>MU227717.1:320609-331268 GCA_018584345.1 Thuja plicata | reverse complement strand
ACAAGAAAGAGCAAGAAGCATCTCCGAAGCATGAAGCTATAAACACTGTCAGAAGTAACTGCTGGAACCCCCACTGAAAAAGTGCATGACCAGGTAGAGAAGACAAAGTCTGAAGAGCTGATCAATCAAACCTGGGAAGCAATAGAACCAACAAGAGAACCCCCCCATAATGCTGAATAGGGAGAGGTGACAGGAACACTGAAATGTAATGCCAGAAACATCTACAAAAGTAAGAATCGGGAACACCAACAGTGCAACAGAAGTACAAGCACAAGATAAAGGGTGGTGTCACCGACACACAGTATGGGCTAATATCATGGAAGGTACGCTCACTTGACAAAGGTGGTAGAGCACAAAATAGCATAACATCATAACCCCCCATGGCACTTTATAACTGAGTACGAGTACTAAATACACACAAGGTGCTCAAAATCCCAGATATGCAGAAGTAGGCACTTTATCTTAGTGCGTTTATAGAATAAAGAATGCTATAGAAGAGAAGCATACAAGCTCAGAAGTTAGAAAGAAGAGTGAGCAAAAAGATCAGAAGAAGAGATCCCAGGACCTGTAGAACCCAAGTAATCTGCCAGAGTGTGAAAGAGAAAATCTCAGAGGAGAGAGAACCTAGAGTAGAATCTAGAAAAAAGACCACTGCAACTGAAAAGTTCACTGAACCAGCTTTTTGACGATATCTGGTTTGCCAAAAACAGAGTCTGGATGAGTAAGATATGGCTCCCGGAAGGCAAAAAATAGACATCAAACTTGGATAGTAAAAAACACTATCAAAATAGAAGATCCAAAAAACCTAACCACCATGGTCGAAAAGATCTCAGAAAGAGCTTATCAGCGATATAACGAAGTCCAAAAAAGGCCTTCGTATGCTCCAGATAGTGCAAAAACAGTGAGAAGGGCCCAAAAATGCTCCAAAAATAGGCTTTAAGCCCCTGGGGCTAAAAAAATTGGGCCCCTGGGCACACGGTGCGCGTAGGGGCTGAATTCGGAGCCCTCAGTCACCATATGACCTGTCGCTGGGCTAGAAGGCGCTCGCAGGGCTAAAGCTCGGGCGGACAGAGCGGAGCACCAGAGCGACGGTCGAAGCGGCTGTTGGCGGGGGTCGGTGGCCGGCAGAGCGACGGGGCTAGTGGCAGCAGGGCACAAGGCGGCGAGGGCCGTGGAGTGCGCAGGGTGGTGGGCTGGGCACTGACCGATGGCGGTGGAGCGTCGGTGGCCCGGCGGTGGCGTGGCGGTGGCCAAAATAAAAATGTATAGACTACGTCAATTAAACGCATGAAAAACACTTAAAAAATGTGTTTTTTGAATTTTTCTCTCGAAAACCATGCCCGTACGGCCCTAAAGGGACCAAAAAAATTCTCCCAGACACTCCGGTGTCCAAATCGGATGTGTTTTATATGGATTCTGGGGTTTTTGGGCCTTTTGGACGCAACCGTGAGGTCGGTTTTTGCCCAAAGTGCACCAAAAAAAAAGAGACTCCCCAGATCCAATAAAGACAACAAAAAAAAGATGAAAAAAGGATGCTTCATCCACAGCTTCAAAAGAACTCAAACAAGCAGTAGCAGAATGGCTTTGACACCATTTTTTGGTAAATTGAAATACCGCTATTCAGTAAACATTAAGAATAAGGTTTAACAAATCACTTCGAGCAGTAGTTGTTGGATAAGTATATTTGAAGGCATTCATCTTATAGGAATGAAGATAAATATAGGCTTAATATTGTGGTACTAAAATTTTGGGTTGATTCATTAGAATATTTTTGAGGCCACTGATTCACCCCCCCTCTCAGTTATTACTAACATAGTGTCTTTCCAGTACTTCAATTTACTGAATTCTTGTATGAAAACTTTACTTGAGCCAACATCAAATCCCAATTACTCGGTGTGTCTCCAACTAAACATCTCAACAAGTTACCCAAAATTTGGTTTACAACCTCTATTTGTCCATCAGTCTGTGGATGAAATGTAGAACTATACTTCAACTCAGTGTCCAACTTCTTCCAAAGTGTTTTCCAGAAATAGCTAACAAACTTACTATCTCGGTCAGAGATAATACTCTTCGGTGATCTATGCAATCTAACAATCTCCTTAAAGAAAAGATCTGTTATATGTACTGCATTTGATATTTTCTTACATGGTATGAAATGAGTCATCTTATAAATTCTATCCACCACAACAAATATGGAATCATTACCTCTTGTTGTCCTCGGTAATCCAAGAACAAAATCCATGCTGATATCACTCCAAGGTTTCTCAGGAACAGTAATCGATGTATACAAACTAGTATTTTGACTCACGCCTTTTGTAACTTGACAAACTCCACAACTTTTCACAAATTTCTGAACATCCTTAAACAACTGAGGCCAAAAATACCTTTCCTTAAGAAAACTCAATGTCTTATCAATACCAAAATGTCCAGTCAAACCACTACTATGTTTCTCCTTTATCAAATTAGTTCTCATTGATCCTTTCGGTATGCACAATTGAATACCTTTGAACAACATATCTTCCTAAATGAAATAATCTTCATACTTACTTGATTGATTTGGAATAGGTTCTCTACACACTCTCCACTACTCAGAAAAATAGGATCATGTTCATACAAATGCTTCATATCATCAAAACCAAGAACTTCAATTCTCATTTCTACCAACAAGGATCTTTTTCTACTCAATACATCAGTAACTCGATTAGAAACTCCACTCTTATGCTTAATCACAAATGTGAAACTCTGCAAATACTCTACTCATTTCATATGTCTCTGATTCAACTTATTTTGATTACCCAAATATTGTAAAGCCTTATAATCAGTCTACAACACATATTCACTCGACATAAAATAATGTCTCCATTTCTTCATAGCTTGAACAATACCATAGAATTCTTGATCATAGAAAAAATATTTCCTTTTAGCATCATTCAAATTTTCGCTAAAAAAAGCAACAGATTTACCTTCTTGAGTTAACACAGCTCCAATTGCACTTCCACTTGCATCACATTCAACTTGAAATACCTTATTGAAATTAGGTAAGGATAGCATAGGTAATTCAACAACCTTTTGCTTCAAAGTCTCAAAACTCTTAGCAGCTCCATGTGTCCATTTGAATTCTCTTTTGTCTCCTCTCATTGTCTCAGTCATAGCATTACAAATAGAACTGAAATTTCTGATAAAATTCTTGTAAAAACTTACCAATCTATGAAATGATCTTACCTCACTAACATTGTCAGCCGGTGTAGGCCAACTAAGAATAGTTTCAACCTTCTCAGGATCCATCTTCAATCCATCAGTTGAAATCACAAAACCTAAATACACAAGTTCTTCTTTCACGAAGGAACACTTTTTCAGATTTATCAGCAACTTTTCCTCTTTCAATCTCTGCAATAATTGTATTATATGCATCAAATTCTCTTGTCCACTCTTACTGAATATCATAATATCATCCAAGTATACAATCACACATTTATTCAATAATTTCTTCAAAATTTTATTCATTAACCTCATAAATGTACTCGGTGCATTAGTTAAACCAAAAGGCATAACCAACCATTCATACAAGCCTTCTTTCCTCTTGAAAGAAGTCTTCCATTCATCACCTTCTCTGATTCTGATATGATGATACCCACTCTTTAATTCAATTTTGGTAAAATATCTTGCTCCACTCAAACAATCCATTATATCATCCATCCTCGGTATAGGAAACCTATACTTAACTATGATCTTGTTGATTTCTCTTGAATCAATGCACATTCGCCATTCTCCATTCTTTTTAGGTGCCAACACAAATGGTACTACACATGGAGTCAAACTTTCTATGATCAAAACCTTATTCAACAACTCACAAACTTGTCGGTTAAGCTCTTCATTCTCAGTCGGTGTTAACCGATGTGGTGCCTTGTTTGGTAAACTAGCTCTAGGAATTAGATCCATACAATGACTAATATCTCTCATTGGTGGCAAACCATAATGTAAATTATCTAAAATGATCTCCTTGTACTCAGTAAGTAACTTCTCAACTTATGCAAGACTATCATCTTATGTATTCTTACTCGGTTTGTTAGGAATCAAAGCATAACAAATGTCATTTCTTTTCAAATCCTTAACAAACTATCTACCTTCCATCAAACAAAATTTCATAGATGTACAAATCTCACCAATAGACTCTTCAACCAAAGGTAACAAGATTTGTTTCTTACCATCAACCCAAATAGTATATTTATTCACTCTTCCATCATATATAGCATGCCTATCATATTGCCAAGGTCCACCCAACAAAATATGACAACAATCCATAGGCATAATATCACACAACACCTTATCATAATACTTCCCAATTTTAAGATTCAAAAAACATTGTTCACTCACCATTAATGTATGCTCATCCTTAATCCATGAAATCTGATAGGGATTTGGATGCTTCATCCTTTCCAACTACAACTTTGTGACCATTTCCTTAGATTCCATATTTTCCAAGCTTCCACTATCAACAATTACTTTCCAAACTTTGTCTGCAACTCTACATTTGATCTTGAACAAACTCTTTCTGACAGGATATTGCTGATCTTTCTCACTCCATAGTATCCTTTTGATCATCAAATTTCCTTCCTTCTCAGCTTCATTCGGTGACTCCTCTTGCACCAAATCATTTCTCTTGCTACCGACTTTCTTGCTTGCATGTGTACACTCAAAAGATCGTTGTCCTTCTTCACCACAATTGTAACAAGTTCCTTGGAACCCTCCTCTTCTATAACCACCTCGAGATAAATTTCCTCTTCCTCGGTATGAACTTCCACCTTTCCATTCAGTCTTTCCTTTATCTTGAGATGTGTCTGAATTTGACTTGTCTGGTTCAGATCTACTATTTTCACCATGAGATCTACCTCTTCCTCTAGGGAATCTACCTCCTCTTCCTCTTTGTCTTTTCTCATATCTTTTGTTCAATTTCTCCTCATCTTTTAGGGCAAATTGATATGCCTCTTCAATGCTTTCCATCTTTTGACCAAGATGATCTCATCTTGTATAGAACTCCTTAATCTATTCAGATATCTTTCTATTCTTTCCACTTCATCTTCAACATGTCCAGATTTGATGTCTAATCTGTAGAATTCTTTAGTATAGTCTTTTACCAAGCTATCTTTCTGCTTCAAACTTTGCATTCTCCGAATTAGGTTAATCTGGTAATCACAAGGTAGAAAATTTCCCTTCAATTTGTTTATCTTATCCCATACCTTGATCTTATCTTTACCTTTCTTCTTTTGATCCAATTGCAGATGCTCTCACCATAAGGCTGTATGGCCTTTCAACTTTGTGCTTGCAATCTTCACCTTCTTCTCCTATGATACATTTTCATACTTAAAGTACTTTTCCATCTCAGTTATCCAGTCTATCAATTCATCAGAATCTAACTTTCCACTATACTCAGGAGGATTAAACTGAGGTGTGGACTTCATACTTCTCAAATCTCTCAGGAATCTCTCTTCTTCCTGATCCATAACAGGTGCAGGTGAAGCTTCGCCTTGTACTTCCTCCAATTCATCATCACTAACATGTTCAAGATGTCTCCCTCTGCACTGGGTTGTCTCAACATCTTCCAATATAGCAGCCATCTATCTTATCATATCAGCTAGACCTCGATTTGTATTTCCTCTCCCACGAACCATCTTGAAAACCGTCTATAATTGTAGGTCTGATCGCAATCTGCCACCCCACAAAAATATCAACCAACTAGGGTTAGGGCTTACAAGAAGGAACTTAGATCTAACCTTCGCTATGATACCACCTGACACAAGGTGGGTAGGTAGTGGGGCCAAAGGCACTCCCAAATACAAAACCAGCTTGCAGATATACAATGCAGAAGCAACAACACTAGAAGGAGAGAAGAAACATCAGATACTTTTCATTAATTGATCAAATTCAATACATGTCGGGTTGTAAGGCCTTCCCTATTTTTTCCATATACATTAAATGAATTATAGAATGATCTTCATACATGCGAGGTCATAGACCTGCCATCCAAATATCTCAACACTAAGTCTTCTGATACAATCTTATACCAATACTTCCTATCTTCTAGAACTGATGTCAAACTGATGCCTAGACTAAGAATAGAGAAAAAAAATATACAAGAGTACACCAAATAGGTTAGCACTCAAATCCCTAAGAGAGACCCAGATTTAGGTCCACACAGATCCCAATGAGAGACCCCACATTAATTACGCCACAGAAATTAAGTACAGAAGTCAGCTAGATCAGGATAAACAACTCGATGAAGATCAACCAATTGACAACAACCAACTTGGTAAGAATGTAACCAAGCATCATAAACCAACTCAGTGAAAGAAGCAACTGAGCATCCAACATACACCGAGACCCGTCAGTAAAGTAAGACAGAGCAAGTAACTGAGAAACATCGATTACAGAGAACTTCACCGAGCAACCTCAAAACAAGCCAAAGAACAAAAGAAAACATATTTTTGGTTGAGAAGGATTTCCAAGGACCCAAGATGCTCTTGCATCAATTTGATTTGTGATCCTCACAATTTCATCAATTGTATTTCCATTCCCATAAGTGCTTATTTGGTCTACACAATCTCTGCTTAAGTGACCGACTTTTTGACAGTGAGAACATGTCATTCCAGAGCTTGACCAATTTCTATATTTGATTCTCCATTGTCTCATACAATTTTCTACTATATTTCCATATTTACCACATGATTCACAACTTCTCCAAGTGTTATAATCTCATTCATAAGTATTTCCTTGTCTTCTTGGTTTATTTACCATTTTTTGTCCTTTAGGCTTCTAGATCTGCTTTGCATTCTTTCTGCATGCTTGAGTTGTATGACCATTCATGTTGTAATTTTGACAATATTTATCCATGTATGGTTTATTTTGTAATTTGTTCAACTTGGATCTACGCTCATGTGCTTGATGTCCATGCTTATTATAGTTATAGAAAATACCATTGAATTTAGGAGGGTTTCTAAGAATACCTTTTGTTTTGCTCCTGCAAACATTTGATGTGTGGCCTGGTTTTCCACAATGATGGCAAGAGGGATTCTTCGGTTTAGGATTTGATTAAACATTTCTTTGTTCATCTTGATTTGATGATTCTCCTTTCTCGGTATACCCTAATCCTGTATTGTTATTCAATCTTCTTTGATGGTTTAGAAATTCATCCATTCTCTTAGTGCTTTCTTCAGATCTCTTAATCACTTCATTATGTTGTTGTAAAATCTTCACTTCATTTCTCAGTTTCTCATTTTATTCTTTCAATATACCAATATCATCTTTTTTTTTTGCAAGTTCAGTATTCACTCGGTTTGCCTCATGATTCATAACAACCACTTGATTGGTGATCTCAAAGTAATGTTCAGTAAGTCTAGATATCCCAGTTTCTTTTTCTTGTAACTTTTCAGTCATCTGTCTTCTATCATCAACAACCATGTTTCTATCTTGTTCAGATTTCTTTGCATCATTCAAGAATCCAACCATTCTAATCATTTGTGTATCTTGTCCGATCTATAGTGCTTTCACTTGTTCAGTAAGTTGTTGATTGCTTTCAGATAGCTTTGATATGATTCCTTTAGATGTATCAGATATGCTACCAGATTCAGATCCAAATGTATCAAATGAGTCATGAATCTCTTCTTTATGATAATCAATCTCACGACAGTGAAGTTCCATGTCCTTTCTCTTAATCAACATCTCCCTAAGTTTCTCTTTGGCTTCTTTGAACTATTCGACATAGATCTGCAGCTGTAACTTCTGATTCTGAATAGTTTTGTCAAGTGTATACCTCTCCACTATAAGATCTTTTCTCTTCAGCTATTAAACCTTCAAAATAAGAGAACAAGATTTGATACCAATTGTTGGACCAATGTTAAGATAATCAAAAGGGTGTGTACTAAGAGGGGAGGGGTGAATCAATACCCTTAAAAAAAATTTAGTCAATTCTTTGTAGCCACTATTCTATATAAATTGACTGAGTAGATTGCATACACCAAACATATAGTATCAATGCTGAAATGTAAATGCATTTAAAACAAACATTACACATACACACAATTAAGTACTCATGACACTAGTATTTTGGTATCGCAGAAAACTCATGTTAGAAGGTAAAAACTGCGGTGGGGATGAGACCCACAAAAATTCACTACTGCAGTAATAAAGATAGCTTGTTAGATCTTACAAACAATGATTAGTTCTGATGATCTTACCCTGTTAGGATTAACAAAAAGATTTACTAGCTCTACCTCTTGTGAGGATTTAGCAACACAATCTATGTGTGCACTCAGTTAAGAGATTTACAATAAGACGGTTAAGTCTACTTTGTTAAGAGACTTAGGTGTATTACAATTTTTAGAGAGTAACTGAAAGTTGATCTGAAATATATACAATCTCAAAATTATTGATACAGATCCATTAAGTTCATATAAAACACATCACCTCAATGTGAATGATAATACCTTCTGCTCTGTTCTATTTGGTAGCCTTTCCTTAGTTCTGTAAACTGATTTCTGCAATGTAGTCCTTCTCTGAAAATCCCTTGTCTAATCTCTGATGTCTGTAGTATGGCGGCTACTTGATATTTTCTTGATCAACATACTTAACAAAATTTGACATCTATACAGTTATATATCAAACGAGATGACCTAATTAGGGCTCAACATTTACATCCTTACCCTAAGATCAACGGGGTACAAAATTTACCTTGATCATCTAAACATAGGAGAAATAAACAATTAATTTTGTATATCTATAATTAATGTCCTCCTCGATTGTGTAAACTGTTATCTAGGTCGGCTCAAAAGTTGTTACACAGAATAATGTGCCATAACAAAATTTTATGTGGACTCTGTTCCACTCGGTTAATGTTGTTCCTCGGTGCTCGGTGTGTACTGTGTATCTTAGTTATACTAGTGCTCGGTTATGCTATGTAGCTTGGTGTTGTCTGTGCTCAGTATAGTCTATTTACTTGGGTATCACTATACTCAGTTAACTCTGGGCGTGATCAGTGGTCTCGGTTAACTCTGCACTTTGGTGATATATACCAACTGTCTTGTGTTGACTTTGTCACTGAATGTCCATTATGTTTGCATGATAACTAATGACAACTTCAATGTGCAATTGGAGTAACACTCATATGGCTTGATTCTCACCAACTAACTTGCAAGTTCTAAAAATAAGAATCTTCCTTTTCTCAAATTCTTAATGAGTTGAATATTTCAAATGAGAAGCTTGAAGATACAAATTTAATAGTATTTTATGTTGAGATGATTTGCATGATAGTTTTCATTTAATCTCCTCAAATTCATTTGACCTTAAATATATAGTGGTTCAAAGGGATTATTTAATTTTGATGGTATAATATTAAGGATTGATACGATATTAAGGGGAAGAGAGCTCTATATATACCTATTGTGCCTCCCATATTAGCCAAAATATTTATTTTTTACCATCTTTAGAGACTTTATACGACCAATGAGGGACAACCTTAGAAATAAGCACTTCATAATAATTTTAGAGTCCCCTTCAACATAAAATTGATTTTACTAGTCCACCTTTGCTTAACAAAATTATACACAAATAAATAATACAAAGCACACAAAAAAGGGAAAAAGCGAATACAAAGGTGTTTGGAAAACAAATATTTTTAATATTGAGGTTTATTGCCAAAGTTCGAACATGAGTAGAAAATAAGGCTTCAACATAAAATTAATTTTACTTGTCCACTTATCCTTAGAAAAAATTGTTACAAATTAAAAAGACAAAGCACACAAAAAGGGGTAAAGACCAATAAAAGGTCTTTGACAAAAAAATTACAAAACTAGATTTTAGCTTTTGGTTAGTAAAGACAAACAATGTGGGATCTGTTATGAATGCAAGGGTAAACAAGTAGTCATTTTAGAGTGTCAAATGAAACATATTCCCTATTGATCCATTGTCCATTCGCTTTGACAAACAAAACATTTTGCACAATTGGTACAATACTTATGCACTAATGACTTAATAATCATGCACTATTGGTAGTAATAAAGTTTCACAATGGATCTAATTACTAATTTTTTTTCAAAAAATGGACGGCTATTGGCCCACTAGATAATTTTTAGTAGGCTTTTAATTAGATAAATCTAATGAACAATATTTGAAACATGGATGATAACTGGTGCTCTTTTCCTAATATTTGCCTCACACTTGATGTATACCTCACAATATTCTATTTATACTTCACAATTTTTAATTATATTGTTAATGTTTCATAAGATTTAATTATTTCTAAATTTAATTATGTTAATTCTTCTTTGATTTCATTTTTATTTTACCTTGATTAGAGTATCCATTCAAATTATTTTGCTAGTTCGTGTGCCTAATTGTATCTTGGCTCTCTATATAGGATTCACTAGGTTTTAGGTTCAAATTGTGTTGAAGTCCTCTTATAATTTGAGCTATTTATTTGTTTTATAGATTTACAATGGCACTAGTGTAACCCACATTGGTTGGTGGGGCACCTAAACCCTAACCATGGACATTATAAAAAATAATACAACTATTGCAACAATTGACTAACTTTATCAATAGAACGCTTATTCCTCATTATTTTAGTGATTAGCTTATAGTACCTACAAGATATTTCTCATTCCTATA
>MU227717.1:297105-315635 GCA_018584345.1 Thuja plicata | reverse complement strand
TGAACATAACCTTATCATGTGGAGATTGCTTCTTCACTTATAGATTCTCTCTCTCTCTATATAACTAAAGTACATTGAAAAAACAAGATAAAATTTAAATATATTAAAAAAATATGAACATAACCTTATCATGTGGAGATTGCTTCTTCACTTATAGATTCTCTCTCTCTATATATAACTAAAGTACATTGAAACAACAAGATAAAATTTAAATATATTAAAAAAATCACCTTTCAATTATATAATAAAAATCAGAAGATCTTAAATTCAAATCAACTTATTCCTTAAAAATTCAACTACTTATATCTTCTTAAGTAATGGATATACAAAGCATTGGAAAAATTGCCATGTTTGCCTTTTAAAATTCACACAATATATATGGCCGTATTATTTTATTTTTTTAATCGAAGAAATACTTGTATTATTCATTTTGTTGCTAAAGGAGGGGAATAATGTGCTTTTACAAATAATATTTTATTGAAGCACATTAAAAAAAACTTTCAACTCATAAAGAGAATAATTCCCTTTATGTTATTCTCGCTTTATAAATTGCCAATTAACTTCCAAAAATAAATTAATTTTTTTAAAAAAAGCTATAAAGCAGGGGGGCACTTGTAAATATCCAAGTCACTCTCAATTTGAAAATGGGTTTGCAACTTGATTATTTTATTATTATTATTATTAATATGTTATTAGTATTATTATTAATTTATTATAGTTAATGGTGTCAAAAGTAGGCCCTTGTGCTAATAGACTAATTCAATAAATCTTAGTGCCAACCCATGGCTATTAAAAGTGCAAATCCAATCTCAAACATATGATATCATTCTCCCAATCAAACTATCATTGGCCCTTTTTTTTCTTCAAGATGTGCACTCCCTTTCATTCTCTGTGATCATAATTATGAATTTCTCACCACACATAAATGTAAATGTATGAATGTTTATTTTTATTTTTAATAATAATGTTCTAAGGATAATAATAAAATGTTTTTGATAAATGTTCTATGATAAAATCGTGTGGAAATGATTACTTTAATAAATATTTGATTGGTTTGAACATTGTAACATAATGTTTGTTCCATTTTTTTTGTATGAAGGATAAATGTTCTTCTTACTTCAACAAAAATTTGATTCATTCCAACATTGATTCATTTGAACACTGTAACATAATGCTTGTCCCACTTTTTTTTTATATGGACAATACATATTCATTTCTTTTAAAGGTGTATGTATTGGTTACAGAGATCATATCGGTTTTTTTGAATTAGTGTCAAGTTTTGATAGATATTCCTTCCGTCAAAATCACTTGAGATTCAAATATCACCTTATTCATTATGATGTTGCGTATTCACGCTCTACAAAAATTGACGTTTGATGGACCCTTTAATTCTCACCAACAAGTTGATAGTCACTTCAATGTTTCTTAATTTTTTACTCTTATTTTATAAACAGTAAAAATGTCTCCTTCATTACTATAATACTAACTCAATTATTTAATATGAACTTACATTTATGAATAAAATAACTTGAAACTATCTTGCATAAATATCGTTCATTACCATAAATATTAATGTTCAATGGATAAATCTGCTTTACATATTTTAGCATTGACTCAAAATACTAAATCATTTCATATGAACTTCAATTTATGAATAAAATAACTCGGAATTTTATCTTTATATGGTTGAAATTCCATAACTGCCAATTTCTTTTTATATGATTGAAATGAGTATGACACCAATTTCAACAATTATATATGAACTTTGAATTTATGGATAAAATAATTTGGAACTTTATTTTTATGTGGTTGAAATTGGACGATTGCCAATTTCTTTTTGTATGGTTGAAATGAGTATGACACCAATTTAAAAAAATGTTCATTTAAAGCCACACAGACAATTAAATAAAAGGTTTAGATTAGAATTGCTCTAAAAGAATGTGCCAAATGCCCTTTCTTTGTGTCTAGACCTTAACAAAGTTGCAACACTTTTTTAAACTACAAAGATGACATGTTAAATTTGTAGTATTTGTTGATTTGAAGTAATGACAATAGTTAGAAGAAAAATGATTTTAGAGTCCTTGAAATAAAGATTAGATAGAAAGTAGAACCAACTAAAAATATTTAAATTCTAACAAAAGCTATCCAGAGTCTACGTGAAAGTATTCCTTTGTATTAAACTTGTGCAAACAACCTATAAATTCCAACAAATTAGTAGCCTTGAATACCCAACATAATTGTAGAATTGCATCTAACAATAATGTGTTGATCCAAGTAATTTGATGTATAATTTGTAGAGAAACGCAAAATATTTATTTGATGTATATGACCTTACGTATAAATATTAAATAAAGATTCAAATTGTTTTAAATCTCTCTCATAACTTTTAAGATTATAAACTTTATTTTCCTTTAATTCAAACTTATAAATACACGTTTTGTATATAGTCTTTGTATAGACATTTTTTGTTCATTAGTTTCAATCTATTTCTTGTTCTCAAAATTCTCCTTTATTAGACTGCTATTCCTTTTTATTCTAATTCAATTTTATTTTTTTATCAAAGCAAAAAAAAATTATAAATACAAGCCACATTCCTTCACTACTGCAACTTAAAACTTCCCTGAAAATTTTATATTAAAAAAGGAAACACTTTTCTTGCATATTGTTGAAACAGATGATTGTCATAATATTTATATGGAATCAATTTTTGGACAATTTATTCTTGCTCCTCAGGATTGCCAAAGGGGGGCTGCTTCCATAGTTTAGTGATCTGTAGTAATTACACTGATAGGAGAAGATGCAATTTTTCTCAAATTTTTCCTTCTATCTGAAGGAATAAGGTCAGAAGAAAAAACATTAAGCATATATTGTAGATGATGAAGTGGTAGTTAAAGAGAAGGCCTAGTTTTAACTCTTGTGAGTGACCAGTATGCCAGCAATCTGTAACCAACAAGCATGATGCCCAAGGCAGCCACATCCACCAGTAAATGATCCAACCCAACATGTTTTATGGCAGGAAAATCAGCAATCCTGCATATCATACCATTGCCACACGCATACATTTCATCCTTGCTGTACTGTACACCCAACAGCATCTTGTAGCAGTAATAGCTGAAGGACACATACTTGAGCCATGAAATGAATGGAGGGGTCTTCTGCACATAATACCCACCTGCTAGTAAGAATATGAGCATTGTAACAGAGGCCAAGGTTGTAGCCTGCTTGACATTCATGAGTACTGCTCCTAGTGCCAACCCTAGGCCTTGGGAGATCAGGACATTGTATAGTATGACTAGAAGGGTGAGTATGAATGTTTGGGCATCTGGCTTTAGGCCTCCCATCCAGTAGGTGATTATGACAAAGATGGTGGGGAGTGCAAGCTCCATTGGCAGGTCACCCACAGTTCTAGCCATGAAATATGAGGACAGTCTATACATCCCTGATGACCTTTCCTTGAGCAGCATTGAACGTTCTTGTGGAAATGTGAATATGGCATTGAACAGGGGGAAGAAACCCCAGAAAATTGAGAAGAAAAACAGCAGCCCCACCTGGTTGTCATCCAATTGAATCAGAAAATTCAGAACTACAAACAATTGCTTTTGATGTATATGTCTTCAAGCATTGAAATTACTATTAATTTTCATAACTATCTGTAAATCAGTAAATCAATAATGCTACTGAGTGAACTCAAGAACAATAAATCAAAAGAGAGGGATTTGAGTGTTCCAAATCAGATCACCATCTAGCTGACTGATCTTTACTAAGTGTAATAGGTTAATGAGACAACTCAATCCATACCCTTTTTTTTTTATCAATAAGGAGCCGAAGCCGAGATTTGTATTTGTAATAGGTTAATGAGACAGCTCAATCCATACCCTTAATGGACCAATGGATCTCATATTAAGTAACCTACTGTCCTAGGGAAGCTAATTATCAACTAGGGAAGCATAAACTTACCATAGGTCTGTACTGCATGTGCACTATAGGAGAATTGAAGCTATTCTATTAATTAGATAAAGGAAACTAAATTGACAGCAACAACTGAATTGAAAAAAATAACATTACTGAAAGTAAATCTAGTTAGCTAAGTATACTTATATCATAATCTAATGTCACAAGCCTAGGTATATGACAGTAGTACCTGATCTTGAATACGAGAGGTTGAAGAATTCCACCAAAGAAGGCCTGAGAAAATGGACACAGACACAACCTGGAAAATTCTTAGTCCCCCAAATGACTCGTGCCTCCTCTCCTTCAAGCCTCTTTGAAGCAGCACAGTGAACTGATGACACCAGCTTGTTGTCCATTCATTCCTATCTAGGGACCCTGCAATGGAGACTTTGCTCATTAAAAATGCTTCCAACTTAAGCATGCAATTCATAAGGGTGACATTCTTGATAAATCATGTAAATAGAAATTATCATTCTATGATTGATCGTTGACAAAAAATCTCTATACATTCTATCCAAAAACAATTGGATTATTCACTATAGATTGCGGAATACAGATTTATACACTGTACTGCTGAGAACATGTTATTACCTGAGAGGAGTAAAAGTAGAGTTGGTGTATTGCCCCCCAAAAAGGGTAAAGAATAATATTGATAAGCCTATAAAGTAATTTATTTTGAACATGTTTTTAGAGGTGTGCCCAACGATATAATTATGAAATTCTATGACAGAAGCAAATCTTACTTTTGCGCTTTATACTGCATGTATTCTGATCGATATTGACCTCTGCCTTGAGAGTTGTAGCAAGATTTTTAGCGTATGCTGCCATTACAGATTGCTTTACAGACTTCTGGAGATCAGGCTCTGTGCGAGCATATGGATCTGCCTGTTCCATGGAAGAGTTGTGTGCAACTGCAGGCCTTGAATCCGGTGGAATCCCTGCAATGTCATAAAAGTTTACAGCTACCTTAGGCTTACACAGAGTCCAAGATAGTATTTGTTGTAATCATGCTTCTGGAAAATTTGTGATAGAAATAGACAACTTATCACTCTGTGCTCAGACTGGGACATTTGAATGATTTAGGGAGAAAAGGGGTAATTTGATATGTTTCTATAGGTCTCCGAATTTATAATTCTATTAATATGGACCCTGTAAGCTTAAAAACACTGTAAAATAATGTTGATTATCTAGTCAGAGTCATAAGAAATTGAAGAACTCACCATTGGCAAGATCAAGCATGAAGTCAGCTGGGTTCATGGGAAAGGATGGTGAGAAGCCAATGGAAGAAAAATAACTCATAGCTCCAGAAGCTTGGCCATAGTAAATAGGGTGACCCTCTGACAACAAAATGATCTTGTGGAACATATGATACAGTCTACTGGAGGGCTGATGAATAGTGGTAATTACTGTCCTGCCTCCCCTAGCAAGTCCCAGCAATGTTGATATAATCCTCTGGGCAGTAGTTGAATCCAGACCAGAAGTGGGTTCATCTAAGAACAGTAGGCTGGGATTTACAAGCATCTCCTGACCGATACTCACTCTTTTTCTTTCACCTCCGGAGACTCCTCTAAGTAGAGGTCCTCCAATTATGGTGTTTCTGCATCTGGTTAGCCCAAGTTCTACTATTACAGACTCTGCCTGCTCTATCTTTTCCACTTTTGACAGGGTTTTAGGCAGCCTGAGAAGAGCTGTATAGGCCATTGTCTCTTTGACAGTCAGATGGGGATACAGAACATCATCTTGTGTAACAAACCCAATTCTCCTTTTCATGGATTTATTGAATTGTGCTCCATTGAAGAGGATTTTACCAGATATTTTACCGTTGAGTCTTCCACCCAAGGCACTTAGAAGAGTGGTCTTACCACTGCCGGAGGGTCCTAACATCGCTAGGATTTCTCCTGGACACACAACTCCAGTTATGCCATTCAGTATAATCTTCTCAATCGCTCTGTGCTCTGATGCAGTGCAAATGTCGTACCACTGTGATTTTGGCTTTAATTTGAGCCTGTAAAAAATGTCCTCAAACTGCAAGACACCATCAAACTGTAAGAGGCCAACTTGAATTGGAGTTTCACCCTCTTATTAGTTTAAAGAGCAATAAATAACCACGGTAATAAAACAAGTAAATCAATTGCTAAATACTGATCAATTAAACAAGTTTGAACTAAGCCCAAATGGGTTTAAAAAGTATACTTCTATTTCCCTCCCTTCTCCTTGTCTTCATCTAAAATTTTGTCAGATGCAAAAAAAAGTAGTCAAGAAACTATGTCAAAGAAAGCAATAGAAGAATCTGATGCAGAAAATATGTACACACTATACACACATAGTGATTATAGAGCAAAATACAAAATGTTATAAAATGTTATTCAAGTTGGAATTGACTATCTAGTCTCTAGGATGCACCAATGCATAATTATCCTCGTAACCATGATTTATGAATCGGTGCATCATAAGAACTGAACTAATCTTAAACGTGTCTTGGAGTTCTCTATACACAATTCCAGTGGCCAAAGCGTAAAGCAAATCAATACAAGGAGTAATGGAAGGGGCCTTCTATAGACTTCAGACAATAAATCTAACCAATCATACTATAATGTCAAAAGAAAGAGCTAAGTGCTGTTGTACACAACAATGTAGTCAGTAAATACCACCTACCACTTCCAACCAAGACAGTTAATCTCTATTCAAATTTAGACTAATACCTAAAAATTGCTGCTGGAGAATCCATGGTAGACTTCAAGACAGATGATTATGATGATACTAGGGGGACTTCAACCATGCAAAAATTCTATTTCTAGTCGACTTGGGTAGCTGAAAACACAAATAACAGTTAAGAATTTTGTGAGTAACAAAATCACAAGAAGAGAGATCCGTGATGTTCAACCTTAAGAGTCACAGGCTGCAATGGCTGCCCAAAGACGGACTTGGTATTGAAATTGGAGGCCCTTGAGTTCTGAGGCTGCTGAACTGGAGCTTCTGTTTCAAATGATAAATTCATCATATGACAATGATGATCCTCATGACAATTACTATTGTTATAACCACTATCTCCATCTGGGTCATGATGGACTAGAACATTCTCTGTTCCACCAACCCTGGGCTTCACAGGAGAAGCCATTTTTGGCCCAATCATGTTGTTATCCTGCAAAAATGGATCCTCTGGAGGCATCATGGCTGCCACAACAACAAATTTTGCAAGCCTCCTTCTCTTGAATGGTATTAAACAAGTCTTGGGTGCTCTTTATGTACTTCACAGATGATGAGCAGAGGAAATGTTTTTAGGAGCAGACAAGACAGACAGCATATGGATATACTTTCATTCAATGAACATCAAAAAGTAAAGGAATTTCATACTGGCTGGACAACCAGTTGAGACCTTGGTAGAAAGCTTTAGGAAAACTTTGATTTAAAGGAAGCAAAGGTATGGGAAGTCATCAAGCTTTGGACAGAGATTTAAACTTATTTAGACTAAAAGACATGGTAAAAAATCTAATTGCAAGGACAATATCTATCCAGACCTAACTAACTATTTGAACTTCGAGAATACCCACTCCTTGTTAAATTGGAACAAATCACCTTATTGCTTTTCAATGTTTTATGGGGCCAAGTGTTGGAATTTCAACAGGCTTTACTGGCAGGTGGCAGTACATGTTTGGCCCATGGAAAGAAGCCATGATACAAGACCAAGGTCACATGGAAATAAGCCATGATACAAGAACAGGGTCACCTCTAGGAATCATAAATTGCGTGGTATTTTAAAAAAGGGAAATATACTTGTTTGAATCATAACCTATCAAGCATAAACATAGTTGCTGAAAGACTAAGCATATGATCTATTAGAACAAGTATAAAGAACTTTGATTAAGAAGACAATAATATGATTGAAACTTAACTTCTCATTTAACATGCAATTTAATTAGCTTTTTAAAAGTAATGATAATCCAGTTGTATTCATATCCATAAGAAAGAAAAAGGAAAAACTTAGCTTCAACTGAAAGTGAAAGTAAAACTTAGCTTCACCTGAAAGTGAAAGTATTATGTATTCTGTATAAATTCTTAAAAGGTATAGAACATGAAATAGCATACCTAATTTTAGGATCAAATGTGCGTTTGAACATATCAGTGAAATCATTCAGTGATCCATGCCTTTTTAAGACTCATACTGCATTGCAGTATATGTATGAAATCTCTTCAAATGAATATATTCAAGGCACCAAGATGCATATCTACTAACAATCATGTTAAACCATTATATATATATATATATTATATTATATGTAAGCTAATTTGAGAGAGATATGGATAAATTGTAATTTATATATTAATTTGAATATTTTTGGATTAGATTATGTGAGTTTTTAATTTCGATAATATTTGGATCATATTTTATGGTTCATCGTCAGGACCACAAGAAAGAGCAGAGAAATTTTGTTTCTCTTGCTCATTCTAATGATGAATCATGGAGTGGATTGCTATCTGAAATAGCGATGAAGCAAAAAATTGACATTATCTAATTCAGACATTATGAATTATAGAAATCTTTTGTCTTCAAACAAATTCATGAACTTAATTTGAATATTTTTAGATTAGTTTATCTGAGATTTGTATTTTATCAATATTTTGGATCACATTTAATGATTTGTCATTTAGATAAGCAAGCAAGAAAATAGAAATTTCTTCTCTTACTCATTATTTGAACTTACATTATAAAAATTTAGAAATTTTATGATTTAAAATAACCACATAATAACTATTGATTTAGAAACCAATCAGAATTATTTCTTCAATAATTGAATAGAAAACTGAACTGCAATATCTAGATTTGTGTTGCTTGGATCTTACAGCTAATATGTCTGTCAGAATTGTATGATTTTTTAATATACAGAATGCAAAAACAGCAAGCAAACATAGGAGAGTTGATTTGTCTATGATTTGGTTAAAGATGGACTTAACTACTACTGCATGCACGTAAGCTAATGAAGTTGACAACGTCATAAATCATGGTTTATAACTTAATTGTATGTATTGTAAGGTCATGGAATAGATATGACATGTTTATATCAGACTTTCTGGGGGTGGAGTTATGTAAGGTCACATAACCATGTTTGAGATGAAGCAAAGTGGGCTCCTTCAATCCCATCAAATCCACTTTGTCCCACCTTTACAAATTTAATTAAAAAATTAATAGTACATTGTGACTGTCACACTTGTTAGAGATTTAATTAAAAAAATCATAGTACAATACACAAAGCATTTGTATATAATATTTTCAGTGTTCTGAGTACCAAAATGCTTAGTATATATTCTCCACCACTTGAGAAGAGGTGGTAGGCAGCATCACAATTTCATATGCAATGAATCAATTGTTTGCTTACAAATTAATATATTAAAGTATACATAATGTTGGAGAAGTGTTGTAATAGTTAAGATAGGTTAGTATATTTGTAGGAAAAAGTTGGGTGTTATATTATGTATTTCTATTTTCATCTATATTTAGAATTTTAGTGTCTTTATGTTTATCTGTTTTTCTATTTTTATGTTTAATAGTTAAGATGGGTAAGTATATTTGAAAAAAAAGTTGAATATTATTCTAATTTTTTCTATTTTCATCTATGTTTAGAACTTCAGAATATTCTTGTTTATCTTTTTTTTTCTATTTCAACTCATGTTTTGAAGTATTCATGTTTATCTTTCAAATGTTTTATACTTAATGGTGAAGCAAGAGACATTCATAATTGTATTGGAGAATAATTGAATTCTTTGCAGTAGGGAATGTTTTCACTGTGCTTTGTTTTCTATTCAAAAGGGGTTTCTCAAGTAAGATTATTTCCAAATTTTATACGTACTACTTCCATCTTATAGATTTATCAAGTTTTTCTTTTATTAACACATTACATTATACACAGAATTTTACAACACAGAACTACGTTTATCACAAAGAAACAAAAATCAAATTAATCATGATTATTGCTTTTGAATTGATAACTAAACCGTGTTTAAATTCTTTTTACATAAGCAAATACATTATATCAATTAGTCTAGAATAAGTGGACACCACTCTAAGTCAAATTATGTTTATCATAGAAAATGGAATAACATATACACCACTAATTTAGAAGACCAACTTGATATAAAATGGAAAAGTTGATGAGCATATAGAATTTCCAATCTTTCCTAAATTGAGTAGTGGAAGTTGATGAGATTTTAGAATACTCAATAAAACATAGAATTTCACATAAATCTTTCTCCAATTGTATAATAGATCTTGGTGAGATTTTTGAGTACTCAAAAGAACATGATTCCTACTCAAACTTTGAAAGAAAGATTCTTTTGTAGTCTATGATATAGACAATCTAAATATGAATCAACAATAGCTTAGATATTTGAAAATCTAATATGATATTATTTCAATTGCAATTTATAATTACCCTTTGAATCCTTTAAAAAGATAAGGTAAACCCTTTATATCATGGCCCCAACTTATCTGTACTCTCGAAGTGACCACTTCCTTTTCTATCACACCTGTCTAGTAAAATCTATAACTAAGCTTGCATTAGACCAACCCATAGATTTTGAAACTGAGATACTTTTCTCCACATTTCACACTCCAAAAATGACAGAAAGTTGTGAGCAAAATGCTTGTAAACCTTAAAAGAAAGAATGTTGACACCCATTTAACATGGCATCATTCTCCAAGTACAACACTAAGGCAAGCAATACTTCTTCAACATCTGGCCTTAATAATTTCACACTATTTTGATGTAGGTAAGCCATCTGTCATGTAGATTGATGAAGATACTTCTTCATCAACATCTGGACTTGATAATTTCACACTATTTTGATGTAGGTAAGCCATCTGTCATGTAGATTAATGAAGTCTACTATGGGACCATTTGTATGGGTATATACCTTGTAAATTGAGTGTAAAATTTGTTGTATAAAGTGCCCATGCTTCTGATCCAAGTATCCCAATCTGACCCACTTGCTAGTGATGGATGAATAAATTCTTATGCCACTTTCCTTTCACATGTTTTGCCTGTGAAAAAAGAAGTGTACATGGTGTTGTTTTCTGTAGAAAGGCCAATTTGGAATGCCCTTTATGACTTCATATGATGTCTCCTTCACTTCCCTCTTTTGTTTTGACAGGCTTTTTGTTGCTTCACAATGTGTTCGTTATCTAACTATAATCAAATGGACCTCCTGAGCAGCCTTCTTCATTCCAATTTATGTTGAAAATATGAGCTTTTATGATTACTTTTTGGTGCATGAATATCGTCTGAGTTATGACAGGTAGTGAGATCTGGAGGAGACACACTTCAGCTTGGGTCAAAAGCAGGACAAAAATAAAATAATATCATAAATCCTTAGTGGAATGATGGAATAATTTCTTTGATTAAGATAGGATAAAGCCATTTGAGCCTTTCCATCAAAACACTCCTAAGTATCTACTCTTAAACTATTATGCATCTAGGTAAAGCTACCATGTGGGCTACGAAGCCTTTCAAATTAAAAAAATTAATATTTAAGAGAAACTATAAGTATTAGTGTCTTTCTTTTTTCATTCATATATACAAACAATACTTTATGTTTATAAATATATATTAAGATTATTATATTGTAATGGTGAGTTTTGTGTGTTTATATTACTTTTATTTAGTTTTAATTTATTTTGAGGAGATGACTTGATGCATAATCACATTGACAAGTGACACAATTTTATATAAAGTTGAACTTTTATCTCTAATCTTTATCTATCTCTATAAACACATGTCCTCATACACTTAACTCCTACCTTATGCTTTTGTACATGTAGATTATGATACATCCATGTTACTTACACAATTATCACATTTGTCATGCAACTACCTCCATTTAGTTATTAGTCACTTGGATCTAACCATTTTTATTATCTAGGATTATCACAATTGTGGACTTAACCCTACCCTTTGTAAAATTTAAAATTTAAAATTTATTCTACTAATCTTGACACGACTCCCTAAGGGGTGATCTTGTATCTTCTTCTTTTTTGTGAATCGTGTAATTTAATTTTACTATTATAAAAATGCCTATTCATAAAAGAAAATTTCAAATTTGATCTACTAATCCCCCTTTATGTTCCCACTTTGAACCAACAAAATTCACATTTTGTGGAATTGGATGTTATATGCTAGTATTGAATGCACTTGTTGCAATCATTTGAAATTTTATGTAAAGTTGAGTTCCTCTCTCTCTCTCTCTCTCTCTCTCTCTCTCTCTCTCTCTCTCTCTCTCTCTCTCTCACACACACACACACACACACACACAAATCATATTTTATATTTATAAATATATATTATGGTTATTATATTACAATTGTGAAATTTGTATGTTCATATTGTTTTCATTTAATTTTATATCTATTTTGAGGAAATGACTTGAAACATGATCATATTGACAAGTGTATAGTTGGAGTTATTTTCCCTAATCTATATCTATATTTATAAACATATTTCCCCACACACTTAACTCCCGCCATATGCTTATATACATGTAGATTCTAATACATTCATTTTACTTGCCCAATTATCACATTTATCCGTGTAACTACCTCCATTTAGTCATTTGGATCTAACAATTTCCATTAGGGTTATTGGGATTGTGGACTTAACCCTATAATTTTGTCAAATTTAAATTTCAAATTTTGATCTACTAGTCTTGAGCCATCAAAATGCACATTTTGTGAAATTGGATGTTATGAGCTAGTATCCAATGCACTTGTCATCGTCATCAAGAAATCATTTGAAATTATCTTATCCTAGATTACTATAGTAGCTACAAATATTTAAAAACTGCTTAATATTTAAGAGAAACTATAAATATTAATGTCTTTCTTTTTCATACACATACAAATAATATTTTATATCTATAAATATATATTAAGTTTATTGTATTGTAATGGTGAAGTTTATGTTTTAAGATTATTTTCATTTAATTTTATATATTTTTTGAGGAAATGACTTGATACATAATCATATTGACAAGTGCCACAATTTTGTGTAAAGTTGAGTTCTTTTCTATCCAACTGAAAATTTCTAAAAATAGTCTTATATCTATTCTGAGGAGATGACTTTATACATAATCATATTGAAAAGTGACACAATTTTGTGCAAAGTTGAGTTTCTTTAATCTTTGCTTTCCCCTTTCAAATATCTTGCCTTCATTTGTTGAATCTTGGAGCTTTCTCTCTCCTTGTTTATGGTAATATTTCTTTTATGCATTCACTTGCTTAGATTCTTTCCTGGTTTTGTTCATTTTTTTGCATACTTCTTTTCCATTTCTAACAAATCCAAATTGTTTTAGAACAAACTTCTAAAACTTTAAACTTTCAACATAGAGCAGATTTACTATTATATATATACATCTACATAGTATTTGGTTGATTGACATATGTGTCTAGAAAATCAATACTGATATCACAATATAGAAGAGACGTCAACACAATACAATTAGACAAACTATGATGAACATTTAAAAGGTATTCTCTTAACTGTAATGAAGTGAATGATCATGATTGATATAAGCTTCTACATGATAACTCAAAACTAAACACCATACGATAGACATGCATATGAAAGTCAAGCACATAACAATTATTACTCATAACACGAGATTGTCTTGAGTGGAAAACCCTTCGGGCAATAAAACACTGGAAATGCATCACTGGCTTATATCAAATATCTTTTGCATTGTCTCAATGACTATAATGTCTCACTGACAAAAAAAATGCCTTACTGGCTTTTTGTGCCTCACTGGCTATACAACTCTAATCAGTCTTACATATAGACATCAACAAACCTGATTTTCATGAACCTATAGTTCTATACCATGGATTGTTAAACACCATACATTTCTTTGCATCTAACAATACATGTCATATCAACTATAGACCCTATACATATCAGAAGTTTTTGTCAAACTGATTGTGCACAAATATTATGGATATGATCAATTACAAGCCCAAAACTTATTCTCTGTCTGCATCACAAAACAAGCTGCTTCACAAGTCCCTCAAGTTGCTTGTAGACCTGTGAACACGGTTTTGAGTTGCTAGTTCAATATTTCACCAAAAAATATAGAAAACAAACTATATATTCAAGTACCCAATATGAACCTCCTACTAATCTCACAAGGACAAACTTCCATACAAATTCCCAAATAGCTAACTTTGAAGATTTGCAGTGACCTACAAAGGGCTAATTTGATCCATTTAACAAAGGACCTACCCCTCATCTTTAAAATTTATCCAAACCAACAATTTGAGGAGTTTTAGGATCCCAAAAAACATCCAAATCCAAAGCTAGACCTTCTAGCTCCACACCTGATGTGAGAGTTCCAAGGCTTGCTAGCACTTCAACCAAGAGACCTTAACTTGTCTCTTCTAGGAACCTAATCTCCTCTAGGTCCTAATTGGCTTAGATGATTAACTAAGTCCAATTACAACTATTCTCTAAGATTTCTCAACTCATGTGCTTCACCTTGAAAGACTAGCACCTTTTAGTGAGTTCAATTCTTCACTTCTTCCACTACACCTAAAAGGATCTAATTGCCAATTCCACTCTAACATTCATGATTCATTGCAGGGACATCTATCCAATTGAAAATTTTCATCTCCTTGTCATTTGAAACCATTTACTAGGATCTTCAACTTGGTCTTTATCGGGTTCAAGGATTCAATCACTTGGAAGCCTAATTGAGGCCTATTTCTTGTAGCCTTTTACAGTGTGTTTTTCCCACTTCTTGCAAAAATTTCCCAAAGAACTTGAAAAACCAATCACACATTCAGATAACCTCTATCACTTTACAAGATATTTTGAAGGTTTTAGTTTCAGAATTCCTCCATACATAGGGTTCCTACAAACTAGGATCAATAGGGCTAATAGGCCTAATTTCTAAGACAGTCTGCAACACAATGAAAAACTTGCTCAAAACTTGACCAAATGGATTGATACAAACTCGACCCTACTAGCATGTAAAGATATGACTATGCCCTAACTGAAACTACACTTAGTTCATACAATACTTCCCTACCCTGCATAAGAATGCTCACTGTTTCACCTCCAAACCACTAACTGGACAGTGTGTGCTCGCCTAGGGATTGGAACTAAAAATAGCAACTTGACTTTCCCTGACTCCTAACTCTACATATATATATATAGACCATTGAATCCCCTAACATTTCAATCTATCCTTTGGAAGATCCCATGGTTAGATTTCATGGGGGAGCCATGAATTGACTGACTGGTCAGGACAGGACCAGTGAACACACAAAACACAAAATATTTTTTCTAAGACCTTACACTACCTCTAAACAACTAGCTTAATGAATGAAAGATACTTCAAACTATCCTAGGAGCATAAAACAACAATTATTTTCAGTCTTTCAATCCATTGGATATGATTATCATAACAAAATGCTCGAAATTCCTGAATACAAAGTTGCGGAGCTATTTTACTATTCAAATCTTGTTACAATGTATGAATCCTCTATTGGTTCGAGTCTTGGGTCACATTAGATGCCATCTCCATGATTCTAGGGACTGTTGGTCAATTCCCACTTCCTATTCATAAGGGGATCCAAAGATAACCGAGTTGCATGCAACATTTACAATAATTGCAAATGTTGTCATAGCAATATTTTAGCAACTTTTGGCATATTTGCCATTATGCCTCCTCCCTGAGTTTTAGGACCTCTAACCTCTTCATTTCGAGGATCCAAGATCATTTAATACCATATGGCATCTCTATGACATCATGAATGTGTTTAAGACACATTAAAGACTCTAACTCAAACTCTTAACACTAAGAATTTAAAAACTACTAACATTGGCTAATACAGTGACCTAAGTCCTAATGACTAACTCACTTAGCCCACATTGCAATGACCTTCTAAGTTCTAAAAAAAACCTAACTATCTTGACTTGGCCAATGCCAAGTACAAGCCAAAATATGACAAAAACATGGAGGTTAGCCTAGGTGTGCTCCTGCACCAACACCCATCAAAATTTATAGATTTAAAACAATCAAACTCTAGGTGGCCACATGAGGATTTCCACCTAGGGCATCAATTTTCTATCTCTTCCTTGCATGAAGACATAAATGGAAAGAAATATCTTGAATTACAATGGAAGAGATTGAATTACACCAAGGGTTGATGAAAACCTATGGTGGAAATTCAAACTGCATCCATAACAAAAACAACCCTAGCTAACCATGCTTTAACAGACCAGTCTACACTAAAAATTGCTTTTCTCACAAATATAGAACTCCATATGCTCAGAGTGGATTTAAATGAAATCTAACAATATTTCCTACCTAATTTCATTGGTTTTACTTTGAGATCAATCCATACATGTATGGGAGAAATCTCTGTTATTAAAAAGTGCAGGAAAACTGTGATATTCAAAATTTGTCTTCACTGTTACAGTCACTCAATGCTTCTCCACATCTCCATTCTAACTCTCTTGACTTATCACCTTCAAGGGACCCTGAAATCCCAAGATTCCATCAGTTTTCACAAGAAACTCTTTGTCTTCCAACTTTTTGCATGAAGACAAAAAAAAGTTGTTGAACAAAAACTTCCCAAAATAGCAACAAAAGATGCCAAAAGACAAAAAAAAAAACAAGCTTTAGAAGATGTAAACATCCATCCAAAGCTTGAATGGAGACACTAATAAGAAAACTTACAAGAAAACCCAAAATTAACACAAAAATTTACTAATTTGGCTAAGTAACCAAGTTGGCTTATAAGGTTGCCAAACAAGGTCATGCCACAACATGGATTAGGACATATCACACAACAAAATAGAAAGAACCCAAAGGTTCTAAAGGATTTGGTATTATTTCTTGTCCTTGTTTTTGATGAGTGTCCCTACATCACAAGCCTTTTGAAAATATGAAGGAGTGGCTAGGGGCCGACCAAAAGTCCCTAGAAAATAACATTTTACATATGTCATGGTCACATCTTGTGATCACTTACCACAATGTATTTTTACTGATTCTCCTTGAGCAATATGGAAACTATGTATAAACCGAATTGTCACAATACCAAGGTCATATAGGATGACTTAATACACTGTCATTATCAATGCCCTTACTATTATCATCATTGGTATTTATATTGTATTCATATATTGCTGGGAATGTGAATTGGTCATATATCACTCAACTATCATAATATGAGAGGAACATAGATATATACTATTTTAACTCACTCTGAATATAGTCATAACTGATACCCAAACTGGACTGTCAAAATTGATATAACATCCAATACTGATATGTATAAGAATATCATCAAAGACTTACATATATATGTGATTTTCACATTCAAAGCCACTACCACTGATTATTGTGTTTGGCATCAAGGATAATCAAATCCAAAGGAGATGAGAAACAAAATCCTCCTTTTTCCTTGGTGACAAATACAATAATCTCTCCCCCTATTTGGAACAAAGGACAAAGGAGAGAAAATATATCCAACTGAAAGATGTGAATGAACATTCAATATGAACACTAAAATAGTATACCCGAGTGTTGTTGTAGGATGTCAATATCCAAAACCTACGACATCAAATCTGAAAATTGTCTAACTATGAAACCATGAAATCAATAGTCCAATCATTTTAACCATGACATGAAAGCTGTCTAACCATGTTAACAAACTTGATCAAGATAAATCCATGTGAACTAATTGATCGTCCATATAATAATGTTAAACCAATAATACCATTTTGAAGGATGAGGAATACTCAAAACTTATTTGGCATTAAGGTCAAAATACAACAGTAACTCAAAGAAGAATAACCATTATACTTGAATATGAGTGAAATGACCCATCTAAAAGATAATAGTGCACAAAAACTTATTTGGCATCAAGACTAAATATCATCAGTAGACGGAGGAAATAACCATGAAATAAAGATTGTTTAATATAAGTCCATGCTAAAACTATAAAACTAATATCCCACATTGTGCCAAAGTCCAAAATGATATGCATACACATGGCAACAAAAAAATGCATAAGCTTAATAAACCACGAGTCATGTGATTGTTGTAAGAGATGCAAAACTGAGAGTATCAACACAAATTGATCCAAGCACCATAACGAAATCCGGTAACAACAATATAACTTTCTATGGACTGAGAGTAAACTAGTCCAAATATGAATATTAACTTTGCTGAAAGATAAGGACATCAACTGAAAATTAATATCAAGAATACCTTTGAAATATATATATATATATATATATATATATATATATATATATATTGTAGAAACTGATGAAAGATCAGATTCACAGAACCCGAATACACCTACATGCAAATGACCTAATACAAAGATGAAGTACGAAAACGAAAAAGGAGAACTCAGATGTTTACTCAAAATGTGAGAGCAAAATTATCAACTGAATTGATGAAAGAAAATACAAAGTTCGACCTTATAAAGGTGAACAAACCCTAAAAACTAAAAGCTAGGTTGCGCATTATTAATTAATAACTAATTAATGATGCACCTAAGAGAAAGCATAAGCTAAAAGAGT
>MU227717.1:273572-290992 GCA_018584345.1 Thuja plicata | reverse complement strand
TAGAGTAACCTTGGGTGAATTGAGTCTCTTGGAGTTAGTATGCACTTGGAAGGGTAGTTCATTGGTAGTCCAAATTTGTGTATCTCTTATCTTTCTTATCAGTCCACCAACCTTTCCATTGCATCAAATATCCATGAAATTTAGTGTCATTGTATATCACTGATGATTCTGTCTCATAGAAGAAAAAAGTAAAATTTCATTTGTTCTTCATTTAACCTCAACAACTCTGTCTTCTAAATTCTTATTAGCTCCAGTCTCAAAAAAATAGAATAACTTGAATCAAATTTTCCTTTTGATATATTTTCAACTTTAGCTTATTGTTTTTTACAAATTGTTTTTGAAGAAACAAAAACAATCTCATCCCTTGACTCATCTTGAATTGAAAAAGTTTGATCAACTTCATATCCTAGCCCAGTAGGATCACTAGAGTGTTTTTGCTTACATAACATGTCATTCAGAGCATTAATACTCTTCTCATACTTTTATATTTAATGTAGCCCAAAAATATTCAAGAACAATAACTCATAAAATACACAACAAAAGTGCAGAATTTGAATTCTTCATTAAACTTCTCCAACTTACTCTACCTTACAATGAAAGAAAACTCCTACTTATAACAATTCCAAAAATTACCATATTTGGCAGATTTTTGGAAAAAAAAATAGAAAAAATAGATTTTTTCTATTTTTGGTAATTTCCAAAACCTATCCTACGAATCTTGATTTTTCCCAAGAAAATCCCCCAACTAAGACAAGATGAATTGCCAACTAATCCACGAAATAAAAGACACGATTTTAGATTTTTTACAAAAAACAACTTTCTAAAAAAAATTGAAAAAAACAAGAAAAGCCAATTTCGGAGGCCAAGATGATATTTATGGCTCCCTAAAAAAGGTCAAAACAACCACCAATTGAGCTGAGTGAGCTGATCTCTATTGTCAATCCAAATAACTCTTCCTAATGCATTTTCTTGTAAAATTTGAGCAAAAACCCACATCCGAGTCAAAAGTTATGACCCTCGAAAACTCCTGCATCAATATTTATCTAACTGAAATTTATGATTTTCAAGATCTCCTTTTAAAGCAACAGTTTCTTCTTCAAGTTTAAAGCACCTAGTAGTTTTGACTTCAAGACTAGACTTAGTACTATTTTCTATCTTTTAAAACTCTTATATTTCCAGCTTTAGACCAATGACAGGTTTAAGAGATTCTTCATAATCTAAAGCAACTTTTGAAAGCTTTGAAAGTACCTTGTCATGGACATCTATTTCTTGTTGAAGTTGTTGTTCAAATCTCTGACTCTTTTCTTGAGTTTCTTGATTGTATCCAGAGTACTCAATAGTTCACCTTCTAAATCAATCACACATCCCTGTTCATACTCATCTTCACCTACAAAAAGAATAGCTTCTTTATCAATACACAAGGGTGGATCATTCAACACTTCACTATTTGGCTTAATTAGAGTGTGTTTTTCAACCTTTTTTTTGTCATCCTTTCTTTCTCTGTTTCTTTTACTTTTTTCCATACTTGACACTCCAAGACCAAGAAACCCCTAGATGTTTATCAAGGGTTTGGCTCTAATACCAATTTTTGGAGTGTAGTAGACACTGAGAGGGGGGGGTGAATTAGTTTCTAAGCAATCTGAATGTTTTAGAACTAACTTCTAAAACTTTAATTTTTCAACATAGAGAAGATTTACCATATATATATATATATATATATATATATATATATCCGCATAGTCTTTGGTTGATTGACCTGTGTGTCTAGAAAATCAATACTGATGTCACAATATTGAAGAGACGTCAACACAATACAATGAGACAAACTATGATGAACATTTAAAAGATATTCTCTTAAGTGTAATGTAGTGGCTGACCATGATTGATATAGGCTTTTTCAGGATAACTCAAAACTGAACAACATACGATACACAAATGCATATGAAAGTTAAGCACATAACAATGATTACTCATAACACAAGATTGTCCTGAGTGGAAAACCCTTTGGGTAAAAAACCACTCTTAATGCCTCAGTGGCTTATATCAAATATCTTTTACAATGTCTCACAAACTGTAATGTCTCACTGTCAAACAAAATACCTCACTAGCTTTTAGTGCCTCGACTTTTTGTGCCTCACTGGCTATACAACTCTGATAAATTGTCTTACATACAGATATCATAAAATGTGATTTTCATGAACCTATAGTTCTATACCATGGATTTTGAAACACCATGTCTTTGCATCTAACAATACATGTCATATCAACTATAGACCCTATACCAATGAGAAGTTTTTGTCAAACCGATTGTGAACAAATATTATGGATATGATCAATTACAAGCCCAAAAATTCTTCTCTTTCTGTATCACAAAACAACTTGCTTCTATTGTATATATAAGCATCTCTGATAAACTCATTCCTTAAAACTGAAATCAAACTAAATAAAAAATAATTCCAAATCAATTATCAATATGCATCATATCATGTCTTGCCATAAAATAATGTATCCTTTAAATAATAAATCTCTACCACTTTATACATATTAATCATTTGATTATTCTGATCAACATAATACAACTTTCATTTTAAACAAATAATATGTCACAAAATGAATCGATTGGAACTGAATATGTCTTTCGAAAAGAACCAATACCAAGTTACCATATCATATCTATGTTTATCTCTTGATCATAACCGACTAATGAATTGTAGAAGTGTTTGGACTGTATAATGTGCTACTCTATTTTAAACATCTACTATACATGATATCTCATTATATCCTCAGCTAAGAATTGTACCAAAAAGAAAATGAAATGCACTTTGAACAATTATACTTTGACATACATAATGATTTGAAAGAAGACATATTAAACTAAACCAATAACCCTTGACTAGGGTGTAACAACCAAACATTGAATGTGCTTGAAGTATTCAAACCATGCATGTATAGTATCCACATTATGAAAGGGTGAATATGCTTTGAATGTGAAGTTGTTAAGTTAACAATATCGAAAGTATGAGAGATAAACACATGAAAGTCGCATTGACACAATGAAACCTCTGAACATGATACAATATATGTACTTTCATTTTGGGACAAACCTAACAAGGGTTTTGTATGACAAAAACATCTAGATTATGCATGATACAAACAAAACAAAAAGAAAGTCATCTTATGACTATTAAGAGAAAACTGAAACTCATGAATGTGATACATGTGCTTCGAAGCCATGATTGTGCAAAATGTAAACTATCAAACCCTCAAAGAAATCCAATAGAGATAAAATTTACCCATATGACTGAGATAAACCTAACATGGGTTTTGTTAAGATAACAAATACTAAACCTCACTTTGAAGATATATAAAGGAAGTAAAATAAAAATTGTTAAACACACAATAACATTATCCAAAAAATGAAAACAAAAACATATGCATGTGACATTAGCATGATGTATGATGAGCTTAAAATGAAAAGAGAAAGAATGAAATACACCTGCTTAGATTCTAATCTCTGCAAGATCCTGTGAATCCCTATGCAACATTTCGAGTTCATTGAAAATAATAAAACCTTCCTTCTAAATAACATCCACATTGGAGGGCCATCATCAGTAAGAAAAAACAAACTTGTAACTACAAAATGTCATGCTCGTCTATGATGACTTAGCTCGATAGAGCAAGGGTTAACTTTTTTCTTAAGTGGTGCAGGAGCACCTTAGGGTCCTAGTTGATCCTAGTTTCAATTTTGGCTTGTAGGTGGTTCTATCCAACCAAAAATGAATAAGGACTATGATAAAGTCCCATAGTGTGTGTCTAAATAGGATTTTTTAAATTTTTGTCTTTGGTTTACTCCAAAAAGGTCCTAGGTAGTCTGTTTTGCACTAGGTGATTAGGAAAGTCAAAATTGGTCAAAATGTGGACCAAAATCAAAAATGGAAGGAAAGAGGTAGTATGAGGCCTAGACATGGTCTTGGACCAAAAATTGTGATTTTGAGCCAAACTATGCAAGTTGGAAGTGATGGGAAGGCGAAATTGCAAAAATTGCAAAAGTTGCTCATGACAACTTTGCAATTTTGAAAAGTTGTCATGACAACTTTCCCTAAAAAGTTGAAAACAAATTTAAATGGGTCTAAAGACTGAAATTAGAGTCTAAGAACATGGGGATCATTATATAAGATCATACAAACCCTAATTTTGAGGTTGGTTGTCAGATTGTACGGACTAAATGGCAAGAAGCATTGATTTTGTGTGATAGAGCTACTTTTAGCCATCATCAAGACCTAAATGGATTGAATGGTCTACTGTAATGCATTGAAGTTTTATTTATTTTTATGTAGTTACATTTTGTGGAATCAATTTGATAAGTTTGTGCATTTTATTAGCATTTTGTAAATTCTTTTGTTTTCTCTGGTTCGCTGTTCTGAACAGAGGTAGTTATGTAGAAATTGCTCCTTCTTGAATTCCAGCGGTTGAATCCTTATGAACACTTGGAATCAAGAAGGGAAATATTTATATAGTGTAAATATCTCTTTAGGAGTCATTTTATGTAGGGGAGAAATCCCTAGGCGAGTCCATGGTTGCCCGGATAGGAGTTTGTAGTATTGAAGAGGCATAAAGAATGGTGGAATGGATTGGTTTGTGCAAATACCGAGTTGGAGAGTGTAGGGGAATGTTACATGGTAATGTGGTTGCAAGGAGGAGTGTAGAGGAGTTCATTAGAGCACATTGTCAGACAAAATAAGACAGACTGGTCTACATGCCCTAAAAACCCTTAAAAATAGGGGTTTGCTGAAAGTCCTATGTACGAACACTTGGAGGAACCAAGACCTAGAAAATATTGAATCCTAGGAAGACCTTAGAAGGAATCCAGAGTTGGTTTGGAGGTTTGTTAAGACAAGTTTGGTGAAATTCCAAGATTGCAAGTTTTAGGAGGCCTAATTGGGCTAAAAAGACTACAAGGCCTAGAAACTAGGAAACTATGAACTCAATGGAAAATATTTGAAAGAACCTAGTAGAGTGGATCAAGATTGATTGAAAGTGAAGGGGAAATAGTGAGAACACCTATTTACATGACTAGAATATCTTAGGAGCATATTTTCCTTGATTGGACCTATGGATGCACAGTGGACTTGTGAAGAGTTGAAGAGAGTTTGAAGTTGTTGGAGAGATCTAGTTGAAGTAGAGGAACTATAGGAGTGTCCTCTAATTAGGGTAGAGCTAAGTACCTTAGTAAGGTCATAGAAAGAACCTTGAGAAGAAAAAGAAATCTCTTGTGAAGTAGATCTCTCCACCAAAGTGGTATCAGAGTCATTGAAAGGCTTGGGAAGTGAGTGTGCATGTTAGAGGTGAGTGAATCAATTGGTGAGAGCACCATGGTGACAAATGAAAAATTGGCAAGAGATTTGTTAGAAAAGAAAGAGAAGTATAGACTCCTAGAAGAAGCTATCAAGGAGATGAAACAAAAATTGGAAGAAGTTGCAGAGACTACAAGAAAAGTAAAAGAATAGTTAGAAGAGGATAAAGACAGAGGAAAGACTCAAATTGAAGAGGACGTGGAACCAGAACCAGACCCACCATTACCTAAGGAACCTTTCCTAAAATCCCTTAAAGCACTAAGTGGAAAAGCACTTGAAGGTGTCCCTATGTTCTCTGGATGAATGGATGCATAATTAGTGATGGAATGGATTGAAGGCATAGAGAATCAATTTGAATGTGATGGGATTACAGAGGCCAAAAAGGTGAAGATGGCCAAGTCTAGGTTGAGAGGACAAGAACTAACTTGGTGGAAGTTTATACAAGAAGAAAGAGAGAGAGAGAGAGAGAGAGAGAGAGAGAGAGAGAGAGAGAGAGAGAGAGAGAGAGAGAGAGAGAGAGAGAGAGAGAATCCAATAGTCAATCAGAAGGCTATGGTGGCTAAGGTAAAATAAAGTTACCTACTAGAGGATTATGACATCCAAATGCATAAAAAGGAGACAAAATCTCAGACAAAGGGACTTAGATGTAGCTGCCTACACTGAAGAATTTCAAAAATTATTCCATAGGTCCAAAGTACAAGAGATGGAAAGCATCAAATTAGCTAGGTTTCTAAATGGACTTAGGTGGAACTTCCAATCCATGACTATTTCCAAATGGCCCTTAAGGTGGAGGAAAAACTTAAGAAGAAGCAAGAATCAAGATCTAGGGGTAGAGGAAGAGGTAGAGACTCTAGAGGAGGACATAGAGGAGGTTCTAGTGGCAAAAGAAATGAAACCGGAGGTCAAGGAGAATCCAAGCTCATTGAGAAAACAAATGAGCCAGGCAATAGAGGAAGCTATGGCAGAGGAAGGAGTTATCATAGTGGTGGAAGAGGTAGATATGTTGGTTTTGTAAAAAGCTCACATTTTTCTTCGATGAAGTGTTATAACTATGGAAAGTTAGGTCACCCTGCCTATAGATGTTCGGATAATCCATCATCTTCACAAGGAGAAAATAAAATTGCATATGTGCAAGAAGAAGACAGTACTAAACATTCTGAGATAAGTCTTGATTCTGAGAATGGAGAGAACCTAATGCTTAAGAGGATCTTGATCAAAGAACCTAACAAGGAAGAACACAAACAAAGAAGAGCACTCTTTAGGGTGAAGTGTCAGATTCTTTTCAAGGTGTGTAGAGTCATCATAGACTCAGGGTCAACAGATAATGTGATCTTAGAGCAGGCCCAATATAGAAGTTGAAATTGAACAAGATACCCCATGCTTTTCCCTACAAAGTAACTTGGTTGAACAAGTGGAAAAACATACTGGTTAATGAACAAGTATGGGTTGATTTCACTCTAGGGAAGTATCAGGACAAGATACTTTCTGATGTGCTACCAATGGATGCTTTCCATTTTTTACTTGGAAGACCATGGCAGTATGACAGAGAAGCAGGCCATCATGGCAAGGAGAATAAGTTTTCCTTCAAGAAGGATGGGGTCACATATAAAATATAGTCATTAATAGAGGAAGAAACAGTGAAAACTATGGACTCCAATACAGTCCTTATGAGTGGAAAAGAATTCCTACAAGACATGAAGAAGGAAGAAGGAGTTGGTTATGCTATCTTGGTGAAACCAAAGGAGGAAGAGACACCCAAACAGACACCTATGCCTATAGAATTCAAACGATTTTTGGATCAGTTCAAAGATATCATATGTCATGGGACACCTACCACCCTACCTCCACAAATAGAAATCACTCATCATATTGATTTTGTGCCAGGGGCATTATTACCTAACAAAGTTGTTTACAAGATAACACTAGAACAAAACAAGGAGATTGTAAGACAATTCTAAGATATTTTAGACCAAGGATTAATCAGAAAGAGCATCAGCCCATGTGTTGTTCCAGTGGTTTTGGCTCCTAAAAAGGGAGGTAATTGGAGGATGTGTACTGATTCTAGGGAAATAAATAGGATAACAATTAGATATAGATTTCCTATTCCTAGAATAGAAGACTTCATGGATTGTCTTGGGGGTGCTAAGTACTTTTCAAAAATAGACCTTAAGAGTGGAAATTATCGAATTAGGATGAAAGAGGGGGATGCGTGGAAGTCTTCCTTTAAAACCACAAAGGGACTCTATAAGTGGTTAGAAATGTCATTTGGTCTTACAAATGCACCTAGTACATTTATGAGGGTAATGAACGAAGTCCTAAAAGATCACATAGGTGTGTTTGTAGTAGTATACTTAGATGATATCCTCATCTTTAGTAAGACAAAAGAGGAGCGCATGAAACACCTAGAAATTGTGTTGAAGAAACTCCAAGAAGAGAAGTTAACCATTAACCTTGAGAAGAGTGATTTCATGAAACAAGAACTCATCTATTTAGGGTTTGTAGTTTCCCAAGGTGATTTGAAAATGGACAAGAGAAAAGTAGAAGAAACCCTAAGTTGGCCTACTACAAAAACATGGATAGAAGTGAGAAGCTTCCATGGTTTGGCTCAATTTTATTAGAAGTTTGTGAGGAGGTTTAGTGAGATTTGTGCACCTGTCCTAGATACCATAGAGGGTGGAGTCAAGACCAAGTTCATATGGACCAAGGAAGAAAATGAAGTATTTGAAAGATTGAAGAAATAAGTGGCTACAAAACCCATTCTATTTCGACCAAGTTTTGATAGATTGTTCCTTGTAGAATCTAATGCTAGCAACATAGCAGTGGGTGTAGTCCTAAGCCAAGAAGGAAGGCCAACAGCCTTCTTTAGTGAAAGGTTAAATGAAGAAAAGTCTAGATATTCATCTTATTATTTGGAGCTTTATGCATTGGTCCAAGCTCTCAAGAACTGGAGGCACTATCTGTTTCCAAAGGAATTTGTGGTATACACAGATAACCAATATCTAAGCTACATAAACACACAAGAAAAGCTCAGTTTAAGACACATAAAGTGGATGAAATTTTTGCAGTCATGCGCATTCACAATCAAGAATAAGAAGGGAGTGAACAACAAAGTTGCCAATGCACTTAGCAAGAGGTTGCTCACTATCCAAAAAATCCAGTTGCAAAGCATAGGGGTTGAAGGATTCAAGGATCTATATGCAGGGGATGCTGACTTCTCATAGATTTACAAGGTATGCACTGATTTTGATAATCATTTCCATAGTAAATATGTTGACTACACATTACATAATGGGTTATTTTTTAAAGGTAAAAAATTGTGCATTCCAAGTGGGTCTATGAGGGAAAACCTCATTCAAGAAAAACATAATGGTAGCCTAAGTGGTCATTTTGGGTTAAATAAGACACTAGACTTAGTGCAAAAACTCTATCATTGGCCTAAAATGCAGAAGGATGTAAGGAGGTATGTAGAAAAGTGTGGGATATGTCAGAAAGCCAAGGGAACATCTTCAAATGTAGGACTCTATCAACCATTACCCACCCCTAATAGGACTTGGGAGTGCATAAGCATGGATTTTATAGTGGGGTTACTTAGAACACAAACTGGTTTGGATAGTGTGTTTTTTGTAGTAGACTGATTCAGTAAAATGATTCATTTTATTCCTTGTAAGACAAATCATGATGCCAGTCACATTGCTCATATTTTCTTTAAGGAAATAGTAAGGATACATGGTTTTCCAACCAGTATTGTCTCAGATAGGGATGTGAATTTTATGGGGCACTTCTGGAAAAAAAAAATTGGAAGAGATTGGTGACCAATTTAGCACATAGCTCTGCATATCATCCTCAAACAAATGGAAAAAAAAAGGTAATCAACAGAGTTTCTATAAATTTGTTAAGGTTTCTAGCTAAGGAGTATGGGCAAGGATGGGAACAAGTCATCCCTCAAGATGAGTTTGCCTACAATGACAGTACAAACAAGACTACAGGTAAGAGTCCATTTGAAGTTGTGTATGGATTACATCCAAGGGATATTTTGAACTTAGAGACCTAAAAGGTTATGAAGGGATCATTGGACATGCAGATGACTTTTCTTAGTCTATGAGAGAGGTCCATGAGTAGGTGAAGATGACTCTAATGGAGGATAATCAGAATCTTAAGGCTAAGGTAGATGAAGGGAGAAGAGACTTGTAGTTTGAAGTAGGAGTCTTAGTGATGGTGTACCTTAATAAAGCCAAATTACAAAAGGGCATTCCTAGCAAGCTCCAAATGAGGAGAGTTGGACCACGTAAGGTATTAGCTAAGTATGGTCTTAATGCTTAGAAGTTAGATCTACCCAAGGAGCTATCAATCTCTCCTATCTTCAATGTGAAGGATTTGAATAAGTACAAAGGTCTAGATATAGATGAGGAGTACAATATAGAAATAACTAAGGATGTGGTAGAGCTTAATGTCCCTTATCAGATTAAGAATCAAGCTAAAAAGATCCTAGATTCTAGAGTGAAGAAGACTAGACACAGGATCTACATGGAGCATCTAGTCAAGTGGAAGCATCAAATTGAATTAGAGGCTACTTGGATAGAAGAGGGTGATTTCAAGAAGCATGGCATCAACCTCGAGTTCATCACACCTCAGGTAACTTAACTTCCTTGTTGCAGGGGGGGAGAATGGTGCAGGAGCACCTTAGGGTCCTAGATTGATCCTAGTTTCAATGTTGGCTTGTAGGTGGTTCTATCCAACCACAAATGAATAAGGAATATGATAAATTCCCAAGGTGTGTGTGTAAATAGGATTTTTTAAGTTTTTTTCTTTGGTTTAGTCCAGAAAGGTCCTAGGTAGTTTGTTTTGCACTAGGTGATTAGGGGAGTCAAAATTGGTCAAAATGTGGACCAAAATAAAAAATGGAAGGAAAGAGGTAGTATGAATCCTAGACATGGTCTTGGACCAAAAATGGTGATTTGGAACCCAACTATGAAAGTTGGAAGTGATGGGAAGGCAAAATTGCAAATATTGCAAAAGTTGCTCATGACAACTTTGCAATTTTGAAAAGTTGTCATGACAACTTTCCCTAAAAATTTGCAAACAGATTTAAATGGGTCTAAAGCCTGACCTTAGGGTCTAAGAATGTAGGGAAGCATTATATAAGATCAGACAAACCCTAATTTTGAGGTTGGTTGTCAGATTGTACGGACTGAATAGAAAGAAGCACTGATTTTGTGTGATAGAGCTACTTTTAGCCATCATCCAGACCTAAATGGATTGAATGGTCTACTGTAATGCATTGAATTTTTAGTGATTTTTATGTAGTTACATTTTGTGGAATCGATTTGAAAATTTTGTGCATTTAATTGGCATTTTGTAAATTCTTTTGTTTTCTCTAGTTTGTTGTTTTGAACAGAGGTAGTTATGTAGAAATGGCTCATTCTTGAATTCCAGCAGTAGAATCCTTATGGCCACTTGTAATCAAGAAGAGAACTTTGTATATAGTTTAAATATGTATTTAGGAGTCATTTTATGAAGGTGAGATATTATTGGGAGTAAGCCCTAGGCGTGTCTATGGTTGCCCGACTAGGAGTTTGCAGTATTCCAGAGGCATAGAGAATAGTGGAATGGATTGGTTTGTGCCAATCTCAAGTTGGAGATTGTAGGGGAATGTGACACGATCATGTGGTTGAAAGGAGGAGTGCAGAGGAGTTCTTTAGAGCACATTGTGAGACAAAATAAGATAGACTGGTCTACATGCCCTAAAAAACCCTTAAAATAGGGGTTTGCTAAAAGTCCTATGTACAGACACTTGGAGGAACCAAGACCTAGAAAATATTGAATCCTATGAAGATCTTAGAAGGAATCCAAAGTTGGTTTGGAGGTTTGTTAAGACAAGTTTGGTGAAATTCCAATATTGTGCAAGTTTTAGAAGGCCTAATTGGGCTAAAAAGACTACAAGGCCTAGAAACTAGGAAACTATGAACTCGTTGGAAAATATTTGAAAGAACATAGTAGAGTGGATCAAGATTGATTGAAAGTGAAGGGAAAATAGTGAGAACACATATTTCCATGACTAGAACATCTTAGGAGCATATTTGTCTTGATTGGACCTATGGATGCACAGTGGACTTGTGAAGAGTTGAAGAGAGTTTGAAGTTGTTGGAGAGATCTAGTTGGAGTAGAGGAACTATAGGATTGTCCTTTGATTAGGGTAGAGTTAATTACCCTAGTAAGGTCATAGAAAGGACCTTGAGAAGAGAAAGAAATCTCTTGTAAAGTAGATCTCCCCATCATTAAGTTAACAAAATGAAGTGGTAGCACCTAAAATGGTGCTCGATATACATCACATTAGTGCTCATAAATGCCACCTTTTTCACATTATTTTAAAATAAAAACAAGCCTTTTGCAAATATGAAGGAGTGGGTAGGGGCCGACCAAAAGGCCCTAGCAAACAACATTTTACATATGTCATGGTCACATCTTGTGATCACTTATCACAATGTATGTTTAATGATTCTCCTTGAGCAATATGGAAACAATGTATAAACCAAATTATCACAATGCCAAGGTCATGTAGGATGATTGAATACACTGTCATTACCAATGCCTGTCATTATCAATGCCCTTACTATTATCATCACTGATCTTCATATTGAATTCAAATATCGTTGGGAATGTGAACTGATCATATATCACTGAACTATTACAATATGAGAGGAACAAATATATTTACTATTTTATTTCACTCTAAATCTAATCATAACTAATACCCAAACTGGACTGTCAAAACTGGTATAACATCCAATACTTATATGTATAAGAATATCATCGAAGACTGACATATATATGTGATTGTCACATTCAAAGCCATTTCCACTGATTATTGTGTTTGGCATCAAGGACAATCAAATCCAAAGGAGAGTGGAAACAATTGACACACTTGACTTGGGCGCACTAGAAAGAGTAAAGAATCTATATACAACATTATATTATTTTCATTTACTTTTATATCTATTTTGAGATGACTTGACTCATAATCATATTGACAAGTGAGATAATTTTGTGTAAAGTTTAGTTATGTTCTCTAACCTTTATCCATCTCTATAAACACATATATACACTTAACTCCCACCTTATGCTTATATACATGTAGATTATGATACATTCATTTTACTTGTATAATTACCATATTTTTCATGCAACTACCTCAATTTAATCATTAGCCACTTGTATCTAACAATTTTATTATCTATAGTTAATCCAGTTTTAGGCTCAATCCTAACCTTTCTAAAATTGAATATTGAAAATTTAAGATCAATTGACCACCCCTTTTATGTTACCACTCCAAGCCAACAACATAAACATTTTGTGAAATTGGATGCTATGTACTAGCATTCTTCCTTCATTCTAATCATCAAGAAATCATTCAAAATGCTCTTATGTTGGAGTACTAGAGGAGTAATTGACACACTTGAATTGGGTGCACTAAAGAGAGTAGTAAATCTACATACAACATTATAGGGTCTTTTCTTGTTGTATTCAAACTTTTGCACACATTTTCGAGGTTTCCCTAAGAGAACTTGTCTCCTTGTGATGAAATGATAACCCTTCCAAGAAATTTTCAAATACCACCAACCTTGAGATCAATAAAACCAACAAATCTAGATATTAAAAATGTTACACAAGAAAATTAAGAAAACCATGCACTTTGAAAATAAATATTTTTATCAAGCAAACTAAGAGTAGAATGTACAATTACACAAAAATAACTTTAAATCCACAAGGTGTGTCTATAATCATAGATATGACCAAGAACCTTAGACTTAATCCTAGATAGAACATGAAACCAACACAAAATCTAAGACATTACTTTGACAAAGATGTATCTTTCTTTTTCCAAGCATATTCTAGTCTATTTCTAAATTTCTTCTTTGATACACATTCTTTAATCATATAACTAACAAATCCTCTGTATTTATTTTCTAATATTAGTGCATTACTATATTTTTATAATTTAATCGATTTAAATCATTTAACTAAATTCAAATCAATCTTAAGAATTTTTTTCCTTTAGATGTTAAATATATATTCTTTAAAAAATTAGAATAATTTTTAACCATTCTTATATTTACCTACCAAAGATTAGTATATTATACGTAGTATACATATCTTAAATACATTTATCTAAAAAATATAAATTTGAAATAATTTTATTAGCCGAAAGATTTTATATTGTGGACTTCATCTTAAATACATTTATCTAAAAAATATAATCTTGAAATAATTTTATTAGTTGATAGGCTTTATATTGTGAACTTCACTTCCACAATTGCCTGCTAAACCTTCTCATATTTCAAAACCACCTTAGTCTCCTCTTAAACCATTTTTAAATCAACTTTCCAACTACAAAATCTCCCAAAAAAATTTTACCAATCAAAAGCAATTGTAAAGCTTTTGCATTGATTAAAAAAATAAAAAAATATATATATATTTTTTAAATATTATTACTAAGCAAAAAAATGTGCATAAAGAAAAAAATCTATATTTTATTATTTCTTCTTTTCATAAGAATATCTTTCAATATTATCTTCTTTTATTAAGATATTCTATCTTTTTTAAGATTTCAAAAAAAAAAAAATTTATAAAAAAGATAAAATTACCAATGATTAAGAGTAGATTAGAATGATTTTGCATTGCTTAAAAATTAGAAAACATATATATGTAAATATTATTACTAAGAAATAAGAATGTGAATATATATATATATATATATATATATATATATATATATATATATGAATATTGTCTTCTTTTATTAATATCTTTTTTAATGTTTTTAAAAAATTTATTAAAAAAGAAGATAAATACTAATAAAAGATATTAGAATTAATTGTCTATGTTATTGAATAAGAAATGAACAAAGCGAAAAAAATGTTTATGTTTTTTTCTTTTAAAATAATAATTTGAGATTTACATAAACATATGCTAAATCATGTTTATTTCGTTTAAAACAACAATTTGAGATTGATGACGTACACTCCAACATGGTCTTTGTACTTTGAAATCTTCAATCCTATCAATTATGTATTTTACACACATTTTTTATTTTAGTTTTTTAAACACAAATCTTTCCATTTTCACACATATCAGTTTCTATTGAAATGTAGTAGGGATAAACAAGAGCCTGAGTATTCAATATCACTTTTAGAAGTGGATCAAATATGTGTTAGCAAACTATACATTTGATGAGGTATCTATAGACATTTCTTTTTTATTTCAGTACAATAAACATATTATGTTGATGTTTTGGTAAAATTTTTGATTAATGCATATCTTTATTGATGGTTTTCAACAATTTTGAAGACCGTTCATTCTAATTTGCTGAGATATTGGATGAATACCAAAGAATATTGGAGTAGACAACTTGCATTTACTTATCGGACCATAAACAAAGACAAGTATTCAACTAGTCTTACTTTCTCTACAATATGCAAACTTTGAGAGATGAAATTAACTGTTGTGTGTGAGGATTGATTAGAGTGAACACATGATCATAAAATTTTCCACTCCAAATCCACGAACCATGGTTGTAGCTTAATTGCATACCTCCTCTTTGTTTTCAAGTTTATACATATTGCATTTGCTTAAATGTTTCCATTTCAAGTTAAGATTTTGTAAAAGTGTTTCTAATAAATTTTAAATGTTCTACCACTAAATCATTGCATTCCATGTAATAATAATCAGTCATATATTATTTATGCAACCTATTTGATGTCTGCACATTTTGTATGAATGTCTATCAAAGATTTCACAGCTGCAATATCTATAGTTCATCAAACCTTCCCTATCTTGACAAATGCTTATGCTTTGAATCTTCTTGCTCAAGTCTCTCACAATAGTTGAGGACATTCGATTTGGTGTGCACAAACTCTAAGTATTTTTATGAAATGATAAATATAAATCAAAGATATTAGAACTAATTTAATTCTAAATTGTTTTATTAATATTTTTAAAAATATAAAAAATTATACTTTTATATAAAAAGAAATTTTCACATTTAAATTTCAACTATAATTTCATATTAGCTTATCTCTTGAAGCTCTTTAGGTGAAGTGCTAGTAGTTATTAATTTTTAAAATATATTAGTTGTACTTTGAATTTCATACACATGACCACAACATGAGAAAAAGTGACATAAATTAAAAAAAAAAGAATATAATAAACTTTATACTAATTTTATTTTTTTAAGCACATTATTAATTAGTTAAGTTTCCTTTTAGTAATTTTTTTTTTAGTTATATAATTTTTTTATTTAATAAAGTATTGACTTTTATAAGAACTTTGTAAAGGGATATAATGTGAATTCTCTAAGTTTATTTTATTTTTATATAATTTGATCTAAATGAACTTAGATTAGTTAAATGATAATCGTGGGAGTGATAATTGAATAAAAATTGATGCATATTGATAGTTAGTTTCAAGAATAATGAAGAGGCATAATTTTAATTAGTTTCAAGAATAATGAAGAGGCACAATTTTAATATTTTTCCAATGTCTAGTTGTCTTGAGACTAAAAATTGATTCTATTTACTTTACTTTACCTCAAAATAAGAATAGCTTATCATATCTTTGTGATTTGAATCCATGGAGTTGGGTCAATTCTACATACACATATATCCTATGACTTGTAAATTAGATCAAACTAATTTTGTACTTGTTCTCTCCAATTCAGTGGGATCTCTAGTTCTTGTTATTTGTCAAGGACTAGTGGTACTTAAAAATACCATAAGGGTATATGCACCAAGATTGATACCAAAAAGTGGCCACTCAACTTTTTGGTCCCATTTTAGACATAATGTGGGCACATTATAGAGTTATCACATGCTTGTGCTCTATTTCTAGAAACACACTTGTGTTATAACACTAGAAGCTTGCTCATCTTATGTCTTGGTAGTGATGACATGTAACTGATTGAATGTTTGATAATGTTAAGTTGAAAGATAATCCAAGTCATTAAATCAGTTAATGGATTGTATTTTCATTGATGTCAACTTAATATCATTTGTATGGTCATGTAAAAAATGCCAAAGACTTTAGAGAACCAAAGGAACCAAGGTTATGCTCTCAGAAATGCATACAAGTCAAGTATTCACTAAGTGAAAAACAACACAGATGAAGTGCACACCATCAGTCAAAGCAAAGAAGAACAGTCACAATGATACTCGATGATCATAAGCATAGTGTTGCTCGATGAAGAAAAACCACAGAATGCCCGACGAGAAAAGTCAGAAGGTTGCCCGATGAGCTAAAGACTCAAAGTGTCTAATAACCAAAGATGCAGAGTTGCCCGACGAGAAAAATTTCAATGATGCCTGACAAAGCTAACTGGAGTCTTACCGACGGATCGGTCAGTTGTTGTCGATGACTAACTGAAGTGTTGACCGACAGAACAGAGAGTTTAGAAAATAAAAAAATATCTAGCTGGCAAAGCTAAAAATAGACTTAACTGGTTATTTACTTTGTTTTATTTGACTAGAGATAAGTGATTGATTTAAAGATGATTTGTACAGTTGGCAAGAAGATATCTACAAGACAAATCAAAATTTATGCTTTAAATCTAATTGGATGGATTGTTTTTTCACGCCAAGAATCAAGAATCAAGAAACAATGAATATCATGTCTATATAAGAGACAAGCTTAATTCATTTACGAATGGGCTTAAGGGGAGTGAATAAAAAGAGGATGCTTAAGAGAAACTGATGAAGAAAAAATTCATGTGGTACTGATCAAACAAGCTAAAGGAAGAGCTAAGGAATTCTGCAGACACCAACAAACAGTGAGCACAACATCACAGAGAAGAAAGTATGGAGCACACAGATTAATTGATACATTGGTCAGAGAGGTAATGTACAAGTAAATAGATCTGAAAATCTGCAATTCAAAGTTACAATATGAACAGGTCATAGTGTTTCAGTTTAACCATTGAAGCATCAAGTCTCTTAACCAAGCAGGACTTAACAGTCTTCTATATATTGAGGTACATCTCAAGGAGTGCCAAAAAGTTTGATTCATGAAAGTAGCATT
>MU227717.1:262087-273439 GCA_018584345.1 Thuja plicata | reverse complement strand
GTAACCTTTAACAGGGTTGGCTCCTAATAGGGCTCACTTCAGAAGAGTGAAAATTTGGGGTACCGGTCCCAGTGGTTTTTCCCTTAACAGGGTTTCCATGTTAAAATTCATGTGTTATGTGTGTATGATTCATTTCTTTACTGTCTTGCATTTTACATAGCTAACTCTTGATTGATCGGTATACTCTACTTATTTACTGAGTTTTGGTAAATAGGTATACTACTTATCGGTAATCAAGAAAGGATAAGGATTGATAGAGAAAACCGACAGACAATTAATCATTATTAGTATTTCATGGTATGCATCTTGTAGGGACATAATAATCTGAGATTTATTGATTGGTGGTTAAAGTTTGAAGGATAAATTTTTGAGGCCACTGATTCACCCCCACCCCCTCTCATTTATTACTAACAGGTAGTGGTCAAGCCTAGGCTCTATTAGTATTAATCCAAAATGTGAGCGCATCTTGGAGATGTAGAAAATTTTCTAACTCCCCATCTTTGTCTCAATTCAGACTTAATATCTCAATCTGAATATATACATAAAATTTGTATAATATTTAAGTATAAGTCATATTTCAAAATGTGTATTTTATTTCTTCTACTTTAAGATATATTTCATGTATATATTGGTATGATTTTTTAGAGTGGTTTCAGATCTTTGTGAGTTATAATGCATACTATAGGTTTTAGGAGATCCTATAAAATTTCAGACTTAGTCAAATTTTAGTAATTTGTAAGCCTCTCTCTCTCTCAATTTTAAGAATGAATCATGTTATCTTTACAAGATATTTTTTTGTCATTAGTTTAGTCAAATTCATAGATTCAAGGAGAATCAATCTGTAAAAGGAGATAGTCAAGTATAGGATAAGTCGATAATGCACATTGAGCCAGTAGGTAAAGTAAAAAAGTTGACAAAGTACCGAAAACCTACAGTTACCAAGTGACACACTACATCGAGCACATTTAGTACACCAAGTTGATATTACATTAAGCAATGAAGAACATTTAACCGAGTGATGAAGAACATTTACAAATAGGACCGTTAAATCCACTCGGTTAAGAGATTTTTGTGTTACAAATATTAATAAGCAACAATAAACTTTGATCTATAAAATTTAGCAACTCACTATGCTTGAATCATATCATTTATGCTCAATTGAATACTAGCATCACATAATCCATTGATCTTTTTCTCAGACTGTAGATTCTTTGATCTGTTTTGCTCGGTAAATGATGTTCTTCAACTTCTTTCCTTCTTTTCTCAATTCGCCAGTAGTCTTCACTTTGTGTAATTTTTATTCCTTATATAGACATACTTTTGCCTCTTAATATCCTTAATTTGATTTTCCTTCCTTTGTGCTCAGTCATTCGATCATCTTCTTCAAATTTCTCAACTCAGTAAACCAAAATACTTTTACCTCAGAACTTGTAAATTTTCTTGGAACTTTCACTTTTCTTTTTAACCAATTGATCTTTGCCTTAGATCTTCATATTGAATTTTCTCGCTTGTATATCTTGTAACAAACTTCATTTAATTCATTTCCTCATCCATCTCATCATCGCTTCACATTAATTCATAATTTTGTAGTTGTATACTAAACTCGGTAAAACTTGCTTTGCAACTCGGTAACTGACTTCATTTATTCTCAGTGTCTAACTTGCTCTCGGTACTCGATAAAGTATCTCTTTCAGTTAGAACTTAATCCATTGCAATTCCTAACTTGATCAATCAAATGTACAGATTTGATAACATCAAATATATAGTAGAAAATAACTATAACATCATTACTTCATCATTGTTTGTTTTGTATTTGTCACCCATTTAACTTCTCCTCTAAAGACATGGTAACACAATAAAAATTAATTAATCAGTTTCTTGACATAAATGACAAAAAAATAACTGATGTAACCATGTCTACAATCATGATACTCGATATCACTCGGTCTTCATCATCTTCATCAGATAAACATCAGTTAATCAACAATCTCCCTCTTTGGCATTGATGGAAACCACTATAACAGTGTTATAACAATTGATGATGGAATCTCTCAAATACATAGTTGTACTCCCTCTTAGATAAATCTTATGTTTTTGTAACATACATTTTGAACCTCCTTAATGAGTAAATATCTAGCAATTCATTCTTCTCCCTCAATATCTCTCTATAGATAAATGTCATCAATTTGTTATTCTCCCTCTTTGAAAACAATGCCAAAAATTCATACTCGTGAAAAATTGCTTCAGTAGTGGATTATACCTAACATGTACTCATAAAACATTACATACAAAAATCTTTTCACAACTTCAAGAATCACCTAAAGTGTGTCATACTAACATCAATTCAGAAATAGATATTCTAATGAAATATAGAATTGATGCAGCATGGTGTTGGAAAGCTACAATGTAAACAATTGTTGTTTTGTCATTGATGTCAAACCTTAACTGGTGAGACTATTTCTATTTGTTTGAGTACCATATCTATTGATTGTTGAAGAAGATTTGAAGGCAAGGATAACAAGAAGACCGAGTGAAATGGTTTATTTATGAGAAATTACAAGGGTACTTGATCAGTTGGCACATTGGAAAAGTAATGTATTGTTTATCCATTACACTTAGTCAAGATGTCAGTTTACTGGATACAGTATATGCCGAATGAAGTTTGCGTCAACCGAGCACCAGTGTATGCTAAGCATAATTTATTAGTATCGACCCAGCGCTAGTAAATTTATGAGGAAAACAGTGATGACCGAGTGGAAGAACACAGGGTTAGCCGAGCAGTAGTATTTTTGTAATTGATGAGATTAGAGATCACTGGCCGACATAATTGAATTTATTGGGATATGTAAAGTTAATTAAGGATAAGAAAAATTGGTCCACACTATTTAAATGCACGGGTAACCATAATTAATACATGGATCCAAGATTTAATTAGTGATTACTTTGGAGAAATAAATTAAATGTAAATGATGGAAAGATCCATTGGATTTGACCTAACCTAAGATCTTCGATCTTGATTAAGCGACAAAGATTTATTTTACCTAGATGAAGAGGTATAAGATAATCTCAAGGGGTTATTCAAGATGTATGTATGTGAAAATTGTATGCAAGAGAATTGCATGGTTAATTGACTGATTGGCATGATCTAGCAAAGAAGGATGAACAAAGAAGCGGAGAGTTGCGAAAGTGATTGCTTGATGGATTTCCAAGAAGATCTGAAGATTGACATGAGAATAGAGGCCACTCGGTGAATTAGCATAAGAGCTGAATTGGATTTGGATTTTCAAAGTAAGTTGTATGTATCAGATCACACCTGATGATTACTTTCTAACCATTGTATCAGTTCAAATCCTTTAACTAGGTTGACCTAATAGTCATTGTATAAATCATTTGAGTAAGGTGACATTTAGGTGGAATGTTCTAAGACCTCTAACAAGTCCACTCCTAAAAGGGTGTTTAAATCCTTTAACCAGGTCACATTTAGCAATGTGTTTTGTAACCTTTAATAGGGTTGGCTCCTAGTAGAGCTCACTTCAGAAGAGTGAAAACTTGGTAGCATGTTACTCATGGTTTTTCCCAATTTGAGTTTCCACATTAAATACTGGTGTCAAATTGTGTGAATGTTTATGTTGTGTTTTAATGTTAAGTTTCTACAATTTGTTTACATTTGAACAGTAAACTGCATATTTATGTTGTTGACTTATGCTATTGCTATCGAGTAGATTTGAGTTGTTTAAAGTGCTATAAAGTTTCAATTGGTATATCTAGACCTAAGGATAACTGATTCACCCCCCCTCTCAGTTATTCTAAATTCATTCTAACAATTGGTATCAGAGCTTTGGTCTCTTGAAAATAGTTTGATGGTACTTGGAGCAAAAGATCAAGACGTATAAAAAGGAGGTACTGAAGTTGAACAAAGATAACTTCCCTGCATGGCAGAGTTTGATGAAATTGCATCTGGCTAGTATTGGTGATGCTACTAAGTGCTATATTGAACATGAATATGTAGTCCCAACAACAGCTCTCACCGTTGAATAGTTAAGAGAAAAGCAGGAACACAATCAAGCAATGTTGGAGATCGCATCATCCTTGACCTATCCTAAATTTGAAGACATAAAAACCTATAAAAATGCAAAGCAAATGTGGGATACCCTAGCAACCATCTATGGAGGAGATACAAATGCGCTGAGAGCCAAATCTGAAATTTTAAGAGGTAAGTTTGATGAAATGAAAATGCAAGAAGGAGAAAATATAGTTCAATATTGTGGTAGGATAAAAGAAGTTGTGAATGCTATTAGAGGAGCTCATGGAACCATTGATGATAACACCATTATGAGAAAGGTACTGAGAACTCTTCTTCCTGTATATGATATTAGAGTCTCTTCAATTCAAGAATTAAGATCTACTCCTAATAAAAATTTGACTTTAGAAGGTCTAGTAAGCAGACTTACTGCATTTGAGATGTCAAATTTTGATAACTAAACTCCACAAGCTATTGATTCCACATTCAGATCCCAGTTGGTCCTTAACAAATCAAAGAAAGAAAAGAAATGTGTAAACAGTGACAACGACACTACAAATGATGATCTGGAAGAACTTGAGGCACTTATGGCAAGAAGACTATCAAGAGGAAAAGGAAAATTCAAAGGTAAAGTTCTTATCATTTTTTTTTCATGTAACAAAGTTGGTCATATCGCTGCTAGATGTCCTGATAAGAATGACAAAGATGAAAGAAGAGGCAACAAGTACAAAGACAAAAAGGATGACCGAGACTTCAGAAAGTATAAGGATTACAAAGACAAAGGTAATAAATCTTGCTATATAGCTGAAGAAGCTTCTGATAGTGGAACTGATAATTCTAGTGAAAATGATATAGAAGTTGTGTATGTTTCTATGAAAGATGATTATGATGATGATGATGAGAAAACTACACTAATTTCTTATATGAGTAAAGGTGACCATTTGATTATTGACAATGGTTGTTCACATCACATGACCGGTGACAAGGATAAATTTGAAACCCTAGATCAGTGCAATGGTGGTTATGTTAAATTTGGTAATGATGTACCATGTCTTGTTAAAGGGAAAGGATCAATTAACTTGACTGACAAGATCAGATATGACAATGTATATTGGGTTGATGATCTTAACTATAATTTATTGAGTGTTGCACAACTGAATACTTCTAGTTACAGAGTTGAATTCCATCACAAGAAGGCAAAGATCTATGATGCCACTGGAGAACTAGTTGGAAGTGGAGAGAAAACAAAAGGTAACTTGTTCTATCTGGACTTAGTTGATGAGACATGCTTGTTTGCACAATATAATGATGTTTGGTTATGACATAAAAGGTTGTGTCATGTAAAATTTGATAACTTGGTAAGCATAAGAAAATTGAAAAAGGTTAGAGGGTTGCCTAAGTTAAAGAAACCTGAAAATGCATTTTGTAAGCAATGTCAATTGGAAAAAATGACTAAATCTAGTTTCAAAAGTAAGACTCATACTTCTGAGGAAATTTTAGAATTGGTTCATACTGACCTTTGTGGTCCCATTGGTGAGAAAAGTTACTGTGGAGATAGATATTTTATTCTATTTGTTGATGATTACTCTAGAATGATGATTGTTATGTTTCTTAAGGAAAAATCTGATGCATTCTAGTTATTTAAGTGGTACTTGGCAAAAGTTGAAAAGGAGACAGGCAAAAGTCTAAAATTTTTGAGATCTGACCGAGGAGGGGAGTTTATTTCTAATGAGTTTAACATGTTCTGCAATGATTGAGGTATAAAAAGATAGATGTCTGCACCTAGGACACCACCACAGAATGGTATTTTTGAAAGAAGAAATAGATCTATCATGTACTGTGCCAAAACACTAATGATGGAGAAGAATATTGCACAAAAATATTGGAGAGAAGTTGTAAGTATAACAGTCTATACCCTAAATAGAGTACAAGTCAATAAAGGTACTAATGTTACACCTTATGAGATGTTGGTGCTCAAATCAACAGATTGGATTTCCTATGGATTTTTCCTATCTAATGATGAGAAACCCAAGTGATTTGGCCAACTAACAAGTCACAACCAAGGCAAGGTTGGAACTTTTGCAATTTTGGCTCTACAAAACCAAGGCTGGTAGGCCTATACCTTGAATTATCCTTCAAGTTACAAGGCTTTTTATAGTAGATAAGTAACACTTCAACCTTTTCTCTCAAGTATGGAAGGGCACTTGAAAGAAATCTAACTAAAAGCAATATATCATGAACTGTAAATTGAAATACTTTAAGTAATTGAAAGAATGTTTGGTAAATGTGTATGTAATTTGAAATGAACAAATAGATAAGATATCACAAAACTATAAACAATGAACTAAATAACTATAATCCAATTAAGAAATAAAAACTAGTGCATTAATCAACCATGGGCAATCGAGTCAGTAGCATTCCAATCTTATGTTCAACCTCAGAGACAGTTTTACAGAAAACTTATCACTTCAAAGGTGTTATGGAATGTACATGCAACCTAAAAAAATTCAGAGATATTTCAAAAGGGTAATACTTCTTAGATGACAACCTAATTGACTGAGGTCCCAATCAACAGAATTTAACCATGCAAAATGAGAAAACCAATTGAAAATATAGAATATAAATCAAATCAGGAAGCATGCACATTAAACTATCACTTTGAAGAAGTTCTATTGGTTTATCCAAGGGACTAATTGTAAAATGATTAATGAAACAATTGCATATATGAAGAAAAAAGACTTATCTTTATTGATTTTTTTAAAAAAAATAGTACATCCATGTCCATGTTATAGTCGTTGATCCAAAACTATCCAAATATGTCAAATTGTATTATATTGTATTGTCTTGTCTCTTTACATTTTAAACTATGTATATATATGAGTTTGAGTAGCTTTCACACCTCTTTAGGGTGAAAAGACAACCCTTATTACAAATTATTTTGAAAAAAATAATAAATTAACTAAAAAATAACTACCACACTTTCGGATTTGGCTTTGGCCAAAAATTCAAAACACCTTGTTAAAAGCTAATATTTATGCTAGAGATAGGAAATTTGATTTCCCAAACTGGGTCATTTCAGATTTTTAAAATTCAACCATCTTCAACCTCTGTCGGCATAATCTTTGTAGCGAGTCAAAATTCCAGCATTTTCTGAAAGCTTCAATTAGTTAGTTCTATTTATTTGTGTCATAAAGCTTCCTTCCTTTGATTTTTTTAGTATAGAGAAACTTGCTTCTTGATAATGGATTGGGACTTCTAAATAATCAAAATTTAGGGTACCACCAGTGGCTCTTTTTGGGGACGTATGCTCCCTGTGAGCATAGTGAGATCCAGCTATCTCTAGAGAAGCAGACCAAGTATCCACACTTAATCTAATGCAAAGTAAAATTGGGTGGCCCCAAGCCCCCAAAAAAAGTGAACACTGCTTCTTTCCTCTATTGAACACATAATTCTAATCATGTAATACTTTGGATCTCCCAAATATGATGCCACCATTCTCATGGACAACATTCATTGCTTTATTAACACGCTTTGACTTTTGTTTACCTTTAGAAAAGTCAGCAGGTGCACTGTAGTCCTTGATAAATAGAAGGTCCCCATTCATTTGATCAAATCTACAAGTAACTAGATTAATCTCTTCTACTTGGATGCCTTTACGTACACAATCTTCCCTATACTCAAGATGTTGTTTCTTTTCACAAAAAGGATTTGGAGATAACTCGCATTCAGGAACTTCCTTCTTATCAAGAATTTGACCAGATAGGATACTCGGATAATTTTCAGAACTAATCTTCAACACATTCTCCTCATTATGTCTGTTTGATTCCATCTCATCTTCACGTGTTTGATACAACTTCTTCTCATAGGATAAAATAATACATGTCTCACTTTCTAAATACACTTCCCCATACATATTTTGAGTTTCATCATCTTCAAAATGATCACTAGGCTCACTGTCTTTATCATGATGTTGATGGACTTGATTGCATAAAAAATACTCTTCAAATAATGGATTCAAGGATATAGAGAACTCGGGCATCTCCATGAGAGCTTTCATCCAAAACTTATTTGTGTTCATATGTTATATGTTGTTCTATTTCATCTCCATTATTTGATTCCTAAAATTTATCATCTTCTTCATCTAGTACCCCCTGAGTATGTACTAGTCCATCAACTTTCTTATCATGGTGCATTGAGAAAAAAATTTCACCACTCTTCTCAGCATGTTTTTGATATTCCATGTCTAGTAAATATGAGATTCCTTCTGTACTGAGAAGATCTTCTTCCTCATCATCATGGTCATTGATACCTGTTTCCATGCAAATCTCACTACGTACAAATTCTTCTTCAATCTCATCCAAATTTTCTTCCTCTAAGTCATCATTCTTTTATTCCCTCAATACTTCACATATTTTCTCAAGAAAAACTAGTAGTTGAGAATCATGGTAGATTCCTAACTCATAAATTTTATCCATTAATTCCCTTCCCAGAGGCCTGATATCCGAAGGTATTTCATGATAGATCTTTATCATCCTCATGAACAAATGTAGTGCAGGTTCACCTTTATATCTTTCCAAACTAAAGAATTTATCCAAAGGGGACATGTAATATTCTTCCTCCAAAATATAATTTGGCTCTCTTTCCTGTTCATAGCACATGTTTTGTTAATAACACATGTTTTCTTCTTCACCACTGGCATCATGAAACATATCAAGAAATCACTGCTCAAATTGTCTCCATGATGAGATGGACTGTGTAGGTAATGATTCATATTATTCTTGTGCATTATTTTTTAATGACCATGCAAACAAATTCATGGCATCATCTTCTGTATGGAACTCATAATTATGAAGGAATATATAAAAAGCATCCAAATGATCAAGAGCTGATTCATCATAATCTCCATAAAATTTAGGAAACCTCTGTGAAAGTTGTGAAAATAATTTATTAGACATGCATTGAAACTTTCTGAGATCCAAAGGCCTAGTATCCATGGGAATCAAAAATCTTTTTAACATAATTCTAAACATCATGCAATAGATATTCTATTACTAATTAAAATATAATTTCTCATCCCTTGTAGGCTATCTTTCTATCTCCTTCTGAGTTTTCTCCCTCAATAGAGTCACTAACTGAAATGCTTTGTTCAATACAGTCGCCACCTTCTTATCAGAAGGAAAATACTTATTATCTTCTGAGTTCTTTTCTCCCAGTAGAGTCTTAAATATATCACTAGAGCTTCTAGGTAAAATACAAAAATGTTCTTTTGAACAACTCCCCAACAGAGTCACCAATCTGTTGGTGCTCAAATCAACATATTGGATTTCCTATGGATTTTTTCTATCCAATAATGAGAAACCCAAGTGATTTGGCCAACTAACAAGTCACAACCAAGGCAAGGTTGGAACTTCTACTATTTTGGCTCTGCAAAACCAAGGCTGGTAGGCCTATACCTTGAATTATCCTTCAAGTTACAAGGCTTTTTATAGCAGATAAGTAACACTTCAACCTTCTCTCTCAAGTATTGTAGGGCACTTGAAAGAAATCTAACTAAAAGCAATATATCATGAACTGTAAATTGAAATACTTTAATTAATTGAAATAATATTTGGTAAATGTGTATGTAATTTGAAATGAACAAATAGATAAGATAACACAAAACTATAAACAATGAACTAAATAACTATAATCCAAATAAGAAATAAAAACCAGTGCCTTAATCAACCATGGGCAATAGAGTCACTATCATTCCAATCTTATGTTCAACATCAGAGACAGTTTTACAAGAAAAATTATCACTTCAAAGGTGTTATGGAATGTAAATGCAACCTAAAACAAATTCAGAGATATTTTAAAAGGGCAATACTTCTCAGATGACAGCCTAATTGACTGAGGCCTCAATCAACAGAATTTAACCATGCAAAATGAGAAAACCAATTGAAAATATAGAATATAAATCAAATCAGGAAGCATGCACATCAAACTGTCACTTTGAAGAAGTTCTATTGGTTTATCCAAGGGACTAATTGTAAATGATTGATGAAACAATTGCATATATGAAGAAAAAAGACTTATCTTTGTTGATTTTATTTTTTAAAATAGTACATCCAGGCCCATGTTATAGTCGTTGATCCAAAACTATCCAAATATGTGAAATTGTATTATATTGTATTGTCTTGTCTCTTTACATTTTAAACTATGTATATATATGAGTTTGAGTAGCTTTCACACCTCTTTAGGGTGAAAAGACACAACCCTTATTACAAATTATTTTGAAAAAATAATAAATTAACTAAAAAATAACTACCTAACTGTCGGATTTGGATTTGGCCAAAAATCCAAAACACCTTGTTAAAAGCTAATATTTTTGCTAAAGATAGAAAATTTGATTTCCCAAACTGGGTCGTTTTTAGATTTTTAAAATTCAACCATCTTCAACCTCTGTCGGCGTCATCTTTGTAGCAGGTCAAAATTCTAGCATTTTCTGAAAGCTTCAATTAGTTAGTTCTATTTATTTGTGTCATAAAGCTTCCTTCCTTTGGTTTATTTAGTATAGAGAAACTTTCTTCTTGATAATGGATTGGGACGTCTAAATAATCAAAATTTAGGGTACCACCATGAGCTAGGGTATGGATATGCACCTAATGTGAGATATTTCAAAGTTTTTGGAAGCAAATATTTTATACTGAAAGATAACAGAAATGGAAAACTTGATGCTAAAGGTGAGGAAGGCATATTTCTTGGATATTCAACTAAAAGTAAAGCATATAAGTGTTTGAATTCTAACACTAACAAAATTGTTGAAAGTGAAAATATTAGAATTGATGAATATGCAAAAAGAAATGAAGAGAGAAAGCACACATAATAAAGAAAGAACTGAAAACTGCAACTTGATCTTCAATATAATAAAGAAACTGTATTGTCTCCAAGTTTTCAAGTGGTCTTCTAGAAACATGATGTACAAGTAGCTTTGTTAGAGCCAAGAGAAGTATATGGGTCCTTTAAATGTGTTCAAGTGGAAGTATATGCAACATGTGGAATTGAATTGATGTCTTTAATGTGCCTTGATGGATCACCTGAAACATAGAACAAGAAAACAAGGCAACTATCCACAAGTAGAATTCAATCTCATATTCAAGTTAGTATATATTTTGAAATTTGTAACATTAAAGTATTTTTTAAAGGAAATTCTCATAGAGAAAAAAAATTTAGAGATAAAGATAAATGTAATTTGTTCACCAAAATGCAATGGAGCTAACATGATATCAAGATAGAATAAATGCTCAAAGTTTCAAAATTAAAAATATAGGTAAGAAAGAATAATCAATGCT
>MU227717.1:223318-239235 GCA_018584345.1 Thuja plicata | reverse complement strand
ATTAAATAAATTAGAAGAATTTTATTTAATTAAATGGGGGAAATTGAATTTAATTAAATAAGAGGAATTTTATTTAATTAAAAGGGATAAATTTACTTTAATTAAATAAGATAAATTTTATTCAATTGAAAGGGAGAGTAAATCTTTTAATTAAATAAGATAAATTTTATTTAATTAAAAGGAAATTAAATATTTTAATTAAATAAAAATGATCAAACCTCAGGAAATATTGAAATAATTGAATAATTGAATTAATTATAATTTGATCAAGGAAATTGATTTGAATTGAAAATGTTCCAAAGCATTAATTTAGGAAATTGATAAATGGGGGCCCACAGTCTAGGCGACCATTTTAGGGTTCATACACTAAGTTTTTGGGTTGATTAATTGGAATATTTTTGAGGCGACTGATTCACCGCCCCCCCCCCCTCTTAGTTATTACTAACAATGTAACTTACATACCTTGTTCTTGTTTGTGTTCTCAATGAATCCTTCTGGTTTCTCAATGTATACTTCTTCCTGAATTATCGCATTAAGAAATGCAGACTTAACATCCATCTGATAAAATTTGAATCCTTTGTAAGAAGCATATGCTAGAATTATTCTAACTCCTTCTAGTCTAGCAACAGGTGCAAAAGTCTCTCCATTGTCAATACCTTCTTCTTGTTCATAACCTTTGCAACTTTATTTATAATAACTTCTCTATGCTCATTCAGTTTGTTTCTGAAAATCCATTTAGTACCAAGCACTTTTTTGTCTTTAGGCCTGGGTACTAAAGTCCACGTCTTGTTCTTCTCAATTTGATCATACTCTTCTTTCATAGCTTTCATCCAATCCTCATTATCTAGTGGTTCCATAACTTTCTTCGGCTCAAATGAAGATATCAAACACGTATTGTCTCTGGCCTTGCTCCTTGTCATCACTCCAACTTCCTTATTTTCAATAATCTTGCTCAGGGAAAGGTGCCTTCTCACATACTTTTCCAAAATAGGCTCGGTAGATCTCAGCTCATCAATATCAACATCTGTTGTGGAACTTCTTGCACATATTCCTCCTCGGTAGGTGCTCTCGGTAAAGTTTCAAGTGCATCATGTTGTACATATACAAACTTATCACAATCATCAGGCTCCTTCTTACTGTCTTCTTCATTTCTTTCTGCAAATTCATCAATTTTCACATTTGCACTTTCCACCATTTTGTTAGTAGCGTTGTTCAAACATTTTAAAGATTTACTCTTTGTAGAATATCCTAAGAATATCCCTTCATCTCCATTTGAATCAAACTTTCCTTCTCTAGAATCTTTCAAAATATAGCATTTTCTCCCAAAGATTTTAAATTTACTAACATTAGGTTTGTGATCATACAAGATTTCATAAGGTGTCTTGTTGGTACCTTTCTTCATTTGTACTCTGTTCAATGCGTAAACAACAATACTCATAGCTTCCCTCCAGAAGTTATGTGAAACTCCTTTTACAATAATCAGTGTCCTAGCACAATCAATGATGGATATTTTCCTTCTCTCAGCAATCCCATTTTGTTGTGGTGTCTTTGGTGCTAACAACTGTCTCTTTATTCCATTCTCATTATAAAACAATGTAAACTCATTAGAAGTAAACTCAACTCCTCTGTCGAATCTCAAACATTTCAACTGTCATCTAGTTTCTTTTTCAACTCGGGCCTTATACCAATTAAACATTTGAAATGCATCATATTTTTCTTTTAAGAAAATTCCAGACATCATTCTAGAATAATCATCCACAAATAAAATAAAATATTTGTCTCCATAATAACTTTGAGTTCTCATCGGTCCACATAAATAAGTATGAACTAAATCCAAAATACCTTGTGTAAATACGTCCTGCTTGCAAAACTAGATTTAGTCATCTTACCCATCTAACATTCTCTGCACATAGCATTCTCTGGTTTTTCAAGTCTTGGTAGACCTCTTACTCTATTCTTCTTACTCACTTTGATTAAGTTGTCAAAATTAACATGACAAAGCCTTTTGTGCCATAACCAACCATCTTCAACTTTAGCAAATAGGCAACTCTTCATAGAAGTATCAAGATAAAATAGATTACCTTTAGATTGTTCTCCAGTAGCAATTAGATTTATCTTCTCATCAAATACTTTCACTCTTCCATATTGAAATTCCAGTTGGTGACATGTATTGTTAAGCTATACAACACTCAAAAGATTATACTTTAATCCTTCAACCCAAAAAAAATCATCACATCTTGTGTTATTCATTTTAATTATAGATCCTTTTCATTTCACAGGATATGGAGCATCATTACCAAATCTAACATAACCTCCATCATGCATTTCCAAGGAAATAAACTTATGTGTGTCACCAGTCATGTGATGTGAACAACCATTATCTATAATCCATGTTTCATTCTTACTTTCTTGTGATATTAGGGCTATAGGTGCTTCTTCATCAAAATAATCTTTCATAGCAACATACACAACTTATTTTTCTTCATTTCTCTCAATGGAATCATCATCACTTTGTCCTTCATTAGAAATATAACAAGATTTCTTACCTTTGTTTTTGTAGTCTCTATATCTCATGAATATGTTTTATCTCTTTTCCTTATCTTTCTTTTCCTCCTTATCATTCTCTGGACAGTTAGATGCAAAGTGACCAATTTTATCACAATTAAAACATTTCAAGGGTAACTTACCTTGGTATTTTCCTTTGCCTCTTTGGAGCCTTCTAGCCAACAAAGCTTTTAAATTCTCTTTCATTCTCCTCACATTCAATAAATATCTCTTCAAGTCCTTCAATGCAACTATAAAATTTCTCACTAGCACTACTCAAATAACCATCTCTAGAAGAAGCTTCCCTAACCTTTCCAATCTTTAAAGTATACTTAAATGCATATTCAACCTTAGAAATAGTAGACACACTATTGTCAAAATAATTAAGTTCAAATGTAGTTAACTTACCAATAGTGGTATCCAGTGAATCATTCATCTCGGGTATAGATCTCAGCTCTTGTATAGTAGATACATGAATAACATAAATTGGTAGGAGGGCTCTCAACATTTTTCTTGTAACATCATCCACTATTATGGTACCACCAGCTCCTCTAATATAATTAACAGTATCCTTAAGTCTTGTACTATATTATATTATGTTCTCTCCTTCCTTCATCCTCATAGAGTCAAAGTTTCCTCTCAAACTTTCTTCTTTAGCCTTCTGAACATCTTGATCTCCACCATAAGTCAAAAAAATATTATCCCACATCTATTTCACAGTAGTACAACCATCAAGTCATCATATTCCCGGTTGGTAAGTGTGGATGCAATCGCAATCATGAATTGTGTGTGTTCGTATTTCTATCTTGGTCACTGATAGTCAAAGGTGCATTAGTCGGTGCTATATATTCATTCTCAAGATAATAAACTGCATATTCTCCTACACCAAACACATGCAACCTCATTCTAATTTTCCATGTAGAGAAATGGTCCCTATTCAGCTTTGGTGCTTCCCTCTTATACATCTTTAGATCTTAAATCAAGTCCTTTAAACTTATCACTTTAGAGTAACAAGGCTCTGATACCAATTGTTGATCCCATTGAGAGGGGGGGTGGGGGGGGGTGAATAAGAAAAATCAAACTTAAACTCTTAAAACTGAACTCACTGATTCACTCAGTAAGTACTGAATATAGTAAATAACTAATTCACCAAATAACATAAGCAAAAATCAATCATTCAAACTTAGCAACATCAAATTAACTGATTAACACATGATATAACTCATAGACATGGGATTTAATGAGGAAACCCAATTTGGGAAAAACCTCTATGGGAATTGTAATGCACAATAAAAATTGTACCCTTTTGAAGTACGCTCAGTTAAGAATCTATCATGTTAAAGATTACAAACACATTTGCTAAATGTGACCCTATTAGAGGATTTTCGTCAGATCTATTAAGATCTTCACCTTGTTAGGAGTGACCTAGTTAGAGGTCTTCAAAGAATCTTTTGGAATGTCACCTAAGTCTAGGTTTTACAAATAGGATGGTTAAATCCACTCGGTTAAGAGATTTATCTATTACAAATATTAATAAGCAAAAATAAACTTTGATCTGTAAAATTTAGCAACTCACTATACTTGAATAAGATCCTTTATGCTCAATTGAATACTAGCATCACATACTCCATTGATCTCTTTCTCAGACTGTAGATTCTTTGATTTGTCTTTCTTTGTTCTGCTCGGTAAATGTTGTTCTTCATCTTCTTTCCTTCTTTTCTCAAATTGCCATTAGTCTTCACTTTGTGTAATCCTCAATCCTTATATATACATACTTTTGCCTCTTAATCTCCTTAATTTTATTTTCCTTCCTTTACGCTCAGTCATTCGATCATCTTCTTCAAATTTCTCACCTCGGTAAACCAAAACACTTTTACCTCCGAACTTGTAACTTCTCTTGGAACTTTCACGTTTCTATTTAACTGATTGATCTTTGCCTTAGATCTTCATATTGAATTTTCTTACTTATAGATCTTGTAAAAAACTTCATTTAATTCATTTCCTCATCCATATCAACATCGCTCTGCATTAATTCATCATTTATTATATCTGTATACTGAACATGGTAAAACTTGCTTTGCAACTTGGTAACTGACTTCATTTATGCTCGGTGTCTAACTTTATTTTGGTGCTCGGTAACTATAACCAACTCACATTACATTCTATCAACTGACTCAATCTAGCTCGGTAAAGTATCTCTTTCAGTCATAACTTAATTCATTGCAGTTCCTGACTTGATCAATCAAATGTACCAATTTGATAACATCAAATATATAGTAGAAAACAACTATAACATCATTACTTCATCATTGTTTGATCTATATTTTTCACCCATTTAACTTCTCCTCTTAAGATATGGTAACACAACAAAAATCAATTAATCAATTGCTTGACATCAATGACAAAACAAAAACTGATCTAACCATTTCTACAATCATGATACTCGGTATCACTCATTCTTCATCATCTCCATTAGATAAACATCAGTTAATCAACAGGATGTGAAGATAAAAAAGGTTTCACACCATTCTAAAATAAGAAGAACTTTAGGTAGTTTGCTCCTACTCAAATGAGGTAATCTTAATATTTTAATGGTAAATATTTTTAATGAAACAAGTTTAGACATAGATCTAGTGAATGTAGAAGTCAAATTAGATCTCAACCATTTAATGGTCAATTTTATGCATGCAATAAGTTTTGAGATAAGGAAAATGAATGCAGAAGTAGAATGACGAGAAATGGATTTGTGAAGGTAAACAATGGTAGAAATGTTTAGTATTTCAATGGATATTTTTAAGCTTGCAAAAATATGGGCACATGGCTATTGCATGCAAATCTTATGTTTGAATGAATAAAAGTGGTTGAAACAAGGTCCTACATGTTACGATTGTAACAAATTCAGACACATTTCTAGGTTTTGCAGAGGAAATAATGAGAAGACCTTTGTTTTGGTAAATAAGATTTATGTGAATGAGGAAAAAGAAAATATGTAGAAGATATGGGTGAATAAATTTGATGAGAATATGAAAGACAATGCAAAGGATGTGTTTTTTACCCCTTGGTGTCGCACATATTTCCTCTAAAAACTAAATAGAAAGTATTGTTTGAGGGGGAGATTTGATTAAAGATCTTGAGAACCCCTTGTTTGTTTGGATGTTAGATATTTTTCAGCATGGAAAATTTTATGGAGGTGTTTTCAAAGGATTCCAAAATTTTGTAGAGATTTGTGAAGGTTTTCTTTCTCACTGTCAAAGCAGAGTATAAATTTTTGGATTATAACTGCTCCAAATTATGAACATTCAATGTGAAAACCTATGTGTTCAATAGAAAGGGATAAGTTGAGTTTTTGAATTCATTTTCATCACTTGTGATCTTGTGAATTCTAAAGATTTTTTGTGTGAAAGGAGATTCCTTGCATAGTGCATTTTACTAACCCTAGTGACAATTGCAATCAAAAGGTATTCTTTGATATTGTGCTATGAGTTTTATTTTTTTATCAATATGGCTACACTAATTGTAGTAAATTCCACATTGAAGCCATGATCTAGATACAAGGCATATCCTTTTGTGGCTATGGAGATAGATAAGGAAGAATAATTTTTGTATGTTCTATTGCATTTTGTGTACATGGAGGAAATTAGGGTATACATTCATGTGCACCTAATGGAAATTAGTCATGTCAAGTTCAACAATCTGTTGAAGAAGCTAGTGGAAGAAGATGACCTAAAATAAATCAAATGAGAGTACACACATATTCTGGAGATGGGACTCAATATTTGGAAGGAGTTTCCATATTTCAGTTATTTACGTGCATGGATACAAATCATTTTGACCCAGATCCATGGAGATACCATGTATCTTTATCAATTGCAAAACATCATGAAGGATATAATTAGGGCTCTAACAGGATTGTGCTCCTCCGACACTCTTCTAGTATTGAAGGTGGTTAAGAATGCTACAATCACATAGTTAACTAGTGCTTATTCCAATAAGAGTCTCATGAAAAATTAAAATATTATTGATTTAGGTGTCAAGTATGCAACTAAGGGTTTGGCATGCAAAATTTACTATCAAAATTGTGAGATTTTTTCCATTGCCACCGTAGTGTAAACTTCTTTTTAAATGGTAATTGAAGGTGAAAAGTTTGACCTTAATGAGCTTATAAGACAAAAGTTGTTGGAAAATTTGGAGAAGAATAAATGAACCAAATATAAGTTTAGGTATGGTTTACCGATTATCTTCTTAGCATTTGTATTCATGAATGAGCTTCCATAAATTAGGGTTAAATTATGGGATAAGGTTTTCCCCTTAGGATTTAAGGTAAAAGAATATGAAAATATTTAATAAGGATATAGATGCATACACCACTTTGCATTAGGGATGGCTCATGAAATTTGAAGAGAGAGAGAGAGAGAGAGAGAGAGAGAGAGAGAGAGAGAGAGAGAGAGAGAGAGAGAGAGAGAGAGAGAGAGATGAAANAGAGAGAGAGAGAGAGAGAGAGAGAGAGAGAGAGAGAGAGAGAGAGAGAGAGAGAGAGATAGAGAGAGAGAGAGTTGAAACAAGGACCATTTTTATATTGAAGTAGTTTGACCAAGGGATGTTGGCCTATCAAAATTATCCTATGAGATACATAAAAAATGAAGTTGAGAAGATCATCAATGTTTTGTTACAATTTTTGGTTGATTTGGAGGAGGAAATGTTTGGAACTAGTGTAAATATCTTGAATAAGATGATCTTGAAGAGATTAGAAAAGGATTATGCCAAGAGCATCAATGGAGAACCTACACAAAATTCTACCCTTTACGTATGAAGCTTTTAGTTTTCCTCTGGAAGAAGGAAGCTCAAGACAACGTCAGAGAAGGCTTAGGTCCACCTCTATTCCACCTCTAGTGAAAATAAATTGCTCCAAAACCCTTATAAGAGTTGCAATGAGTGAAAAAAAGGACAAAGGAAAAAGGACAAAGTAGAAGGCCTCAAAGGAGAAAACGGGTTTGAAGCCCATTATTGAGGAATGGGTAAGTAGTTGCAGCAACACAAATGAAGAAGAGGAAAAGTGGAAGTTTGTAGTGAGAAGAGGTCCAAGAGGAAAAAGAAGGAAGACAAGGATAATGAAGGGAAAGAGGATAGTTACCCTCTCATTTGGAGAAAAATAAATAAGGTCTATCTAGTATATATCACTTCCACGAAGAAAAGGGAGAATAAAGTTGAGAAAGAAAAAGGAAAGAAAGATGAAAAAGAAAAAGAAAAAGAAAAAGAATAAGGATAAGAAAAGAAAGGAAAAGAAAATGAAGAAAAATAAAAAGAGAAGGAATATGAGAAAAGAAATAAGAGGAAATCAAACACTCATCTGGTTGATATAGGGTATCAACCTCTTGATTTAAATATCCTAGTCAATGCCATTAGTTAGTGGACTCCTTGGAGATGACCATATGACTATACAAGAATGCCTTTTGATATATAAGGTATTAATAAAGAAATCTATAATTGGCATATGATCACATTTGAATTTCACAATAATGATAATGGTGACAAATTTATTATGGAGTTTAAGAAGGCCCTAACCAAAAGAATAAAGGAAGTGGTGGTTAATGAATCAAACATCAAAATATATGCTTTAGACAAGGTATGTGGTTCCTTCTCCCGAGAAGAAAATAAAATATTTCTAACTCCGTTAGCATAAAATTTAGAACCAAGGAGAGATTAAATATAATCATGGGAAAAGATTTAGATGTTTACCAAAGTTTGGTAAAATATACATACAAAGAAACTGCAGATATGGTTGATGAGCTAAAGAAGACAATTTATTATCCTATAGTGAAGACAAATACTGATATTTTTCTAGATGAAAATATGGATATATGTGCTGATTTGATGAATACCTTCCCTTTGGATGTTTAAAATAGTGTTCCTATTATTGGTAAGGTAGAAGTTTCTCCAAAGAAGACTCAAGATTTTAATAATATTGTTGTAGTGGCTTTGGATATGTAGAAGATTGATGAAATTCCTCTAGGTAATATATATGATGTGGAGAAAAAGTGGACATATAGGTTCATAAACTACTTTGGATAATCATAAGAAGATGGAAATAGATGTGGATACATCTAAAATGAAGGCACCATAGAAAGACAAATATCTGGTGAAGGAATAAGAAGAGAAGAAAAATAATGAGGAGAACATCAAAGAAAAGGATGAGGAAATACTTGTTGGTAAATCTTTCAAAATCCCTTAAGATTCAATCGAAAATATATTAAGCCTTTTATTGTAATTTGAGTCAGTGGTAACTATTGAGGTACTAAACATACCTATCTCACAAGGTCAAGTGAACCTTAACCGATTAACTCTCTTGCAAAAGTTATATTTGAGTGATATCCTTCCCCATTCAGCTTGCAAGGAGTTTATCAAGTCTCATATACAAAGTACTGATATTATTGAAGATGTAGTAAAATTCCATCATGAAGGAATTCTGGAGGTGCATATGGATGAGACTTTGACAAGTGTGGAGTAGCTATAGGCGCTACTTGAAGTTTTTAAGAAAAATGCTTCCAAATTGGAAGCAAATATTTTGAAACAAGTTGAGATGAAGGTGGAGAAGAGAAGGTTACAAGAGTTAGTAAATAAATGTGAAGTTTCACATATTCGACTATAGGAAGATATAAGAGATTATGAAAAGGTTGTAAATGAAATTATGGCAGTTTATCAATTTTCTAATAAATGGTTTATTATACTAAAGAAATAAAGGATCAAATAGAAATCATAAAGCCTCTGATTGTACACCTTTCCAACATAGTAGATCTGAAGAAGGATGCAAATGGTAGTAGTAGGTTATAGATAGAGAACTTGTACTTATAGTTGAAACAATTGAATAATTAGAAGAAGAAAATAAAGGAGTTTTTCCAACTTAGGGATATTGTAGATATGAAGCTTACAAGTTTTGTGAAGCTACTTGAGTATTCTCAAAAGTTAGAACAATTAGTCAAGGTACTCGATAACAATAGAGAGGCAGAGGATCTTCTTTTGAAGATGGAAAGGAAATGCAACATGTTGACCTATGTAGGATATGATTGGAAGTCCACTTGGGCTTAGATAAAGCTTTTTTATAAGAACATAATGCCCCCATCCAAGTTAATTCCTTAAGTTTTTGGCTAGTAAGATTTATTTTTTGATGTAAAAACACATGCAAATTTGTGGAAGACTGCTAAAGTGCAATTTTTGTTTTCTGTTGCATTCATTTTATGCATTCCATAAGGAGGAGTTTCTACGGTTGGGGAGAGATTGTAAGTATTGTAAATGTATTTTAAAGAAGGATAAGTATTGGAGCTTGTTGTAAATATGATATTTTTCTTTTGGGGGAATTAATGCAAGAAATCTATGGTAACACAAAATGTATATAGTAATTTTGAGACACTTTGTATTTGATGTCAAAGGGGAAGAAATATACTGATGAGGCAGAGATTTGGAAAGTTTTTTCACCAATTAAAAAGGGGCATATTATTTCAAATATAAACTATGTATTATCATTAATGTTAAAATTATTTTCATTGATATCAACTATGGTCAGTAAGTTGAGTTCAATGGTGTTGCTATGTGTTCTAGGGTGATGCGGTATTATAATTATACATACATGTTGATATTGATGTATGGTAATTTTTAGATATGAGTGTAGATGATGTAGGAGCTTCAGAGGGTCATAACTTTTGACTCGGATGTGGGTTTTGGCTGAAATTTTACAGGAGGATTCGTGAGCTAGAGTTAATGGAAAGTTCAACCCAGCGAGCTAGCTCTGTTGGTGGCCATTTCAACCTTTTTTCGGGAGCTTGAAATTTCATCTTGACCTCCAAAATTGGCTTTTTCTATTTCTTCCTAGTTTTTTGAGTTTTGTTTTTTGTAATACATCTAAAATCATGTTTCTGATTTCGTGAGTTAGTTGGCAATTCGAATTGCCTTAGTTGGGAGCTTTACTTAGGAAAAATTGGGATTCATAGGATGAGTTTTGAAAATTACCAAAAATGGAAAAATCTATTTTTCCTGAAAACCTGCCAAATATGGTAATTTTGGAATTGTATTAAGTAGGAGTTTTATTTCATTGTAGAGGCAAAGTAAGTTGGAGAAGTTAATGAAGAATTTGAATTCTATAATATTTTTTTTGTGTATTTTCTGAGTATTTTCTCTTAAGGGTTTTGAGCTACATCAGTAGATAGTATATAAAGATGTTTTAGGCCTATTCTGGAGCATTGTAAAAGTATTCATGTATTTGTAGCAAATATTGGCTAAATATGAGTGTTCTGGTGAGCAGTCTATGAGACAGAGTTTGGTATTTTGGTCCACATCAAGGCACAATGATTCATATAATCTTGTAGTTATAGTATAATTTAGGTGAATGCAAAAAATATGTCAGATCTCAGGTTTTATGTTCCCATTTGCTGCACAGTTGATGTGGTGTTGTTCTAAGTATCGACCTTTTAGAGTCAGTATACTAGTTTTCAAGAATGCATGTCATTCCTCCTCCTTTAATAATTTTGGTGTTGTGGTTATATAATATTGATTTGTTTGTGTTATGATATATTATGTTGTTCATCCACAGTTATTTTTAGCTCACACAATATTTAGAGTATGTTTGGTTGACATGCATTAATGTAGCTATCTTTTGGAGGTGACTTGGGATATTTTGGTTTATGCGGCTATGTGCAAAGTTGAAGGTGATGATTTGGGATTAATAAGAAGATGTGAAAACATGGTGTAATGCTTCACATATTTTTTTCCTTCTACAAGCATTGGAAAATGAATTTGGGGTTGATTGTTTATGTTTGCACGTTGCATCTAATAAGGACAACCTTATCGATGTTATTTTATGTTTTGGATGATATATAAAGGAAGAGATATTTCAAATAATGTTGAGATATATAAATGTGATTATGTATGAGGTGTAGTGTAAGTGCAAAAGTGCAGATGAGAAATAATGAAGTCAGTGTCAGAAATTTAGAAAAATGAGTTGTAATCAAAATTTCATAGAATGCGCTTCTGTTCAGTTCAACAATATCAATTCATTATAATCAAATCATTTGTATCTTTCCCTAAAGAAGTGATCTTCAATTTTTTTCAAGTCCATCAAGTATATTTTTCTAAGGTTGTGTGTCTTAGTCTGCAAGTCCAAATTAGGAGCAGTGAGCTTCCTTGGCCTTTGGCTTAAATTTTTTTTATTTGGTTTACATATAGTGAGTGTGATTCTCATTGTAAAATTTTCCCCATATTAGTTTTTCCACATTAAAATCTCGGTGTCCTTGGGTGTTTCTATTTCTCTTTCATTTATTTACTTCTACACGTGTTAATTGGAATGAATGTTTGATAAATGGTTAAGTTTTAATACATTCTAATAAACCCCCTCTTAGCAGCCAAAAAGGTTCATTAGGAACTTCACTTACAGTTCTTTGAAGAGGAAGGATCCAAGATCTTCTAAATTTAATTCATAATCTCTCTTGCAACTTCTTTGTATCTTGTGAGGCATTGGGAGGGGAAACCAACTTTTGAATCAACCCCTATATCTACTTTCTTACTTCTTTTTTTCTTCGTTGGTGTTTTACAACTACCCCCATCTAGAATAATGCCCGAGCTAGATCCATGTGAAATCATAACCCTTGTGGACTAAAATACTAGAGAAGAGTGTATGTTTAGTAAAGAGAAGCCAACAAGAGGTTCCTTGGGAGGAAGTGAGGAGGGAAACGCCTCATCAAGCAGGACACTCTTTGGAACTAGAAATTTTTTGTAATAGTGGTGAGGTTAAGGATCTCACCCTCCCCAAGAGAATAAATGAAATTTGAGGGTTGAGCATTTGCAACATGAGGGGGAATAACTTTCTTCAGGACCAAGGGGTTCCCTGAAGGGATTTTTTGACATCTTTTTCAGGTGGAGAATTTATAATTTTGAGGAGCTCATCCATAAAGGGGTAGTCATCCCATGCATCCATTTGAGGATTATTTGGGATTTTCTGCTTGGGGTTTACTTTTTGGGGCTTTGTAGTTTGTAACAAGATAATAATATTTGTAGCAGTTTTGGTAAAAAATAGTGGCATTTTCATTCTGAATGTGTTGGGTCCATTTTCGTAATTTTGATTGAAGGGAGATAAATTAGGAAGAGTTTATTGATATTTACATTCACACAAAAGTGAGAAAAAGCTAACCAAAATTTAGCTTTAGTAACCCCGTCAGTATAGACATAGTGTTCAAATGAGTTACCAATCCATTTGAAAAAAAATTCAACCCGAAACTCCAACCAAAGACCAAGTAAGAATATTCAAATTGGAGTTGTCTAATTAAGATCTGCAACTAATTCAAACCCTGGCTTCGAATGATAGAGACAAGAGATGCTTACCATAATACCAAGGTCCCAGAGTGAGCAAAACGATGAAACATTTTCAGAAGTAAACTTAAACAGGAAGAGGTCACTTGGCGTGACACTACGAGTGATACCTCCTTTAGGTTTCATTGTGAATAATTTCATTAACAAACTATATAAATGGTCAAGAAAAATGATATTTTTTTCCAACAAGAGAGTTATTTATGGAGGAAAGAATTTTGTCCACAACTAAGTCATGAAGCTTTATGGAAGTTCCTTTGTGAGTGTCAAGATATTCAGGGGTAGCCTCAAGGACCAGAGGGCCCAAAGAATTGAAAAACAAGAATATTTTTCCATCCCTTGATATTTGAGAAAACTAAATGATCGACATGGGGGAACTACCTTCAAATTTTCAACTTTGGTAGATGAAACATCCTTATCATCCATAATCAGGCTATAACCCAAAGAAGTGTTGATCATGCAACTTAGAAACAATCAAAACTTTAAGGATATTATTATCATCAAGTTAGGAGCTAGTAAAGGGATCCATATGTACTACATTCTCCTCAAAAGTAGGTCCCCCATGTGAAGGATAATCAAAGTGAGGCACACCAAGAGCCTTAGAGGGTGCACAAGGTGGAGCGATAGGGGTACACACCTTAGAAGACACCAGGGATAAAGGATATTCAAACTCAAAGAAGAAGGAAAAATTAGCAGAGAATTTTCCAATGTTTTTGAAACAATACATTTATTCAAATTTTCAAACCTTGGTAGTTAGTTCTATAGGCAATAAGCCTCACTATTTAACTTCGAGTCAAGGTAAGAAATTATCCATCGTTGACACAGTAAAGAGTGACCTCATGAGGTTTGAACCTTGGTTGTTGGTTCTACATGTAAGAACCCCTTCCATTTAACTAAGGGGGCTCCTACACAATCTTTTGTTCTTGAATGCATGGAAAATTATAATCAGGTTCTAAAGCTAAGTAGATCTATCATTTTCTTATTATCAAGTTCTAAAGCTAATTAAACCTATCATTTTGTTAATTTTAGTGCTCATTTTTAACGTGCAATATTTTATTGACTCACTTCATATATTAAGACCATTTATTATGATGTCTTATTTGTATTTCGTTAGCTTAAATGTTTATGTAGGGGTAATTTTATTTCTTTATAGCATTAAAAATTATTGTTTAGGTTATAATTTATTAAACTATATACACTTAACAATTTAAAAATAATAGTTGAGGCAACAAATGAAAAATGGGCATGAATACCTTTTGAAATAACAATGATGGACTACAAATGTTTAGCTTAAGATGATATTTGATGTTGGATTTTAAACTATTTCTATATGATTGTTGTAATAATATTAGATCTAACTCTATGATTCTCTAATAAATGACAAAATAAGCTCTATTTTTATCTAGGGTGAAACTATGCCAGTGATTTGATTTAATTCTATTTTTTTTTTTAAATCTTTCTTTACATAAAATCAGTTATTGTTGTAAAAAATCAATCTAATAACTATTCCACTATAAAAAGTAGTTGTCTCACATTATTAAAAACACATTTAAAAAGTGATAAATAAAGATCAAATCATTCTCAACAACCCCTAAAAGACTAAACAATAACTTATAAACGAAGAAAAAAAACAAATTTAGAAAAAGAAAAAGAAAATGCTCTTTAATAATTCTCATATATATTAAATGAATTAAGTGAAGAAAAACTTTTCTATTTTAAGCTCAAAGTATGCAATCTATAAAGAATAAATTTAACTGACTCATGATGGATAGGTTATAACAAATTCACATATCCCCATATAATGAATTTAATATGAAATGTAGATTTATAAAATATTAAAAGGAAATATTAAAAAAGCTTTTTTGGATTGACAAACCAAGGACAAAAGGAATTGGATTTAGTCTTATTTGAAACAACTTTGAATAATAATAATAATAATAAATGGCATTTGAATCAGCAAAAAAAGAAGGTCCGGATTTTAATTCTCAACTTTGAAATGTTTATTCTTTTAAAATTTGTTGAAGCTTTGTGAATGTCGTCCAAAACAATAAAACTATTAGTTGACATTAAAAGAATATGTTCCAAATATACCTTGTTTGACATACTTTCCTTAGATTGATTTATAACAAATATTCTTTCTGTTAATGAAATTTGAATGGCTCCACTCCATGATGGTATGTGCCATCAATAAATTATCATACATCTATGTTCTTAATTAATAGTTTATTAATGGGCTCTCACAACTCAATACTATATGTCTTTACAGTTGTATATTCTAAGTATTCAATTGACCATTTTAATGTATTTGGTGATCTTAAATCTATATTTATTTATGTTATATTAATTAATTTATAATAATTTTTTTTATATTTTAGAGTGTTCATTATATTAGATTAGATATATTAATAGTTGTTTTTTTGTATTAAATCTTATTTATGATTTCATTTCTGGGATTTCAATTTATGCATTGATTCTTTTAGGTTTTTTATTAAGGGCAAAAATAGGTTTTTATGGGACCTCAAAACCCATTACAACAAGTTACATGAGATAAGCATTAGAAACCATCCAAACAAAACACTGCTGGAAACAACCCCAAACAACAGAACTCAAAAAACCAACAACCAGCACCAGCTGAAGACCAAGATTATTTTAGGTTATTACCATAACTCATCTATGATTGCATGAAACGTTTCAAATTGTATGTATTGAACATGTATTTAACATCATTATACTAGTTCATTCTAGCATGTAGCATATAACATAATCAATAATTAGGACAATGATCTACATATTAGTCACTTGGCAGTTCGACTATTAAATATTGTGTCTACAACAATGTCTAATATCTTCATTATTTTATCATTTCAATCACTCATGAATTAGTTTCGGGTCTTCATTACCAACAAGGAAGTTGATTGAACTTCCACTCTACTATATTAGCTCCCAACTATGATTTTTAGCACCACCCTACTCTTCCTTACGCGCGCGCGCGTGTGTGTCTATATATATATATATATATATAT
>MU227717.1:194490-214081 GCA_018584345.1 Thuja plicata | reverse complement strand
ATCCACAGTGGACGCACCCTCTACTTCTGCTTGAATAGACCTTCTTGGTCTAAGGGGGAGCTATTCTAGCTCAGGACCCCTGCGCGGTTGGTGTACTCACTTTAGAGTATGCGCCTTTGGATTCATGATTAAAAGCACAGATTACAACTATATGCATTCACGCATTATCTAAATTGCATAAGGATCAAAGTTTGAAAATCTCTATGTATGGTTGCAAGCATTAAATGCGGCAGATTGTATAAAAACAAGTTTGCAGTCAATCATTCTCACATTTACATTTGAGAGCATAGAAATTGAAGAGCATTGGAGCACTAAGACATCAAAGCACAAAGGCATAATAGTTTGGTAGTTGGAGCGAATGGATAATCAGTTTGAAACGGAGCCCTAGCTGTCGCGCCGTTTCAGAATTTCGTGGAAACCCTACATAAGAAAACACCAAGTAAGTATGGCGACCCTAGTTGTGTTTGATGTAGTAGAGAGGAAGAGGTTCATATTTAAGAAGCATCCATTCAAATCCATACTGGATGATGTGGAAGGGGCTTTCTCCAAAACCCCGCTTGGTGTTGTTCACGTGGAAGATATCCGCGCATACATTTACTGTAAGAAGGAATCATTAGGAGATGATAATATAGCCTCTCATATGGCATCAATGTTAAATCTGGATTTCACATTCAAGTATGAGTTTGCGCACTTACAAGATAACCCCATTCTTGAGTATTCGAATGCGCATGAGTTTGAAGAACCAGAATGGGTGAAGATTTTGTTAAGTAGGATACATGATGATCTTTTCTGGATTGGAGATGTCCCTGTTCGCATCACTACAAAACTAATCCATCAGTTAACCAGACTTCCAATGACTGGACCAATGTTTCCCACTGGTAAGGATGTTAAGAAACAAATTGAGAAAGTTTGTTTGTCCAGGAGTGATAGGCGCAGAATGACAGTTGACCCTATCAAGGAAGATGACATTAAACTCCTGACAATGATACTTGGATACAAGTTTCAGCAAGCAAGCAGGTTGAATAGTGCCTCTACAGCAACAGTCCTTGTAGCTATCATAATAGTGAAGGATAAGACCCAATACAACCTATGTGAGATCTTGCATGGTTAATTGATTGACAATATCAGAATCATCAAGCATGACAGGAGAAAAACATTCAGGTTTGGATCTTTGATCATCTATTTGTATTACCATATAGTTGGAAAGGTTGTAGACCTTTATCTAGACAAAGGCAAACCTACAATGTCTCAGATATCTCTTAAGGCCACATTAGAAAGCAATGCAAGGGATACAATGGATGTGGATATAAAGATATTCAGGATCAAAATGCAAAGCAGGTTCAGACTATCTGAGAAGATAGTTAACAAATACAGGGATAAAATATGCTTCATGGTAGAAACAGATTGCACATGCATGGAGGCTATTGAGTCGAGAACTAAGTGGATTCATCCACTAGGGTATGAAGTAGAAGACCATGTGTTAGAAGGATATGTGCAAGTCTTATTGTCAGCACCCAAAGACCCTAATGAACCTAGATGGGGCACTTACAGAGAAAAGACCGACGAAGTGGATATTGAACTACAACTTGTTGTTAACAAAAGGAAAGCATCCAGAACTACATCCAACATTATGAAAAAGTATGGAATCACACAAGAAGATTTGGATAAGGCAAAAGAAGCCAAAATTGTTAAAGAACTTGAGCAGATTCATGCACAAGTTAAGCTTGAGAAGATTGATAACACTCAAAAGAAGAAGCAAAAGAAAAATGAGGAGAGTACCTCTGCGCCTACTACCACAATTGATCTAGATACATCTCCACCTTCTGTACCTAGCAAGAAACCTAGAGGAAGGAAGCAAGCGGCTACAAATCACCCATCCTCAAGGAACACTTGGAGCAAAGCTAAGATTACTCAAGCTCCTCCTGAGGTAGGATTTAGACCCAGTCTTAATGTGTTGAGGAACATGATTGTTAATGAAGGGAGATTAGATACACTATCTAAAGTTTATGACAAGTATCATGAAATTGATAAGACCGAGATACACACTATGATCATTCTTGAACTTAAGACAGTGATACCGGAATAATTATGGAACAATTGGAGATCATGAAAATACATGCTATAGAAGAGGACATGAAGATTAGAGAAGGAACTTTGGATACTCTTCTTCCTATTTTTTCACATGATGAGAAGGCTATCCTGTTAGATCTGGTGAAGCCTCATCTCCGTAGTAAGACAAGAACTCTTCAGATTATGAACAAAGAGTATGAGTAGGTTGGAAAGGAGACTAAAAAAGCATTTGCACAAGTATTTATGGATAGACATATGTATCCATCAATGGCACCTACAAAGGAAACTCAAGTACCTCCTAAATAAGCTTCAGAACCAGTAATTTAGGCAGTGCCTATGACAAGTCCACAAGTTTCAGCGCCCTCAATTTCAATAGCCTCTAAGACAGCTAAAGATATAGAGGACACTATAGTGATTGATGATGTAAAGATATCTATGACAACTTCTGATAATGATATGAATAAAGTTGATGAAGCATTTGTAAACACCGAGGAAATGAACACATATGACACATCTCTACAACAAGATGAAGTTCCTTTCATTGATCCAACAGACTTGGATAAAGAGAAAGATACTCAAGATAATGAGACACCAGTAAAGGAAATTCATGTTAAAAGTGAATGTGTAGATACAAGTCATAATACTATTTTCTCACCATCCACTCAACCATCCACCTCATTGTTGTCAAGGTTAACTCCTGACTCAGCAAGTTTAGATGCATGGGAAGAAGAAGATCTTATCAAGATCATCGTCCTTTCCATGGAAAAGGCAAAAGAGAAACATGTGATGAGGAACCCTCACTTTGTGGAATCAATAAAAATTTTGAATGAGTTAGTTCCTGCTGATAAGAAAGTTGCTAAAGTTCAAACAGTTGAACATGTGGATAGCATACTGACAAACTTCAAAACACATTTCACTAGCTTAGTAGAATCAGCTACTAAGATTGTAGAAGATGAATACAAGAAGGAGAGACTAAATGAATTGGTAAAGAACTTTACCTTAGATCTGAACTCCTTAAATATTGGGAAATCTATACTTAAAGAGTTGGCAGCAAAAGGCAAGAAGGTTATTGCAAATTGCATGGACAGAGTGAAGCTCACCTCTGAGCACACCAAAAATATTGAAGAGGCAGAAGAAATGGTGGATAACATAAGGAAATAAATTGAAAACTCCATGCAAGATATGAACATAAGCAATAATTTCTATCAAGGTCAATTGGACAAAATTGAGAAGGCAAAACTGGAAATTAGCTAGATCAGAATAAGACAAACTCAGTTGAGGAATGCACTTGTGCCATCTCTAGCAGTTCTCAATGAGAACATCAAACAAATTGATAACACCATACAGACATATGATCAAGGTCCTTGCATGGATCTGATGAAAATGGAGAAATTGACATATGCTTTATGCACGCATCTTCAGACAGTTGATGCAATGAAAGTCTTTTGGCAGAAAGAGATTCAATCTCTTCAAGTTGTGTACCCAGAAGTCTACATGGAGAAAGTATGCTGAAGACTTACTATTTTTGCACACCTTTGTCATTAATGTCAAAGGGGGAGTAGTATAGAATGTGTATATGCAAAGAAGTATATATGTATATATCATTAAGTATTATGATATACAGTCATTTTTTTGTATGAAGTCATTTTGAGTAACTTAGCCACATTCCTTTGTTGCCATAAATGACAAAGGGGGAGATTGTTGGCAAGTTGAATTCTTGAGGAAGCATGACTCATTTTTTGTTGTCAATCATGGCAACAAAGTCATACTTACGTTCTGTCATAAAAGAAAAAATGACTAAGTGTGAAAACAGGGCAGACAGACACATACAGAGATCAGTACATTAGCGCACATGTTAGAGATCACACAAGAGAATGTGTGCTTAGGTATATACTCTATGGTGTATATACATGCCAGATCTAGACGCACAGAGTATGGAAGCCGACTACAGTTTTGATCAGCGTGAATGATTTTATAATGTAATGGCTAAGCGCCTTTAGTTATAAGTTTATATTAATGTAATTAATGTTGTAGTAAATGTGCTTGAGCTGACTTGTTTGGAAGCATTGTGTATTTTGGTTTAAAGGCCGACTAGTGTTATGTTTTGGGTCGCGCCTATTCAATTGTAAACATATAAGTATGTAATGTAATGTTATGTTACAAGAGTCGATTAGAATACATGAGGAAGATACAGATGAGTAGTATAATGAAGTCAGTAGATGATATATCTCTTTAAAGGAGTAAGAGGATTTGCACATATAAGGAACTGATCAGACAGCAGTGTCATTATAGTAGTTCATTTTTGATATAGTGCATATCAACATTCAGAGGGTTGTAGCCTTCATCTTATTGGGCAGTGAGCCTAGGCAGTGAGCCATATACCTTTAACAAGGTTTTGTAAAAGACTCCTAACAGGGTCAGACCTTTAACCAGGTCATTATACTCAAATTGTAAAGACTGCTTCTAACAGGGCAAAGGAACTTTAACAGGTTCATTATACCTAGTACAATATTTGTAGGTACTAATCCCCACCGAAGTTTTCCTCTGATCAAGGTTCTCCGTAATCATATCATGTGTTATGTGTTCTTGTGTTATGTTTCTTTGGATGCACATTTGATATATGTTTAAATCGCTGAAATATAATTAATAGATAAACACTGATTCAGCCCCCCCCCCTCTCAGTGTTTCTAACACCCTATGGCTGACTGGTGAAACCAGGTGAGCCAGGACATGGACAAGATTGAATTAGTGTATGCACCCATGACCTTTTGGGAAAGACTTGATAGCATTTTTGGATGCTCAAGAAGGTCTCCTAAAAGGATTCGATGGTGTTTGGAGGTGAATCAAGGTTTGGAGACATATTTAGCAATTATTCATGCTGACTGGTCTAGATGCCTATTTAATAGGCTATAAACTAGGGCCTGCAAGAAATTAGGGTTTTGGGTGCAACCAGAGGTCAGGGATTTGGATTCTAGTAGGGTAGGATGATGTATTGAATATTTTCAAGTTTGTTTGTAGGTTCATTTGGGGGTTTTGGAAGCAACAAGCCAAAATCAATAAAAATAGGGCTACAAGGAGTTGAACAATTAGCCCTACTAGTGAATTAAAGTCCAAATGAAGGAATGAGGCATCTTGGAGTGTTAGAAAGGATGCAGAATGACAAAGAAAGGCTCAAGGAGTGTATGGAGGGTCTCAGTGAGTGTGTGAGAAGATCCTAGGCAGAGCTTTGACAGACTAGGTGGTGAATTGGTAGAAGAAACTAGGCTTTTTGGTAACTAGATGGACTAGTTAAGCTGGGTAGCTTTAGAGTCTTCTTGAATCCAACTATACCTTGGAGGATAAGTTGGTTGAGGGGTTTTGGAGACCCTATTGGGAAGAAGATCCAACAAGAATAACCATAGAAAGGTGGAGTTAGGCACAAAAGTAACATTTGGAATAGAAGGGATACCTAGTTGTCAAGCCCTCTGCATCATATATATATATATATATATATATATATATATTAAGAATACGTCATAAATTAAGAGTTATAAGAGGTTTGTCTTTATTTAGGATGAAACCACACCATACAAACATAATTTCACCAATTCATTTAATTACAATTATCGAGTTCTCCAATGTTTCCAAACACTCCACTCATTTTCATCCCAAGCCCTTCGAATTAGATATATTTATAGACTCTAGTTTCTTTCAATCACAATGTCTTACCATCCAGAACCAACATTTTGTCCATTTCATGGTAAGTCATAATATCTCTCCTTTTAGTTTTAACATATATTTTAGTCATGAATAATAATTGAATACGGAAAAGAGTTATACTATACAATTAAAATCATCTTGAGTTCAAGTTTAATTTGATTTAACGAGATCACATTGAAATAAATTGAGATTGAAAAAAGAAATAATAGAAAGGGAATAAAGAGCTTATTTAATTTATGAAATGACGTCAAATTTGATCTCTTTGAATGTGTAGGTACTCAATATACTAGTACCAAAAAATTATGATGCAAGAGCATTAAGGGCGTAGGAGCAATCTTACATCACCCAAAAAGATATGTTGAGTTTTTTTTTATCGCTTTTCTTTATCTTTTTGGGAGCAAACTATGATAGTTGCACTATATAAGATGTATAGAACCTAAAAAGACCGTAAAACAGTCACGCACTATTTTTCAAGAATTTTTCTTGTTTGGGGTCATGTTTCAGGACTTTTTCCATTTTGGTCATGTGGACACAAAAATTGGTCCCAAGGAGCGTAATTGAAAAATTAAGAGATTGGTGAAAGAATCACCTCAATATCCAAAGTAGTTTGAAAAATATTAATGTTTTTGTTTTGAAAAAATTATCTAATGAGGCTTAAAACTCAAAATTGAAGACCTTAGAGGCCTTGGAAACATTCAAAATCCAGACACATAGATCTTTAGATATAATTGTTGTTGTATATCTCTTAACAATCTTTCCAACGATATATTATATAAGAAAATCAGATGCCTGAGTCAAAAGTTATGGCTTTTGGAAGTTGTGCCATCAAGACTCTTGTTTCAATACAAAAATGAAGAGAGAGAAAATTCACTTAGGCAAGAAATTAAACTAATGAACTGTTGGGCGCCAAAAGTGGAAAGTTTCACTTTCTAGAATATTCTAAGGTGGTTATTGGTGCTACATATACAGGGATGAAGGAGGGTTCTGAGGCTCGGTTCCAAAAGTGTAGATTGTAGATTTCCCTTGCAAATTATTGTAATAAGAAGGCCCATGAGGTTGTAGCAAGTTATTTTCTAGAATGTTGTAATGTCATTTCATTTCATTGAAGATAGTAGAAAGAAAATGTTTTTGTTCTTGAAATTTTCTATTTGTTTCTTACTTGTGTTGTGTGTGTTTAGTTTAATAAGGAGAGTACCCTTCATCATTTTCATGAGTCCCTTTAGTTTATTCACTTATGTTTTATTTTGACCCTTGTTAGCCGATAAGCTATTATCTTCAACTTTTCATCTTGTAAAGTTGTCTAATGCTGGAAAATTGTCTCATGTAGCCAAAAAGTTATCGAATTCAAGTGGACAGAATGTGAGAAGCTTCCAGAGCAAGGAGGGTGGGGCGATTGTGTTTTTATGTAGCCAGGATGTTGCATGTCACCTAAATGTTGTCTTATGTCGCTTGAAACTTTTAGAATACACCAGAAAATTATCTCACATTGGTGGAAAGCCATCGAATTCTAGCAAAGAAAGTGTGAGAAGTTTTTGGAGTAGGGAGAGGGGGACAATTGTGTGTTTCTGTTGTTGGCATGTTACATGTTGCCTAAATGTTGTCTCACATCACCGGTAAGTTTTGGAATTCTAACAATTTGTGATGGAGGGTAATAGTGTGTGATATTTTGTCTGGGGTAGTTTTTTTCAGGCTATTAGTTTGGAATTTTTTTCTCAAAAAATTGTCTATGCAGTAAATTGTCTAACATGGCTGGAAAGTTGTAGAATTCAGACAGATCGAATGTGAGAAGTTTCTAGAACAGGGAGAGTGGGATGATTGTATGTTTATGTTGGATGTCTCCTTACTAATGGCATTTGATGTTCTCTATAGAGTAGTTGTTTGGGGTTAATAAATTATTTGTTCTTGTGATGGAGATTTAAGCAGGTGGGTGTCGTAACAATTTATGAAGTTGAGACGATTATGTGATGGGGATATTACTCTGATTGGAAAGTTGTGTAATGACATGTGATGGTCTATGTTGAGAATTTGTTTGGGGCAAGAAATTGATTTTTTATTCTTTGATTAACGTTGGTGTAAAGAGTTGTGTTGAAAATGGTAAGAGTTTAATGGTGATTTTGACGTTGATTTTGATTGTGTTTTCAAATATGTAGTGTATCTTGCAGTGTAATGGGGGTTGTATTTTTTATTCATGGAGGTGGCAGTGTGAAGTGTGTAGTTCCATCATTATTTTACTATGTAAGTTTGGAATTGCAAGTAGAGATTATTCAGGTCATAGCGCCTTTGTCATTTGTTGACTGTGTCATGAGTCTGCTTTGTGAAATTCTAGGGTGTAGCCATTGTATGACATTTTTTTTTTCAGGATGACGGGAATGTTCTGAAATTTTGTGGTTTTTAATTTCATTGATTAAGAAGTTGTTAAATCGTGTGATCTAATCTAAAAATGGGGTAATTATATTTTAATATTGGAAGTTGGAAATATTTAAAATTATTGCAGTCATTAAGTTATTTGGTTAAGAAGTGTGTAAATTTTGCAACGTGAAGACCACTTGGGGTGTGTACGACTTAAAAGGATTTCCCAGTTTGCAATTCGCATTCTTAAAAATTGGTTTGATGTATGGAATATGTATGTGAAAATCATCATTTATGTTGCTATTGTTGGAATATATTGAACTGTGGGTACATTGACTTTTTTGGTTGGGAAATTTCAAGTTTTTGTGACTTGATGAGTTCTTCCAGTGTGCTCGACGTAAATGGATGACTGAGTTGGAAGTGACATTTTTTTGGAGGGGCTATGAGGTACCTTGGATTATTGTTTGTGTGGTGGCAAAATGGGTGCAAAGATATTTGCATCTTTTTTTAAAATTGAGGGGTGTACTCTCGCTAGGTTAATTAATTAAATTTGTGGTTTTGTTTCATGGTACTATTTTTTATTTGAGTACATAGCAGAGTGTGGTCTGCAGCTTTTTGGCAAGGAGAAAAAATTTAGCCTTTCAGTCAAACGGATTAGGGTAAGGATTTACTCTGTTATTTTACTATCATTATTGAATTATAACTAAAGCTTCCTCATGATTCTATTTTGTGAAATTCTAGGGTGTAGCCATTGTATGGTAGCCATAATTATAGAGACATTGATACATCATCTTTTGTATCATGAATTTCAAACCCTAGCCTTTGTTATGTTGCCAACTATAGACAATAGCCTGGAAGGGATCAAGGACACTGAGTGACATGATGTGGGTGTTTATGGAATTGTTAGAGAATGAAAGAAGATTATAACTCTGTGATTGCTGAGAAGTTTGCATAGAGTGGTTTTCATGAAGTAGGTGGTTTTCCCTATGCGGTTCCTTGTCCTGAATTGATGGTTTCTTGTGTCAATCATTGCGACTCTAAGACCCATAAAATTTGAATTTCCAGTGGTTCGGTGCTTGTTAAAATTTCCCCTGAAGTAGTCATGTGTAGATAGGAGTCATGTGTAGATAAATCTATAAGTCTAGTTTTCACTTTTCTTCACAGAGAAAAGATTGGTGTATGAGTCAAATCGCAAGTGCATGGATGGGGGTTAAGAGAAAAGGAAAGTCTAAGCTGCCTTCAATTTCAAAAAGAGATAATTTTGTGAATGAAATCTGTGATCCAATCACCCTCTTACACTGTGTTGGGGGAAATGCAGAGTCAAGTAAATTTTATTTCTAGATGTGTGAGTTCATGATAACTATGTGTTCTAATGGTGAGTATATTAATTAGGCCAATCTAATCAATCATCATTTGCATGAGAAACTAGCTATCTTTGAGGAGTGGGTGGGTTCCATATGTGTTTAGTGTGGATATATGTGGTTGCTACTATAGAATTTTCTTGGCCTAGTTTGTAAATAGTTGAATCTAGAAAGGGAGACACACTTGTGTATAACTCTTTTTCACAGTTCCAGAAGAAAGATGGCATGACAAATTATGCATGTGTCAATGATGCATTTCTGTGGGTGGTTGTTAAAAATATTGAAGGGTCTCTAGATTGAAGATTTTCCCTTGAAGTTGTCACTTTAGTGACTCAATATGGGAACTATTTTTTTAGTTTGATAGTTTATCATATTTCAGAATTGGGGGTTTTGAAAATGCCTCATTCAGATTGCCCAAATATATTCCTAATTATACAGTGTTGCTACAACTATGGCTCCAAATGAAAAATGTGAACATTATATATGTAGAAAAATAAAAGAAAAAGGGTTACCCATTTTACTCAATTATGTGCAGTGCTTCATAATTATTAGCTTCAAGGGATTTAGTTTGAGAGTACTCCTCTAATGGACCTGGTTGATAAGAGTGATGTCACATCTCATCCTTTTTAGAAGCTTCAAAAACCAAAAGGCTTCATCAAGATCAACAATTAATCAAACAACATTGATGCACAAGTGGAAATAACATCCAAAGGTGTGGCTCCTTTATCATCTTATTTTAGGCCTCCTCGTAATTTTATATCTCTTTCTGAATCTTTGCATAATGTGCTGTTGAAGTTGATTAATGTTAATGTCTTAAAAATTCCTCCCATTAAGCCAATTAACCCTTCCAAACAAACCACCAAAAACTTTGATCCCAAAGGTTTTTGCCAATATAATCGTCAACCTGGTCATGATACTAAAAATTATTTCCATTTGAAACTATTGTTCAAGACCTCATTGATTCTAATGTTATATCTATTGAGGTTGTTACCAATCAAGGCAAAAAATGTGTTACCCTTGCCAACCAAAACTTGCAAATTTATACCAACCATTTACCTTCCCATTCAACCAATATCATTGAGGGCATTCCTTCTTCATCTACCCATGTTGTTTAATCTCCTTCCATTGTGATCTATGATACTAAGTGTAATGAGGTCAACAATGTTGTCAACCTTATTAATCAATCTGAACCTAAAACCAAACCCAAAACTGATCTTTGTATTACATTTGATCATAGTGAGACTTTTAGAACACTTGTGGTCCTCTTTACATAGTTGTGAAGATTAATGGTTTTATCTCTTGCAGATTCCTTATAGATCCTACTTGTATGGTGAATTTTATTATTAAATAAATGATGTAGCGACAAGGGTTAGACTATGATGACAATCTCAACTTGTAGGGGCTTCTACAACACATCATCAAGATTAATCATTTTGGACACACCTTTTAGACTCCACCATGGGCCACTGTAAGACTTGAACCTATTCACATTGACTTTGGATAGGTGAAGGGATTGAACAAAGTTTTTCATATGACATGAGAAACAATGCGACATTCCCAATTGATGACATACTACACTAAATTCCAAACATTTAAGTGTACACTATTTTAATTTTACAGGGTTATAGATTCAATCTTTGATCAATGTGGCAACAAAGGCTAAAGATGATCTAAACCCTAGTGTTGATTTAAGAATATTAGTGACACAATAAAAAATTCCTTTAAGTAGGTTTAAACATGTGTTCAACACAAGAGTCATAAACCGTGACTATTCACAATCTTGCCAAACCGTCAAACACTCTCCTAACAGAACAATCATAAACATTGACACAAAAAAATAATGGATTCTCCAACCGCTACTAGGATTGAGTCTCTATGAACCTTACACACCCTTCCACAATACCTTCCAATATCTTTAATTACATTCACCAACTCGGCCTTCTGTCCACTTCCTAGCCTAATACATAATGATATCAGGATTACCCTAGCTAGGGTTTCAGACCAATTTTTAATAAAATGACATTAACTTTCAAAATACATAACAAATTTTGATGAAACCAAGAGAAAATTAAACTAGATTATTTTTTCAACCAATTATGGGTGAACTTAGACCATTATGTGATCCATACTATCCATACAATGTCCCAGAACATAATAGAACATTTGGAAATTGCGAGAAAATTCAAGGTTTGATTCAAAATTTCTTGTTTAGTATACACACCAACCCTTAATTAGAGATGGAGGATAAAAATTATATTTGTTAAATCTAGTTATTGCCCTCCAACCATCCTACAACTACCCATTAAAAAATTTTAAAAAGTTGTCACTTGACAAGAAACATTGGCATGACAACATTGACAACTTTGTGACAATTTTTACATTTTTGATCCATTTAACTCATAAACTCCCAAAATGATTCCATATGATTAACATTAGCCTAAAATGACCTTATGAACAAGAAATAACACAAACCAAATAAAAATTACAAATTTTGACTATCTGAGGCATAATAGACATGTGGGTGCTCCTGCACAATACTCCCAAGGAGAAGAAAACTCAATTTCCACTTGAGTTTAGACTGAAAACTATGTATCCATGTTTAATAATGTATTTTTGGACATCCATGTGGCATCCTCCATTGGTAGATCTTTCCATTTGACCAAGCACTGGAAATAGGTCTTCTTTCTTATCTTTTGGAGCTCTTTTGTATCAACAATGGTCTACAAATCCAAAGGCTCATTGGGTGGAGGATCTTTGATTCATTTCTTATTGGAGAGCACTGATTAACGTGCATTTTCACCTGCAACAAAATCACCTTTATAAGGGTATTAGCCAGATATAATAAAAATAGGAGAAATGGCAATAGCAAGAGGAATCTCTATTTCATATGCATTGTCTCTAGACTTATGCACCACTTTACATGGACCTATATTATTCATGTGTGGTTTAGAATAATACCCCTTAGGAAACCTTTTCTTCCTCAAATGAGATAAAACCAGGTCCCCAAATTTTTAGTGAACCTCTCTCCTTTTTAGATCAGCATGGTGTTTGTACTTGTCTACACTCTTTCAAAGATTATCCTTGACTTGTTGGTGGATCTCTTGCATAGCCACAAAAAATTGTTCACCTTTAGCACTCCTCCATCCAACTGATATCTCACAATTCAAACACACCCCTAGTTTGAAAACCATTAATAATCTTAAAAGGACACTTTCCAACACTCCTATTCATTGAGTCATTGTAGGAAAACTTTACTTGAGGAAATATCAAATCCCATTGTGTTGAATTCTCTTTGTTTAGACATCTTAGGAGGTTCCAAAGGATCCTATTAACCACCTCAGTATGTTCATTGGTTTCAGGGTGATAGACAAAATTGAAACTCAAGTTACTACCAAGTTTCTTCCATAAGGTTCTCCAAAAATGACAAACAAACTTACTATCCCTACCTAAAATAATTTTCAAAGGTAAACCATGAATTTTTACCACCTCCTTGAAGAAAAAACCTACAATATAAGATGCATCATTGGTGCTTTTACATGGAATTAAGTGTGCCATTTTTTAGAACCTGTCTACCACAACAAACACTAAATCAAATCATCTTTGTGTTTTAGGAAATCCCATGACAAATTCATGCTAATGGATTCCCAATGCCTATTTGGAATGGGGAGAGGCTGGTACAATCCATCATTGGTGCTACATCCATCTCTCTTTCACAAATAACACACTTTTCTACAAATTTCCATACATCACTATGCATTTTTGGCCAATAATTGTGTCTTCTTACCTACTCTAAAGTCTTATCTGGACCTAAATGACCTACAGTACTAACACTATGTTTTTCCTTTATCAAATTATCCCTCATTGAGAACATAGTGTTATCTCTGTAAGTTATTTTTGTTTTCATTAGTTTTGTCAAAGTCATAGTTCATGGAGAAAAGAGTCGGTCAAGACATAAAGCACTATGCAGTTGTTAAAGAAAAGGAAATTGAGAACTAGTATACCAAGCATGTTTAGTTACTAAGTGATACACTACACCGAGTTCCTAGTTACCAAGAACTGATAGATCATCCAACCGAGTCAGAAGGAATATGCAACTGAGACATAGAGTCAATTCAAAAAGTGATCTAATCAAAACTAACAAAGTGTAAAAGCAATTAATGATGATTGCATATTTTATTAATATAGTTGTTTACACGATTAATGATCGAGATAATTTAGGATGAAGATCTAAGGCATAGATCAAGCGGTTAATGGGAGTTTTATATTTCTAAGAAAAACACCAAGTACTGAGGTAAAAGTGGCATGGTCACCGAGTGTGAAAGAAGATCTAACGGTTCAGGATAAATTTTTCCCAACTAACTCATAAGATTAAGAGGTTAAAACTAATCTATATATAGGATGAATTCATGAGTTGAATATGATGGTGTTGTTAATGAAGGAGTTGATGTTGTTATTGAGTTATTAGTTTTTGAGGAAGAAAAACACAGAGTAGAGCAGTACCGAGAAGATTTTTCTACAACATAGTAGAGTAGTGAAGTGTTACAGTGATCAGATTAAGGCAACATATATCAGAGCACATAGAGTCTGAATCAAAATTTGTATTTGATGCAAAGTATAACAGACATTTCATAGTTTAGATACTATTGTATTGAGAAGGTTAAATCCCAATAGTGGGTAGATCCTAATAGATCTTTTCATTATAAATCCTTTAACAAGGTACATCTCTAAGTATAAGAGATTGTAAAATCCTCTAACTTGGTAGACCTAATAAGTCTTGTATACTCTTAACCGAGTAAGCTATCAGAAGTAGAAAAACCTTTGTAGCTCTAACCAAGCACCTTTCATACTGCAGTTAGTGAAATTTGTGGGTGTCATCCCCACCACAGTTTTGTCTTCTAACCAAGGATTTATGTGATACCAAAATCCCTGTGTTATGAGTTTATTTGTCACGGTTTTACTATTTTGAATTGCATTCTTTAAATTACTTTCATTTCAATGCAATGGAGTCGGTAAATAGGGAACAACAAGTTTATGGTTAATCAGTTAAGGTATTAAAGTAAAAATTTTATAAGTACTGATTCACCCCTCCCCTCTCACTCCTTACTTTCCATACATTATTCTAACAATTGGTATCAGATTTGTAGTCTTAATTTAAAGGTTTCACCACCTGAGAGTTAAAGATCCTAAGTCATGGAAATTATAGGCAATCTAAGAGAATTGGTGAACTTGAATTTGAAGTAGAAAGTGCACAAGAGATAATCACTGATCTGAGAAAGAAGCTGGAAATGTCACTGAGGATAAGGAAGAATCTATATGATGAGCTGAAGGTTACACAAGATCAAGTTGATAAACTTGAAACTGCAACTGAAGGAAGTTTGACTGATGAGTCTGAAGCTGCTATAAGAGAACTACTTGAAAAGAATGACTCACTTACAGAGTTGTTGGATCTAACAAAGAAATATGTTGAAATCAATAGCATGAGAATGAATGAATTAATTGAAGGTAAAATAATTACAGAAGATGAAAATAAAAAGGTTGAAGAAGACAAAAGACAAGTTGAGATGAGATTAACTGAGAAATATAATGAAATCTTGAGGATGACCCAAGTTCATTATGACATGACCGATCAATTTCTTAGAGCTAATCAGGATTGCACACAGAAGGAATTTGAGAATCAAGCACTAAAAGATGAGATTGAAAGAATGGAAAAAAGATTGGAAGTTGAGAAAAAGGAAAACGAAGTACTAAGGAGAAATGAAGAAGCACTGAATTCACTAGACAAACAACTTAAAAATCAAAAAACATTGAGAGAGAGAACATGCATTGGATATAATGGAAATAGTACTACTGAGCAAGGAGAATCATTGAAACAATCTAGAAATGAAGAGACAGCTACTCCACCAAAGCCAAAGAAACCAAATTGCAATTATTGTGGAAGACCAGGCCATACAACTAATGTGTGCAGGAGCAGGAAAGGTAAAGTACCGAGTAAACCCAAATTTGATGGATATTATTTTAGATGTAATGGATATGGACATCAAACTTTTGAGTGGAGAACTAATCTTAACAAGAACATGAGAAAACCTAAGTTTGATGGTTATTGCGAGAAATGCAACAGATACGGTCACAAAGCTGAAGAATGTGGAACAAAAGGAAATAATTGTAAATGGATACCTAACTAAGATAAGCCAACAACTAACTGAGAAGGTACATCTATACCATGGGATTACAATACAATGATTGCATGTCTATCATGTGGAAGATTTGGACATATTTATGCAAACTGCATGTTGATGAATGGAAGATACAATAAGAGATCATGGAGAAACCTCTACATGGCATGTCATCATTGTTATAAGGTAGGACACCTAGAAAGAAACTGCAGATACTGAGGATATGCACCAACCAAAGATGAAAATGCAAAGAATACTCCATCTACTGTCAAAGAAATCAGAGAACAAATGAACAAGACATGGAGAAGAAAGACTCAAGATGATGAAACACCTTTTGAACCTATTGCAAGAATCTCTTCTACCGAGTTGGGTGCACTGAGCTCCACCTAAATGGTGAGAGGTATGTAGGGACTCAAAATCTATTGAAAATCCTCTTTTAGTTCTGAAGTATTAGATTTGAGATCCATATCAACATATTAAGATGCATTTGGATAAGTTGTGAGATTGAAGTATTGTGTATAGTTATTTTGTTTAATTCAGTTAAGCAAAGTCACTACATAGTCGATGAATAAGACAAAAAGGAATTGGAAAAGTATTTATTGCAAAATGAAATAGCCTTTGGAAACCCTAATCAAGGGAAATCTATAAATAGGGCGGTTTGTAGATCATTTTAACTTACCATTTTTGAGAGCATTTGAGCACATTGCAAGGAGATCATTTTTGGCATCCATCGAACGATACAAGAGGTATTTCTGAATCATTTAAGAGCATTTTGGAAGCATTTTTGGATAATTTATTTTACCAAGCTACATTTTTGAATTAATATCTATTCGAGTGTGCCCTAGTTTATATTTAACCTATCTGAAGAAGAAATGGCACCAAGAATCTAGAAATCTGCACTTGTTAAGGATGCAGAACCTGTATCTACTAAGCACAAGATGCCTCCACCAATTGCATCAAAAAATTACATGATGGGAGTGTTATCATCAATCCATCCACGAGTAATTCTAAATGATGATGTTCATACTTTTATACATTGCAAAATTGAAGATCTTTGTCAAGAAGAAATTGATGCATCATTCAGCAAATTGTGTGAAAATGAGAAATTGAAGGATGAGCACACTCACCTAAAGGCAAAGCATCTAACCTACATAATGAAACTACCAAGGGTATTCAAGCCTGAGTGGGTGAGAATGGTACTCATCCGAGTACACGAGCAATCTATGTGGCTGGATGAATCGATCAAAATTACAAAGGATGTGCTATATCTCATTACTGGACTTCCTATTGGTGATAGACCCAAGGTCGTGAAGCAAATTGAAAGAGGTAAACTAACCGAGTTTACAAAGGCACTATGGGATGGCAGAGGAATGCAGATATCTATTGTTGAAGACCCCGAGCTGAGGTATGCATGCAACATTCTATCATACTGAGTATTCCAATCATCTAGATTGGACACCAAACCATGTGGTGTTGTGGACTTAGCATACAAGATAGTGAAGAAAGGACTTAAAATAGATGTTTATGAGATTTTGTTGAAACAACTAGATGACAACATCTATACTATATTCTTTCTTATTTGTAAATCATCCATTAAATATAACATTTATTTCCTCTTAATATTATGTGTTAGGTCGTTGTGACTTGATTTAACTGTTAGATCTTATTTTCTGCTTGGTGACTGTGTCACTTTTTCCTTGGTACTTGATGTTTTTCTTGGAAATAACAAATTTTCATTAACCGCTTAATCTGCTTCTCAGATATTCTCTTTGAATTAATTTGATCGTTGATCTTGTAACAAATTGTTCTTCATGCATTATATAATTATAATTAATGTTGTGTCAATTTATTAAATGTGTCCTTATTGTGTTACACTCAATTAAGTAACTTGGTAGAAAAACTTTTCTTTGCTCGGTTAATTGATCTTTAGTACTCGGTAACTGTCAACTTAGTGTGCTTCATATGCACTCGGTGTTCGGTAACTGTAGACTCTCGGTGTAGTGTCTTTAGCTCTATTGTGTGCTTTACTGACTTTACTAGCTTTCTCGGTGATCATTACCGACTTGTTAAATATTTACCTTTCTCCTTTTCACTGATTGAATCTTCTGACTCATATGACTTTGACTTAACTAATGACAACAAAATATCCATAGAGATAACAATCTCCACCTTTTACATTAGTTGATCCTTTCTTGACAAAAACCTCAGAGTCATCAAAACTAGTAACTCCCACTTGGATGTTACTCTCTATAAAAAATATGTACAACTCTTCTCTTTTTTTATTTTCACATATACACTATTTTGATTTTCTGACTCTCTCTCTCTCTATATATATATATATATATATATCCCCCTTTTTTGACAAAAAGTCTCAAAAATAAAACTTATGTATCAAATATGTGCTTATACCTTTGTTGTATCTCATCCAGTACAGTCTCCCAAGTGTCTCAGAGATTCTGTAATATCACAATGTGCTCACTAATTTCTATCGATAGATCAACTAAAGTATCCAGGGTGCTAACCCTAGAAAACTTTATAGTTATTTTCCTTTCTTCTTGAATGTTTCTGCATTGATTGCATATGGGGAATTAGTAGTGCTTGTAATTCAAGGAACTCTAATCTCAGCTTTTCTTCCTGATGTCTCAACGAGAGTTGAACTCCCATGAGTTCCTGTATCTTTGAGTAATAGGTCTGGAATTCTCCAAGCTCAGTAGTTAGCTTTGCAAGCTTCTCAATCAACTCTTTTTCATGATCTACCTCCTTAATGTCCTCGGTAAAGTTAGAAATAATACATAATTTCCAAAACAATGAAATGATGGATTACAATTGTTCTTCAACTTTGGAACATAACTCAGAAAGAGTTACCTTTTCTATAGAAATATTTTGTAGTAGGTCCTCCATCAATATCTTTTCCATAGATTCCTTGTGATTCTTTAACATGTAATCAGCCATGTCCTTGTTTGGTCCATTGATTTGTTGGACTAGATTTCCAACTTGGTCTAGTAGGGGCTCGAACTCATCAATAGTAACTTCAGGAATAATTTCCTAGAAAACTTCCTTGACATCTTCTAATATGTCTACCTTTTTCTTCTTCGCCAATAGCTTGACCTGCTCAGCCTTTTGAGAAATAATCTCTGCTTAAATGCATAATTCCTTGGGCTTCATCATATTAGGATCTCCCGGTGGTATGATGATTGGATTACTTAAATCAATAACATGCTTCCTCTTCTTGTTATTCTTTTTCTCATTTAGTCTGTGTTAGGGATTTTTCTTGTATGAATCACAGTGCTTGAAATAACTACTTGAACACCATGCCTTCTAATACTGATTCAGAGACAAGAAAAGCCTAATTGCTAACGACTGAATAAGGTCCTTCATTTTTGAGCTCCACATATACTCAGGCAGGTTTTACCTTTTATGATTGTTGTTTACATAGTATGTTATAGTGTGGACACTGATTTTCTATGTATCTTTGTTAAACCAACTTATAAATCACCTTGCAAATGACCAAGCATAATCAGATGCAAGATTTAACCATACATACTATGATTGTAAATATAACAAATACCAGTGATACAAGGATTTTCATCCTTCTTCCTTTTCTTATAGGAGGGATAACCTAATGATTCACTCTCCAAGGAATCACTAAAATGGACACTGTCCTACTGATATAGGTCCTTACTGAGTTTAGTTTGTTTGTTCTTAGTGACAAGAGTATTTTGATTGAATTGGTTTTGATACCTTGAAATAACTTGGAAAAAGATAGATTATCAGATTAATTTATGGACCAATGCCTATCCTTTGGGCTACAGAGTCAAATAAGCTAAGATTTCATAGAAACCAAATACAACAGGTTGCCTTACAACCCACATGCAATTCAGATAAGTTGCCTTACAAGTTACCCTGTCACCTCAAAACTATTGTATCAAATCCTTAAAC
>MU227717.1:128048-146977 GCA_018584345.1 Thuja plicata | reverse complement strand
TTTCTCACAATTGATGGCTCTTCTTCACACACTTCCACTTTAAAATCCTCCGTATTAGAGATGGTCAGGTTGTTGGCTCTCGTTCTGAGGGTAAACTACAACAATCACTCCTAATTAGGAGGCAACATGTCGCTTCAATCACGCTTACAGATCAAACAATCCATGTTTGTTTTTGTGAGTTCTTTGATTGTATAATGACTATGTTGTGTTTGTGTTGAATAGAGAGGTCCACATTCGACATCAGACATCTAGTACTTACAAGTCCATTACATCTTCATCCTTTGACAACTCCTTTGAAGGATCAATATCCTTTGATGCATCTTCAATGATTACCTCTACATTATCAATGGTTAGATCAATTGGATCTAGTTGCTCAGTGCTTTCCTTCACCTGATCAGTGATTGTATCACCTTGACTCTTATTGGTTTATTGATTATTAGTGTCATCTACTTGATATATTTCTTTCCATTTTCTAGCAGTATCCTTCTCTACTGATTGTAGGTCTCCATTCATTATCCTCGGGGCTCTTCCCTTTACTATAAATTTATTTGAATGTTTCTTTAATACTTCTGCAATCTCATAGGGTGCCATGTCATAAATATTATGCACAAGAGATCTCTCTCTCTCATCTCCTTCTCTGCATTGATTGCAAACTTCCATCGTGCATCAATTTTATTGTAAAGTTCCTCTAGTATCTTATCTGCAAGCTTAATAGGTGTCAATCTATATCTCATTAATGTTACAACAACTGCATCTTCAATATTTTTCTTGTCTTCTTCATTCCTCTTCAGATACTTAGCTTGCCTAAATCCTCCGAATCCTCTTGATTCCTTTAATCCATCCATAAATTCATCAAGACTTTGTGGAACTCGTGAGAGCGATGCAACTAGAAAAGATTTTTCTGGCTCATCAGATTCAGTCTCACTCTCTTTTCCAAGTAATAATATTCTCCTTGTTCTTGCAAGTTGTTTCTTGCCTCTTTTTCTCTCATAGGTTTTACCTTTTGGTTGTATTACCTCAAAAAATTTATTCTCTGTAAGTTGTACCGATGATCTGGTGTTCCTTGTAATACCTCTCTTTCTTGGTGAGGGAAATTGTACATTTTGTTTCTCAACCACTACAAGGGCTTGTGCATTATCAGTATCCAAAGTATCATCAACTCCAAGATTCTTTGATAAGACATTTACCATTTTACTTGCCTTCTTAATTGACCTAGGTACCAAAATACCTTCCTTGATTTTGTCTTTGACTTCCTCAAAAGTGCCATATCTCTTTTCATTGGGGTCAATTAGTTTTTCTAATAGTGCTTCAATCTATTTAGAACCAATATCAATATCCATTTCATATCCATCAGTTGAATCCATTCAACTCTTGGTTCAATAACTTTGACTATAAAAACATCTGTATCTACTTTAAAACATATATTGTCCTGATATTTGGCAACTAGTTGAGGTGGAAATCTATATCTTTTGTGCATTCTATCTTGGAACTTTAGAAAATAATCAAACATGATTGCATCAAAATTATCTCCTAGATTGTCTATAAACTCATTTATCTGATATATAACTAGCTTGTCAGTCTTCCAAACTATATCTCCAATGGAGGGAAATGAATTATGGTAGTAGAAGAAGATACATAACAACAATGAACCAAATTTCAATGCGTTGGTATTTTCTTTCCTAATTGTGTTCATGTTGTCTTCTAACTGCTTCAACAAAACTTCACAGAGATCTATTTTTAGTCCTTTCTTTACTATCTTGTATGCTAGATCAAGTGATCCACATGGTACATTGTCCACTCAGGACAATTGAAATACTTGGTAAGATATGATGTTACATGCATACCTTAGCTCAGGATCTATCACAGTGGATATCCTCATTCCTCTTCCATCCCATTGTTCTTTAGTGAGCTTGGTGAGCTTACCCTTTTTAATCTTCTTAATCGCCTTCAGTCTATCTCTAATTGGGAATCCAATGATGATGTGCAACACATCCTTAGTAATTTTAATCAGTTCATCCAACCACATGAAATGGTCATGTACTTGGCTAAGTACCATCCTAACCCACTCGGGCTTGAATACCCTTGGTAAATCTGTAGCATGAACCAATCCTTTAGTTTCTAGATCTTTAACTTTTCCTTCCACACACAGCTTGCTGAATGAAGCATCTATCTCAGTTTCACATAGATCTTCAATTTTACAATGTATGAATGTGCGAACGTCCTCAATCAAAAGAAATCATAGTGGTATTGAAGACAATGCTCCCGCCATGTCAATTTCGGTGGCTATAGCTGGGGGTAACTTGTATTTTGGATTCACTGGTTTGACATTCTTCACTAGAACTGATGTTTGCATCTTAGGTGCCATGATCACTTCGAAATGTATGCTAAAACAAACTAGGGCATGCTTGATAATAACTTGAATTTTCCAACACAACTTGATGTACAACAGATAACTCAAAAACGTATCTCAAATGTCTTGCAAATATTTAGAATTACCTTGAAATCGCTTCAGTGGCTCGATGAGATAATCGCTCTGCAAATGTGTTCAATGCTCTTTTGAAAATGTTAGGTTCAAATGATTTGCAAAATGACCTATTTATACCTTTTTCCAAGATTAGGGTATTCAACTACTCAAATAATTTGCAATAAATGCACTTGTCAAGTCCCTTTTTACATTTATACCGACTGCATAGTTACTTTGCTAGACCAAGTTAAACAAAATAACTATATATAAAAATATTCATCCAAAATCTTACAAAACTTATCCAAATGCATCTTAATATGTTGATATGGATCTCAACTCTAATTCTAGGAATTGAAGTAGGATTTATTATAAGCATGCAATTCCTACATACCTCTCACCAATTAGGTGGAACTCGATGCAACCAACTTGGTATAGATGGTGTTGTCTGTGCTTTTGGATGATGTACTTTTATCTCGAGTCTTTCTCTTCCAGATTTTGATCATTTGTTCTCAGATTTCATCAACAGTAGTTGGGGCTTTCACTCTAGATTCGTCTTTGGTCAGTGCATCACCTTGGTATCTATAATTTCTCACTAGGTGTCCTACCTTATGGCAATGAAAACATGCCATGCCAGGGTTTCTCCATGCTCTTCAATTATTCTTTTGTGCATCAACATGCAATTTGCAGCAATGTGTCCATACCTTTCACAGGATAAACATAAAATTCTTGTATTATAGTCCCATGGTATAGATGTGCCTTCTCGGTTAGTATTAGCATTCTCTCAATTAGGCTTCCATTTTTCATTTCTTTTCTTTATTCTACAGTCTTCAGCATTATGTCCAAACTTATTACAATTCTTGCAATAACACTCAAACTTTGGTTTCCTTGTGTTGTTAGCAAGATTAGTTGTGCATTCAAAAGCTTTATGTCCATGTCTATTACATCTAAAATAATAGCCATCAAATTTAGGTATACTTGGTGCTTTACCTTTCCTGCTCCTGCAAACATTAGCAGTGTGTCCAGGCTTCCCACAATAATTGCAACTTGGCTTTTTTTGTTTCGGTGGGGATGCAATACTTTCATCTTTCTGTGCATTTGATGATTCTCCTTTCTCGGTAGTGTTGTTCTCTTTGAATCCAATTCCTATTTTTTCATTCCTTTGCTTCTGATTCTTGAATTGTTGATCTAGAGATTTCAGTGCTTCTTCATTTCTTTTTAGTATTTCATTTGCATCTTTCTCGACTTTGAGTCTTTGATCCATTCTTTCAATTTCAAATTTCAGTGCTTGGTTCTCAAATTCTTTTCTTGTATTATATTGATTTGCAATCAGAAGTTGGTTGGTCATATCATAGTGAACTTGTGTCATTCTCATGATCTCATTATGTTTCTCTAATAGCCTAATTTCAACTTGTCTTTTATCATCTTCTATCATTTTCTTTTCATCTTCAGCAATCCTTTTTCCTTCAATCAATTTAGTCATTCTTATCATGTTGGTTTCAAGATCTATCTTCATTAGGTCCAACTGCTAGGTAAGTGTATCATTCTTTTCCAATAGTTATTTTATAGCTAATTCAGAATCATCAGTAACACTGCCTTCAGATGTTGTCTCAAGTGTATCAACTTGTTCTTAGTTCATCATATAGTTTCAATCTAATCCTTAGAGACTTCTGAAGTTTCTTTTTCAGATCAATGATTAACTCTCTTGCACTCTCCAACTCAGATTCAAGAACATAAATTCTTTTGAATTGCCTAAAACTTTCCATGACTAAGATCTTTAACTCTCGGGTGGTCAAACCTTATAACTCAAGAATAGTAGCTCTAATACCAATTATTGGAATGACTATGGAAAGTTGGGATTGAGAGGGGAGGGGTGAATCAATACCACAAACACTTTTACTACTACTATTCCTCCTCATTAATCATATAGAAAAAAGTGTCCAACATCTTCAATCTCTCGACCTAATATGGCTCCTTCTGTTCCTAGATAAAATGAAGTAAAGGAACCAATGTTTAGTGATCCCAAACCTTCATCCATAGATGTTTGAAGTTATAGCAGAAGAAATCATAGTGCAATACAACACCAACAAATTCATCATGTCAAGGCTCGTTAACTTGCTTCCCAAAGTGTTTCCTCTCCCAAGCCATCGAATGTTACCTTAGTTCCCTTTTCCACACAAGAGAAAGATTAAATATATGAAATAGTTTTAAAGAATCACCAATTAAAGAATTTGTATATTCATTCATCAATAAATCTTCATCATGTATGGTCTCATAATATAATAATAAAGATGACTATTATGTAAATATGCATCTCTATTCCCATTAGAGGCATTAACTGTTGGGTATCTAATAATATGCACATTAGAAACAATGTGAATTAATATATCATAAACTAGTGAATCATCAATAACATTCATGGGGCTATTATGAGCTACATGAAAAAGTACTACCTAACACAAAAAATCTTCTAACTAGCATTCAATGAAACTATATAAGGCCTAATTGGCTAATCTATATGTCAAGATGGTAAATTATGGTACATGTAGCTATTTATAATTCATTATATAAAAGTATTTATTACTCTATTCTATACTCTTTTGAGACATTGTAAGTTCTTGGCCTTGTTATGCATCAACTCTATGCGACTTTGACCACTCTTTTCCCTTTTGTTTCAACCATGTTGCAAGGTTCTTAAAGAGGTTTTGTAGTAATTCAACCCAAAATTATTTTTAAGCGAGTCAAATACTTCATCTTCACATTACTATCTAATCTTTGTAAATACCTGAATTTATTCTTGTATGAACTCATCCACCTTTTATATCCACCTTTGATGGATTTCTATGTGATTTTTAAATCATGCTCATTGAACAACTCATAGAAGCTAAGAGGGTCACAACAATGGAACCAAAATGTCATAATATGAATGCTTGCTAAGGACCAATGACCAAGTACTTAGACTAGTGTTGTGGAACCAAAATGTTATAATATGAATGCATGTTAAAGACCAATGTCTATGTACTTATATTAGGGTGCAATTGCTAATTTTTGCTAAGGATTTCAATTAGCTAAAACAAACCTTCAAAATCAAATTTTCAAATCTTTAATCCAAAGACCTCAAACTATTTCAATTAGAAAAACTCTCACAAAAATAAAACAATGACCAAAAATTATTAAATTATAATTTATGCAATTGTCAATAGACACTAATTAATACCTAGAGAATAAGAATTCAATCTAAAAAGGAAGATATTTACAACTAGAAATTTATCTTAAATTCATATTCAACCAATAATTACAATTAAAAACTCAAACACAATTTTCCTCAATTTCATTGAATTTCAAATTTACAATTACACAGATTAAAAAAAATCAAACAACAAAAATTATTGTTATTTAAATAAAACAAATTATGTAAACATTTTTAAGGCAACTCTTGATCCCATTGAAATCTCTTATTTATTCATATTGAATGAATATGATAAAGATCAAATTGAGCGAGGAGAAATTATTGAACACATCGGAGTTGCATAAAATAGCCCTAGTGGTTGCCTAATTGACTATTCGAACAAACTTAAGGTTTTTCATTATCTAACTTTCATATTATTGAGTAGGCATGTGTATGCATTTTAACCATAAACCTAGGTAGAATCAGCAAATATATGTGTTTGAAAATGGCCTTATCTAATATGGAATGTTATAAATTATATGGTAGACATTTAAAAAATACACATTGTCTTGCAACTATTCTGTATTTATTTAAATATTTATTGAATAAATTGTTGTGTATGATATTATTAAAGGAGGGTAATGGTTACAATATGTTGATTTGTCATTATGTCTTAATATTCTATCAAATATAGTAGTATTATTGACCATCTGGATTTATTTATGATTTGGTGAGCAAATCTATTGATCAATATTTAACAATCTAGTGAATAGACAAATGAAGTATAATAAATTAAAGTCAGTAATGATGGTCTAATGAAAAAACCCTTAAATCTTTAAGTCCAATGCAATAGTACAAGATAAAGATAAACTTTTAGAAATATCTAGATAAGAAAATCTAATAAAAGGATAAGGATAAGTTCTAGTATGTGTGATATTTAAATAAAACACGAAATCCTATTTTTTAATGATCAATATTGATCAATATTTAACAATCTAGTGAATAGACAAATGAAGTATAGTAAATTAAAGTCAATAATGATGGTCTAATGAAAAAACCCTTAAATCTTTAAGTCCAATGCAATAGTACAAGATAAAGATAAACTTTTAGAAATATCTAGATAAGGAAATCTAATAAAAGGATAAGGATAAGCTCTAGTGTGTGTGATATTTAAATAAAACACGAAATCCTATTTTTTAATGATTCACCTATAAGAACATAATGATAAACATTTGATAGGAAAAACATGTTTGTGGCTTGAGTGTGAAGTGGAGATTGACTAAAATCAATAAGAACAAATCTTACTAAAAATAAAGAATGATAACTTGATAGAACTCATGAGAAGAAGAAAGTTGAATTTGAGTGGATATGGACCACCTAACTTCTATTGTCATTAACAAGCATATCATTATGTTATATAAGATCTATTAGAGACATTGTTTTATGATGTTTCAATGTTTTAAGGAGAGACCAAATAACAAAATAAATATGACAGGTTAACATTTTTAATTTGTAATTATTACTTTTTGGAATTCTTCCTCTTTTGATTACTTTATTGAAAAGAAAAGGCTCTTAAAATTTTCAATAATAGGTTGGATATAGAAATATTTGAAAAAATGTAAATTATAAATGTCATAATGTTGTCCACAACTTCACATTCTTCTAAAGAATCAAAGAGACTCCAAGCAAATGACTATTTTTCATAAGTAATGAATGATTTGAGAAGGAAATTATTTCAACCAATTAATGAAAAAAATACTTAAAAAATACTCAAATTCTTTATTATCAAGTACTTGCTGAGATGGAGAATGGGGATAAAATTTCCTAATAGACATAATTTTAAGTCCAAATAGGTCTTAATGATTAAGAAATTTTAAACATGTTGACAAAATATACAAACATGGGCCCAAAGCTAAAGGATTGTACAATATTTAATATCATCTATAATATAAATATTGCATAGATGCATCTAGTTTCCTTTGGAAAAATAATAAGAGGTATCATGGCTCATGATATTAAGGCTAAGCATTTTGTAATTAATATATAAGATAGACTGAGAGAGGTAATAGAGCTCTAGTTGATGATGATTGACCAAATTCACTATTATAGAGTTGGCATTAATGTCTTCCATGTTAATTAGATTTCACAAAGAGTAGTCTATTCGGATTCCACATTAAATTTCTACATAAGACCCACATAATTTTATAAAATTCACATGATACACTATCAATATTAAGATAATCACTACAATTCATCCAAATGGAAATATTTTGGAGTTCATCTACATCATACCTAGAAGCATTAATGGATATGAATATTATAGAGTTCATGGGTGCATAATGATGTGGTTCACATGGTGGGGGATAGGTCATGGACTCGAGTGGTAGATTATGAGGGTATCATATTTCAATGTCGTTGGTATTTCTCTATTGGTCACTTGACAATTGATTATTCTCTCCTACAATGTAAAGACATTGCCACTTGGCAGAAAGATGCTAGAAAAGAATATTTTCCTATATCAGCTTCTAATTATTCCTTTGACGAAGAGTCGCAGGCCAACAATGAGGATGAAGCTCCTACTACAAATTTGGGTGATGCTCCTGCTACAAATTGGGGTGATGTTCTTGTTATAAATCAGGTCATTCATGTGAATACCACTCCTGCTCCTAGTGCAACCCCCTCTGGCCATGATGACCCTTCTTTGCCTGTTACTCTTGCTTTGTTCCAATCTTCAGCTAACAATGTACAACTTCCTCAACACTCTGCTCCTTGTGCTAATAATTTTCCAAATAGAGTTTCATTAGTTGCTCCCCCTTGTGGTGGGGATTCTAATGACAACATCATCTAGGTAATTGGTTGACGGTGCAAGAAAAATAGTTCTTTTCCCTCACATTCTTCTCCACATGTTGTGGGTGAGTTGTCTTCCCACTCTTGAGCCTGGCTACTATCCTTTAAGCTTGTGTGTTGTTTATATTTTGTATTTTGTATTTGACAATACTTTTATTGTTGATGTGTTGTTGAACACTTTGGCTGCCTCTGGGTTGTGGTTGTGTAAGGTTCAACACCCTTGTTAAAATGTTTATTTAAATTTAAAAATGAGGTATTTAATATTAGATAAAAATAGATAGATATCTTGATAGCATTAGGGGTAGAGAGGGTATTAAATCTATATTTTTCTTAGCTAATGGGGGCAAGCGAGTGGAATGTGTTGCGAGTTGGCTCCAAGGGATAGGAAGTTAGATAAAAAAAATCATATATCTTCACTTTTATCTTTCATAGGTCAAAAAGAGAAATTAATTATGGTATTTAATATGAAGGATTACATAAAATAGTTGGTTACTCATAAGTGGCTAACATAGTGATGGTTTTTGTATGTCATACATGAGATATATGTTTGATTCAAAATGAAGTATTTGGCCTATGTACACTTTATAAAATAATATATAAGATAAATGAGTTCAACAAATATCCTCAAGTAGGCATCTGTCACTTGAAACTTTCACACATTAAATTTGTGCCCACTTGGCAATGCTAAGAAATTATTAATCTTTTTTTACAATTAATTTTTAAAGAGGTTAATAGATACCTTATTTATACAATTGCAAAATGATAACACTAAAGAGTATTTTTTTTATGTTGATGGGTAGTTACGATATGAGCGAGTAGTTATAGTTCTATTTTCATGTGATTTATCCTATGCGCAATTGCTAATTTATTTTCTCAATCTAAACATGTAAAGAAAGTAAAAAAGACCATATTTTCACATCAAATACTACATTTTCAATTATATATTTTATTTTAAGGATCAGTTTCAAATTATTAATGTAGAAAATATTTTTTAGTTGATATTTTTTCATAATTTTCTATTAAAATTCATTCAATAATTTTCATTTAGAGTTTTGTATGATAGTGAGGAAAATGAAATATTCAGTTGTATGCATAATATGTATTTAAAAAGATATCATTAAAAGAAATAGGTACTTTATACACATGGTAAAAAGAGGAGATATTTTAGTAGGAATTGTGTATGAGGAAAGGTTATAAAAATACAAGATGTAGGGGTATAAATGATATTAGGAGCATTATTTAAGATTTCATAATCATTAGTAATATAGGATAAGTGTACTAAGGGAAACCCTTGGGATATTATGAGAGATTTTATAGGCTTTTTGTTGGGATTTAAATAGTTTGCATGTGATAAAATATAGTTATGCAACAAGGGTATCCTCTATGGTAAGAATGTAGTTTTGAGTTTATACTACCTTATTCTAACAAGTAAAAAAAATATCGAAAAATAGATGAATGACTATAATAATGAATTTTTAAAAACTCAAAGATTTATTTATAAAAAAATAATATGAATGAAAGGAAATTTATAATATATATTTTAAGACCATAATACTTGGTTTAAAATTTTCTAAAACTATAAATTTTCTTCCAGTTTTAATTTTTTTAAGATCCACTACTATCAATTCAACTTGAACAATAACAAGGAATGAGGGGAACAACTAGTTAAAATAGATAAAAGACAAACCTATAAAATAAATTTTAATCACTTTATTTACACATTTATGTAAAGGTTCATTTGTTTAAGAAATATCCTAAGACAATAAATGATGCATACAATAGTTTGCTTACATCAATCAATCTATCCCTATTCTATAAATTATTAGCCTATGGTCAAACCCTTTAAATGTACTTCAAATTTTAACCATGTTTCTAAGTTATTATTAGCCTATGGTCAAACCCTTTAAATGTACTTCAAATTTTAACCATGTTTCTAAGTTCATGTGGCATTACGAAAAAACCATTTATTCTTCTAAGAGCCATATTTAGAGCAAACAAATGTTAGAGTAATAGTATATTTACCTTTATAATTAAGTCTATCTGATTTAATTATTAAAGGTCGCTATTATTCTATTTACACTTAAGCTTGTCATTTAGGTGCATAATAATTAATATGTTTATTAATTATTAATGCACAAACCTAGCTTTCTCCGGCTTTAGGGTTTCTCACCTTATATGCCGCTTTTTTGTAATTATTGTTCATTCTTTGAGAAATACATTTTACTCTCACTCCGCTGAGATTCTCAAAACCCTAGCTCTCTCTCTCTCTCACAGGTTGTTCTACAGCTTTCGGTATTTTTCTTGCAGGTGATCTTGGTTTGCTGTGGATTTGCACATTTGTGAAATCCTACAACAAACACTCAATACAAAACTTGACAAGCATGTGGTTAGAAAAATAGCTCCATAAAAGTATACATTCAATAAATAAAACTTGTCAAATACATGGTTATAAAAATTGTTTCATGGAGACATATATTTAATGCAAACTTGACAATAATGTGGTTAGAAAAATAGTCTCATAAAGTCATATAGTTTAGTCAAATTTATAAGTGAAGAAAAATAATTTGGTTAGAGATTAAGAATTATTTTTAATCATTTTAGAATACTATTAGAATAAGTTATATAACATAATCTAATTGAGAGAGAAAAATATTTTAGGAATTAAGCTCCAAAATCCCTATCATACGAGATCAAGATTCCTTCCAACAAATCTGAGTGTGAATATAAGATCTATCTTTTAAAGGTTGAACAATCATTTTGAAAAATTATCAACACTCACTAATAACATGAAGCTTTTCTAGTAATCATTTCCATAATATTGAAATTTTAGAGTACAAATATATTCAACGCCCAATTAACATTAGCTATTTAATCAAAGATCATTTTGATTGATGAGAGTGATGATATATTCTTTAATTACACTACTCACGAAAATTTAAATCTTTTAAACAAATTAAGTAAAATGCATACTCTTCAATCTTTAACTTACAACTAAAAAAATATCAATTTAACCTCATATACCATATAATTTTTTTTTTTTTAAATCTCAAATAAACTAAATTTAAAATAAAACTTTTCTTTAAAAAAATATGTTAATCTTACTCCTACCATTAGCAACAAAACCTCAAATGCATAAATAATAAAGGACAATAATCTTTACTCCAATGAACTACCTTTCATCATAATTGCAATAAAAACCATCAATCATATTTTACATAGCTTGGAACATTGAATCATGAAGTGGCTATTTAATAAAGAAAATCACCACTTAAAGGGTGACATATTAGTGGCCGGTGGCTTCTACACAGAGAAACTAGTTAATATAGAAAATTCCCACTCAAGGGTGGAAGTCTACTCATAGAGCAATGAATTCACAAGTTGTTGTAATTGTAAATCCCATGGTTGAGCTCTGCAGTACCTCAAGAAATTTAAAAAATAAAAATATTGATTGTGGCCAAATCTAAATTTAGCAATGAAGTTGGCCAAATAAATTTTGAAAATCTAGGGATCAACATCCATACCACAAACATTTGCTTAAAGCATGGGAAAGCTTGAGCTAAAAGTTAGCAATAAAGAAAGAATTCATATGGAGATGGGTGTGTATATATATTTTTTAATGTTTAAACTAATGGATTAATGGTTTAGGTAGGATTAATTTTATTTATGAATTGAAATATTTATATTTGAACTATTTTGAACTATTTATATTTGAACATGTACAAGGGTGGAGGTAGATAAATTGATTATTGTAGTGAAATATATTACAATTTTGGGTTTTTTTAATCTAATAGAGTTTTCCTAGGTAAAAAATAATGCATATTGTCTTGCTTTTTCTTGTTTTACTTAAATTGTTTTAAATTGCATGTGTACTGATTGTGTTGCAGAGGCATATAATACTTTATTTTTCTTGTAATGATTTCATTGCAAACTCTCTAACTTCTTATCATACAAATAAATAAATAAATAAAAGAGTGGAGAGAAACTTCACTTAAATTTATAGGGAAAATGACATCTACATTGCACAATAATAAAAGATAACACAAAATAATAAGTGCATAGGGAAATGGTTTTTATAAAGCCCTTCAAATATAACTTCTCATACTGCCATCTTATAAGAATGCAACTAATTATTTAATAACAATAATTAACTACAAGTCACTAAAGTGACTTTATTATGCAAACCTCAATATCTCAACCCCCCTTATGGTTTACATTTCATACAGCAAAAAATGTTGATCAACAAACAAACAAATATTCTCTAAAAGCTTCTTCTTTGAAAAATAATATTTGAACCAAGTGAAACTCTTTCAAGTTGCCTCATGACCCTTGAAAAGGTGTAGCTCGTGAGTTGAATTCTCAAGTTCTTGGATTACCACCTCCCAAAATCCCAAATCATAGATCTCCCAAATTATGCAACAATGATCCATGTCAAGCTACATCCATTGTGTTCCATCAAGTTGTATCATGAGCATTTTTATAACAATAATACCATTCAATTTTCCTTTTGTTTATATTTTGATCTTTTATTATTACTTTCTGAGTAAAATATATTCTTGTGAAGAGAATCAAATTTTGTATCTTTTGCATTTGTTCTCTTTGCTTTTACTAAAAGGGTTGAAATCGTATATTCTAGAGTTTGAGAAGTTATTTGAGTAAGTGTAAAATAACATTATTGTATTTAAAAGTAAATTATTTAATAGAATAGTTTTAACATCGGCATCATCTATGGGAGACTTGAGTTTTGCTAGCTATCTAATGAGAGACCTCAAATTGTTTACATGGTTTGACATAGTGATTCTATCTTCCATTTTGAATTTGAATGGTTGATTCAAACTATTCTAACTTGTTCCAAAAATCTTATTCAAACTATTCTAAATTTTGTTCATGATTTGTTGAAATCTACATGATGCAATTCATTGTTACGAAGAAAAAGACCAATAATAGCTTTATCTTTATTATACATTTTATATGAAGCCAACAAATTATTTGCATATATAGACGGTGTTCGATTCCCCTTCATATTCTCCATATTTGTATTCATTAGTTGCATTTAAATCTTCACTTTTAAAGTATGGAAGTTGAATCTAGAATATCTATCTAAATAAATCTTCATCTTAAGAACTATTTGAAAAAGAAACAAGCTATCCAATTAATTTTATAATTTCATAATATTATATTATGTACCTTTAATTTATACACCCAACTTGAAAATTTTATAGCGAGCAAAAACAAACAATTATGATTTTACATACAACAATTTCAACTTTTAGAAAAATACGCTTCTAAAATAATTATATATTTAAAATTTTGTGATATTGCTATCAAGATTCAACTGTGAAGTTTTTGAGTCAAACTCATTGAGCCATGCTGAATCAAAAACTACATGTTGAATATAATGTCAATATCATAATTTGACTTGTGGAAACTATCTTCTACTTATTAAAAAAAATGTCGCTAGGTAGTTACCACATTTAGAAGTCAAAATTAACATAAAGAACAACTCATTTTTCTATGCAGCCACAAAGATCTACAAATTACAAAGAATAACCTTTAAGATCTACATTACAAAATAAAAATAAAATACAAATAATAATAATTATATCATTAAGTATATTACATTATAAAGCTTTCCAAATATAGCTTCACAAACTACCATCTTATATGAGTCCAACTAATTATTCAATAACAATAATAAACTATAAGCCATTAAAATGACTTTGTTACCTAAATCTTATTATTCCCCTTTTTTTTTTAATTTTTCATGAACACACAAGCTAGATTAAATAAACATAAATCTAAGTGAGAAGTCAGCTTTGATTAAACACCAATCCATCAAAATAATCCTGTTTTCTACAATTGCTGATCAGACACTTGGGACTTGAACACAAAGCTTGGTAAAGCAACTGTAACATTCTTCAGACAGGGCAGTGTCATATTTTTCATGAGACATGTTTTGCTCTTCACAAGAGCTCTCCACTCATCTTTATCAATCTTTCCATTAACATTTCTATCTGCTTCACTAAATGTATTGTCCAAAATTGATTCCACAACTTCATCTGAAAGTTTAACATCTGATTCATTCAGAAGTTCAATTAACATTAGTTTAACCTCTTCTCTTTCAATATACCCAGTTTGTCTCAAAACATACAACCTGAAAACAAACTCAATTTTCTCTCCAAAACTCTAACAAATTATCTTTGCTATCAGTAAACATATTATCTTTATCAGGGCTTCTAAAAAGTCCCATCATGTTTGAATTCTTCTTTGTCAATCAACTCATCATCTATAATAGATCTTCTTAGTTTTTTAAAGAAGATCAAAATCTCTTTTGTGTCTATTTTTCTCAACAGCTTTCTTTGAACCAGAACATCCCATTATAACACAATCTATTGCATATAGAACAATTCCTTAGGCTTTTCTTAAATATCATTCTTTTTACTGTTAAGTCTTGACTAAGGGGAATCCTACACAGGAATTGGGAATTATTGCCTAAGACTTCAGATTTGAAATATTGACATACTATGAATATTGGAGTTTTACTTTAGTTGGTGCATGGTATCACATTTCTCTTTTTCTATTTTCAGTATTTCTTTTTGCCTCCATCTGGAAAAGGAAATGCACTGGCTTCCTTCACCATCATGGCCAATTTTCCTTTGTTTTGAAAGCTTCTCTACACAATTTTTTAGTATAAATAAGTGGCTAGCCTTTAAACCCATGGATTTTACTTTACATATTGTTTTATTTTGGTCAATATGGGCCACAGACAAGACAGATCTTCCACAATGTTGTATTTCATATCAACAACTATAAAAGAGTCAAGTTTATATAGCTAGACAAGTAATAAACAAATGTATTATTGTTAGTGCTCTCAAAGCAAGAGAATCTAGATTTAATATTGAATAATTAAATATCACTTTTAAGAATGAGACAAGTAACGATTATATGATAAGAATATATTTTAATATAAAATGTATTAATCAAAAGTTCACAATCACATGAATGAAAATGTAATGTGAGTGGATATATGAATATAAAAGAGAGAGCAAATATAAAGAATGAGAGATGTAATTATTTAATAATAGGTGAGTTACATTCATGTAAGATGCTAGATTCTCATTATAAATGACTCATTTTATCTACTTAAACAAATAGAAATAAATGTATAGAAAGATACACAACATTCAACAGATGAAAATACATAAATCTACATTAACTACCTTATTAAGTGTCATCTAGGTGGGTAAAAACATGGGTCCCAACAAATAAAACTTGAAGAAGCACCCACAAACATAGAAATCTTCTAAAGAGAAGAAGCGACATGCCACTCATGCGCCTTGCAACTCCCTCACCTTCCAAAACAATAGTAAAAAAAAGGTTTCTCAAATAAATAAATAAAAATACCCCCCAAAGTGTTGGGATATATAATTTCTCCCACCAATTATTAATGAGAAAGACAATTAAATAAGATTTTTCTAGAGGGAAGAAAGATGAGGATTAGGAAGTATCCCGATAGGAGCAAATATTAAATATTTTTTAATGAGTTTTTTAAATCTAAAAAGGTTGACCTAGGTTCTAGAATAAACTATATAATTTCTAGAATTATCTATGTAACTTCTCAAAACCTCTATATATGAAGGCATTATGTAAGGATTTTAGTATCAAGGTGGATGATTAGATGTTGTAGTTGACCATGGGTAGATGTAAAAATTGGGTATTAATGAATGAAGTGTTGTAGCATAAAATATATCGGTAATTGTTTGTGTTATATTATAACTTCAAGATATTTCATTCCTAAATTTATGTGTGCGCTCATATCCTTCCACCCCTACACCAAGAAAAAAGAGAAAAGGACTAGGTTGCACCCCCACCCCGCAAAGTGATAGTCTTTCACACCTCTGAAGCTTATGAATGAAGAAACTTGATTTTTAAAAGGGTTTGGTGGAGATGAAGCAATCAAATCTAAAGTTTGGGTCTTACAAATTGATAAAATTTATGAATGATCTCTTAGATGTATTGTATATGAACCTCTCTTTCTTAATTTACTAATGGTGGATCAAGTTTCATGATATGTAATTATCACATTGGTTTTCAAAGTTAAAATGATAGATGGTCATCTGGACTATACACCAAAATTAGTGAGAATAATTGAAAGCTAAATGGTCTTATTGGCTACATTATTAAGTTCGAAATTTTGAGAGAGGCTTATCTTTTCAGTCTTTTTAGGGATCCTAATCATCGATATATGTATGCTTGTAAATATCGATGCTTCAAAATATGTAAATAATGCGACGATGCTGGGTTTTCTTGCTGGTTCTTTGAGCATTTTTTTGAATAAGTTTTTAATAAATATATTCAGTGGCTAGTCCACTTTTGCATTAAAAAAAAAAAAAAAAACCCCTACGGTAGTAACCTTAGTGGAAGATAGAGCTCTAGCATGTTTCTTCTTATCTGAATAATATGTAAGATCTAAACCAAGTGAAAAGTTGTAATACAAACTAGACCAATGATCCAAAGAATTATTAACCTGATCTAAATAAATATTAATACCTAATACGTAATGAATACCATAATTGTGACTATCTCATAATTACTATAAAATCTATTTATTTTCCTTCTAGTGAAACTCATGGGCCTTCTACATAAACTAAAAGACCATACCAATCTAGTGTGAAATGCCAAGTCATGTATGAGTTAATCAATCGAGGTTGTCACTACAAAGTAGCATTAACCAATGATTAAGAGCACTATGCATCAAATTTGAATCCAAAGAAAAGATATTCAAAGAAATATTGAAGTTAGTCATGTGGAACTATGAGAGAAAATGAAGACTATGCTTGTATTGTGAAAAAATAATCTTAGAAGCATTTTGGGATATCTCAATCTTTATAAAAAATAAAAAAAAACATAATCTGGTCATAGAAAACCTATTATGAAGGAAAACTTTCACTATCACAATGGAGGATAAAGAAATCTCCACGATCAATAAGTCATCAATATACAAAAAATAGGAGAGAACCATCCTACTTCAAGATGTAGATAGTCAAATTAGAATGACATCTAGAGAATCAAAATATAAGAACAAATAAGTCTATCTTGGTTTACCAATCCCAATAGCACTATTTTAAACCCTAAAATAGATTTTCAAAGTCTATAAACCTTATAATAATCACATAAAAACTATTGTAGCCACTCCATATATATCTCCTCCTCGAGGTCTTCATGAACAAAAACACTCAAGAAACATCCATTTGGTGAACCTCTTATTGATGTGTTGTAGTAAATAACAAGTGTGATTTACATAGAGTTCATCTTTACTACTAGTGCAAAGGCCTCGGAATAGGGAGCCTATGAAAACCTCTTTATGAATAATTATGATTTGGACTTATCAACTAATCGCATTTATTATTAGATTTATGTGATATATCCATTTACACTAAATAATCTTCCTTCGCTTAGGAACAATATCAAAACCTAAGTGTGATTTCAACTGAAGAAGTTATACTCCTCTTCTATAATGGTATCTCACTTAGGAATTCTATTTGTCTCATTTAAAAAATGGATTAGAGGTAGATGTAATAAGAGAATGTAGATAAACGTTAAATTTTGATCTCTCCTTCCTAAATCTAAATGGATATCCAACCTAATCAACTATAAATTGTAGAGTATATCCAACCCAAAGTGGGCTAGGATTCAAATAACTAGGAGGAGATTCCTCAACCTTAGATTGATGGATGGGAAAAAGGGGGTTCAATATTCATCATCACACTCATCAATTACAATAGATGAAGAATAAGAATCGTCATCATAAAAAATGGTCCTAGGTGGATTTGAGTCCTTAGAAGCGCTATCGTCAATTTCAAGTGGATCCAATATGAATTTGGATCTAGAGAAGAGTTTACAATTAAACTCAAGGATCTCTCCTCAAGGTGGACGTTCTTCTTGATGAACAACTTAGGTGTGATAAAGTGGAGAAAATAATATCTCTCAACACCATTTGGATATACTACAACTATGTAAGGTCTACTATATGGATACATAGCCTTGCATTTATTTATTGGAACATAGGCGCATGTTAGGCCTATAAACTACTTGAAGTGCTTAATTGTGAGTATCCAACTACTCTAATCTTCAAAAGGAGTGACTACCTTAAAGGATAAATGAGTTTCACAACTATGGATCTAATTCACAACTATAGTTAATTGAAATCAACCTAAACTAGTTGCCTAGAGTTACTCAGACAAATCCATATGAAATATAAACAATAAAAATGAATAAATAATCATTTATATATGTTAGTAAAAACTTAGAGGGGGGGGTGAATCAGTTGTTAGAGTAATCATTAGTTTGCTTATTAATTAAATCATGTTGATTTAATTAGTTAAGTTATTACTCTATGCTTAAGTTACTTAGGCAGCTTTCTATTTCTTTAGGGTTTCCCTTTTAGGGTTTCGG
>MU227717.1:65926-95030 GCA_018584345.1 Thuja plicata | reverse complement strand
CTTCTCACTGTGATTGTCTTTGAATAGTAAATGAATCTTTATGGAAATCAATGAATACTATATATCCTAAAATACAATATGGATCACTCATTGATTCCTCATAACATGGTTATTATATCCAATAAAAAAATCATCTTATGTTTTAGAATAATAACTACATCTAATTGGGTAGTCATACATCCAATGGGATAGTGAATATATCTTCATTGAAGAACCATGATATCTCTTTTTTAACTCTTTCTTAACATCTAATTTTTTCTCCATACAAATCATTGGCTTTCACTTCATATAGCAATGTATATGTACATATTCACTAGATAAGACTATCTTGCAACTTAACTATCACTGTATTGATATTCCTTGTCACCGCTTTTGACAATGAAAGGCACAACCTCTTATAAATCTCCATATTTTGTCACTTCTTAACCTCTTTTAACATTGATATATTTCCATTACAATTTTCTATGTTGAACATCATTTCATTGTTTTTACATTCTATTTGAATTTCTATTGCATTGATTTTCTATTAATATGTTTGTAACCCATTCACTATTATTATTGTCCATCTATCCATAGCTTCGACAACTCATATCACTACTACTATCTTATCATCCCTGTTTCCTAGTATTTTTTATATATTCTGTGATGTTTTACGATTGTCCTTGAGTTTGAACACATGTTTCTTGCTCCTTCAATCAAATGCTTTTCTCTTTATAAACAATCTTTGTATTTACATTCACATGATACTATGTGGATCTCTTTTTTTAGAATTCATAATAGTGAGCTCCCCTTTGTTCTATACCTCAATGTATTTGATCTCTATAGGTTGATCTTTTGTTTTTCCCCCTTCATTGTTTTACATCCTCTTTCCATTGTCACAAGTGCTTCCAATGTCTTGAAATCTTCTTGAAAAATGTTTCTCATTCCTTTCTGCATGAAATTGATGTCCTACTAATATTTTTATAAAAAAATATTATTTTCATGTTCCTTCCTTTTCCTTCAACATAATAGTAATGCCTTATACCACATTGTTCTTGTCTTGTTTGATCGTTATCATTTTGCATAAAATAACCTTGTTTTCAACAGTGATACCCTGACATGGTTGTTCATTCGTTTAATTTGACATATGATATGGGATCATTGTAACTAATATTTATTCAACACTCTATCATTCAACCTTAGATATCACCTTTTTAGAGTATTTATAATAATATGTTTCTTCTCACTCATATTATTTGTAATAGTATGATTTAGATTTAGTATGTTTCTTCTCACAATAATATGTTTGAAACATACCTTCCATAGTATTTATAATAGTATGATTCAGATCCTTGAAATTAAATAACAAATGAATGTTTCTTTAGAAACTTGATGATCTACCTTAATAATTTAACAACATATAAGCATCATTTGGACCCTCTCTTTTATCTTTACATCCATTTTTAACTGTCACAGAACAAATCAACAACATCTATTATCTGTATTCTTGCATTGTCCCGCCTTCATTATGACTTGTAACTGTTCATACACATGTTTGATATTGATTTCTATGGCTCTTGATAATCAGTGTTTAAATGACTTCTAAAACAATTCTTGTACCATATGTTGTTCGCTGATAAATTGGAGATCCTCCATTGCTCTATCCAAGGACTAATATAACTTTCCCTTCCTTTCTTGCAGGTGCACTGAAGATGTAGGACCCAAGCTATAAATAGTATCATCATTGAATCTGTTTCTCACATGATATATTAATTTTGGACACCTGCAATTCCTTTCCCTTTCGGTAATATTATGCATATTATACATGGGTTTTACTTGTTGATTTCAATATACTAGAATTGTTTTTTTTTTCTTTTTTCATTATTCTTCTCTTCTCTTCAATTTCAATTGACATGTTTCTATTGGTTTTTTATTTTAGTTGATATATAGGCGACAGAGGCTAGGGAACAAAATAACATGGGATATTGATGTGCAGGTAAGCCACACAATGACCCTTGTTTTGCCTCATTTCTGTTTTGTGGATTTTTCCCTTATTTTTAATAAATATTTTAAAATCTTATGACACATAATCTAGTGCATTCGAGACTTAAATACTATATATGTTGATGTGAGAGTTGCGAAAATCAATTAGATAAAGTGTGATCACTAACTAGATTCTTTTTAATATGGATGTCATGTATATCCACTATTTTCATTGAATGTAACATAATTGTCTTCTGGTTGAGGAATTTCTGTAAGAAATTGGATTTTGGAATTTGTGTAACAAATAGGATTTCAAGAGAACCCCAACGCTAAGATTTATTGATGAAATTTCTTGATACACTTCCCACTAGATGATTTAGGAGAGGACACTTTATCCCATGTGGGAACCATTGACAATTTTGCAACTTTGTGGTAATTTTGTCTTTTCCTATTTCTGAACTATTCAAAACTTCTCCAAATGAGGTAAGAACATTAAATATCCATTTTTTAATCATTTTTGGTCTTCCAACCCCATTTTGGGTACTTGCATTAGGGTTTATGCCATTTGACCACCAAGGTACTCACTTAAGCACTAGAAAACACCTAACACACCTAAGGACTTAAGAGTTTTCTACCTTACTCCTAAGACACTAAACCACACCTAGGGACCCTCTAGGGATCCTTATTCAACTAATGACTTGGCTAGGGTCAGTACAAACCAAAAATTTCTAAGGACCTAATAGTCTAGTCCTAGGGTGCTCCTGCACAATTCTCCCAAGCAAAAGAAGTCAAGTCACCCTTCTAGTGACTATATTAGGATCAATTCCCAACTTCTTGAATTATGATCCAGATCTACATAATATCAACGATGTATATTAGGATCAACAATTGTCATACATTGATGCAATATATTGCAAGGACTAGTTGCAATACATTGCATATGTGATGCAATATCTGTCATCACTAGTGTAAATCAGATGTACCTAAAAGGACTGTATATAGGACAGATTGGACAACTCTTATAGTGCAGATCGAAGCCTATCTGGGTGTTGTTTACCTTCAGATTTGAGTGCCAAATCAGATTCAAATGACAGATTAAAGGTAAGAGTTTGAAGGAACCCTTTGCAACCTCGCCTTGTTGAGATGAACTATTACCAAATCTCCTTCCTCGAACTGAAGATCTTTCTTTTTCTCATCAACCTTAAGCTTGATTTTTGCAATGTTTTCTTTCAAGGATTTCTTCATTGAATCATGAACTTCTTTCATTGAATGGGCAAAGTCTTCTACATACCCACTCCTTTGAGTTCCATCACCTAACTCTTTGATTTCAAGAACGCCTCTTGAATGTATTCCATAAACTACCTCAAATGGACTTCTTCCAGTGGTCTTCTTCACTATGTCATTGTATGCATATTCATCTTGGGCTAGAATTTGGTCCCAAGGCATAAATACATGAAGAGTAGAACACTATTATAGGTAGGCTTTAAAGATGGTCATCAAAGATCCCTCCAAGCTCTATCATTTAAGCTATGCACATTTGAATTGTTTTAGAGTCTTTTTTTGTTCAAGAAGAATATGGTTAAGAAGTTACTAACCATAGTAGAGATTGATTAAAAATATGAAGCTTGCATTTTTATCAAAGTTCATCATAGATAGTTATTTTAATCAGGGAAGTTTAGGAGAGAAAAAACACCATTCAAGTTAGTGCAATTGGATTTATGCACGTCCATTTGTAAACTCTCACCATAGGAAAAAAATAATATTTTATGACCTTCACTGATGACTACAATTGAAATATATAGGTCTACTTATTTCCACAATTCATTTGAATTTAAAGCTTGAAAAAACACCATTCAAGTTATTTGCACAATTCATTTGAATTTAAAGCTTGAATTTCTGGTTTTGATTGTGTATGCTTTTTAGCATCAATGTTTCAGATCACACTCTATGATCCTTCATACTCTTTGCTCTTACATCCTAATGATGGATCACGGAGTGTGATCCGAAACATTGATGCTAAAAAACATACACAATCAAAACCAGGAATTCAAGCTTTAAATAGAATATGTAGCAGAAAAAGCTAATTTTGAAGATGAGGTTCTTAAGGACTTCAAACGCATGTTCCATTTTTTTCATTGGGAGATTCCATAGCTAGTGGAAAAAAGGTGGGTCTTTTCTAACATAACTTTCTATGTGGATTCTCCAACTAGTTTATGTTGTTATTCTTCTTTGTTTTTAGATTTTTCTTCATAATTAAATTGGAAGTTATTTGTTTAGAGGATGATAATGTAAAGGAGGATGTAGCTTCAAATTTGGCAGTAAAAAATAAGTTAGAATCTAATTCAGATGAGGAGGATGAACAAGAAACACAAACAAAAGAAAGAGGGGTCTCAAATAAGAAAAAAAGTTCGTATAGGTCTCATTAAATATTATATTTTTAATATTTCTATTTGTTTTTATAGTAAAGACTAATTTCTTGTTTATCTCGACACAGCTTCAGCAAAGAATGAATATTGTTGAACTTAGGCAACTATGCTCTAGGCCAGATGTTGTTGAGGTTTATGGTGGTTGTTTCTCTTTTTATGGCATTTGGGAAATTATTTTCTATAATTTTAAGTTGCATCTTGTATATTGTTAGATTATGACCTGTTGTCTTAGTTTAAATATCAAAGATAAAGAGAATTGTATTCGAGTTACTTGTCACATCTATCATCTTTTCATATAGTAGGAAACTTGTGTGTTTTAGTGCCATGATTTTAATAGAAAATAAGATATGGTTTCTTTATAAACTAATTTTGGTTGGCCTTTAGGGATCCATAATACTTTAACTGGATATTGTCTTTTTAAATAATAGGAAACCTGTGTGGTTTATAGTACCATGTTTTTAAAATCAAATAAGATATGGTTTCTTTATAAACTAATTTTGGTTGGCCTTGGGGGATCACTAGGTAATTCTCCAATTGGTCATTGCTTGCACTTTTTGTGGAAGATTTTTGGATTAATCAGTAGTGGTTTCTTTTTGTAGGGTGTTCTATTGCATAATGATCCCTTGCACCTTATAATGGAACCTACTGTTGATTCTTGCATTCAAACTTGCAGGTATGGGATACAACAACAAAAAATCTAAAGTTGCTTGTGTATTTGAAATCTTATTGCAACATTGTTCCTATTTGTAGGAAACAACCTATAGCAGACACTAATCCCATAATCCAAGGTCAAAGTACCAACTCAACATGTGAGACACTAACCTCGTCAGAATACAAGAGATAAGAAATGTGGACCATCAAAAGACTAAAAATTGCACCATAAAATCACTTGAAGCATCAAATGCCCCAATGATAGGAAGACAGAGATATATATAAATGAACATCCTTCAAGTATGACTTCGAGCATTGGATGCTCAAAGACAGGAAGAGAGAAATACAAACGAAAATTGTCTCTCTCTTCCTATCTTTCGGGCATCCAAAGCTTCAAGTCATAATTGACATCATCAGATCGGTTGACAACTTCACTATTTTGTCTTCAACAAGATTCCCAGAAGAAGGCATTTGTGAGTGGTTTGGCAATATTTGAAGCCAGGTAATTTGACCAAATTAAGTTTATATTCTTGTAATTTTTTATTGATATTGGGTTGTAACCATGAGTATGGACATGAATAATTAATGTGTATGAGCAAGAAACATATAAAGACATTGGAGGAGTGGATAGAAGTATATTTTTAAGGGTATAACATTATTGAGAATTTGTTGTAGGAAGTAGGCCTAATGTATGAATTTGATTATGATTGATCTTCATATAAGATGCAAGCTAACATTGGATAAATGGATTTCGTATGCAAGAACCAGAACCCCCTTTGGAGAGTATCCTACGCTGTGTACATAAAGGCAAGGTGATGATTCTTTTAAGGGATCGACATGTATAATTCTTCAGGACTTACATGAGGTTGTTACAAAAAAAAATTAATATGGACTTCATGGTTTATATTGAATTGTTTTTTGTTTGTCATTGAATGGTTCTAGTTCGTATGCAAGAACCAGAACCCCCTTTGGTGAGTATAAAAGTGGATTTTCTTGGTATTTTCCATGTCCACTACCCTTGTCCATTCATCATGTTTGTTAACTGTCAACCTTCCCTATCACTTCATCATGAATGAGATCCTTTGGCACTGTTGTTCTTTTCCAGGATCATTTTAATTTCTCTATCTTGTAAACTGTTGTACGTCACTACTCACTTTTTCTCTTCCTAGTCTAGATGATTTTTATCTTCAAATTTCTACCTTTTCTACCTCCAACATATTTGAATGAAACATGTCTTTTAGAAATTAACAATGGTGGATACGTTGTATTTCAAGATGAATCTAATTATTGCAATTGCATAAGAGTTATGAATACTGCTAGATGAAATTTATTTTGAACTTCTATATGACACTAACTATGCATTCTTCCTTATTTTTCTTTAGGGGTAGCAATTGGATCAGGGTAGAAATCTCATGTTTCTTTCATAATGGGTGTTACAACGTGATTGGTATCCCTTTTGGAGTGATTCCACGTTGGGTGTTCAAAAATGTGTTTTTGGTGAGTGCTACTTATTTCAATGAGAATAGGATAATATAGAATGAATTGAAATTCTTATTGACTTACAAAGAAGATTTTGTAGAGATTATGGGACTTGTTATTATTATTCATACAATGCTCATCTTAACCATATTTTAGAATGTAGATAGTTCATAATACTCATTACAACACTTTCTAGTGTTCACACAGTACAAAATATAATCTTTTTAGTAGTATCTATCAAAAACCATTATAGAGCATCTAAGCACATCAAAAAACTAAGTCTGGTAGCATATCAGCCTGAAACTATATGAGAATTACAAAATCAAAGTATAAGTAATGAGAGTTCAAAATAAAGTTTTGGATCTCGGGTCATCATGCATCTCATGATAAAATATTGTTGGAAATAAGTCATCCCATCTAAAGATGAGGTGGTCCTAAGGAGCTTAGTAGCTTGGTGATAATGTACTCCATCAAATTGAAAGTTTTAATTTTTAAATTTTTGTTCTACATGGTCTATGATATCAAATATTTTATTTATAAGAATAAATGGACTTAACCTCAACTCAGAAGAAACTACATGATTCTAACTCTTTATATAGAGAAGTATTTTTAAAATTGAGAGGTATTGACATAATATTGTTGCAAAGGAAGGAGAGAGGTCTTCTTACATGCCTGATTTAAGAGTTTTTGTATAGCTAGATCAATGTCTAGAATCATGTAGCTATCACCCCATTCAGGTTCCCTGCGAAACATCAGTGGCTTGCCTTCTAATCATTTTAATGGTGATTAGCTGTCTCTTTGCTCATGTTTTGGTAATTTTAGATGCCCAACAAAACCTATTATGTACAATATTTATGATCCCTTCAAACAAACTTACTTTAATCAGAACAAATTGATACATTTTGTATTTTCACCTAGCTTCTTCCACATACTCTCTTCAACATTATAGATAGAAGAATTCAGTGGGTCTTTTACTTCTTTCTTTTCTGTTGGCAGCAGGTGGTGCATGTGGATATGGAGCACTAGTGAAAACAAACATGTTTGATTCAAGAATAGTAGTAGTGGGTCCAACTCTCTTTCTTGAAGGAAGAGGTTGCGGAGCTTGCTACTAGGTATATAACTGATGTAATTTAGCATTTACTTATCCTTTTTCTCTATGATGTACGCACTAGTGTAATCCACAACAGAGTAAAACTTAAAAAAACCCAACTTTAAAATACCCATCTGGTAGTTTAAGTGGGTATTAAAGTTAAGATTTGATATGGTAGAGGAGTATCTAATAAACAAAAAAATACAGGTAAAATGCAAGAGTGTAATATGTTTGCAAACTCCTGTGAGTGTGGTGATTACTGATGAATGTGGTGGATGCAGAAAAACACATTTTGATCTTAGTGGCAATGCCTTTTATAGCATGGCATATCCTGAGAATGCTACAGAGCTTCTCAATGAAGGTCTTGTGGATATCTCCTTCAGAAGGTACAAACTTTCATATCACAAAGTTTAGTTTTCTAGGGGCTGTATTGATGAGATGGCTTATGGTTACATAGGGTACCTTGTGATTATGAAGGAAATAACATTACCTTCAAAGTTCATCCAAATGATTCATGTGTTTGATTGATGTAGTCGATGAAACTTTCAGATTTAAAAATGATTTCATGTGTTCTATTGATGTAGTGCTTGTGCTTGTGGTCTTTACCATGATCTTTTCATTTATGTTTGACTTTTGTATTGAAGTGTTAAATTTCTAGAATAGATAAAGAGCTAGTAGAAACTTGGATTTGGAAATGCACTCAGATGCCACTATCCTTGGTAGCAACTATGCCCTTGGAATAAGTTATCTACAGGCATCTTGATCCAGGTTATCAATAAAAATCATAAATGGATTATAATTTATTCCATCTTTTATTATATGTAAAATAAGTGTATTCAAATCCTCTGTTTTTCTCACTAGTACGTATGGCGCTCGTTCTTGGGATTCCAAATCTCTCTGTAAATTTAAACCTCTTTCATTGAAATTTTATTCTTGTTCTTAGAAAATCTGCAAGTAATGAAAGAAATAATTGCAGAATTTGTACAAAATGGATTTGTTGAAAAGGCTTTAGAAACATTCAAGCAAATCCAATTGGCTGGTGTATATCCAAATAATACAAGCAATCAAAATCTTATGATGACAAGCAATGCATACTATGGTTCTCAACAAATAATGAACACTTATCCTACAATCCGACATCCTTAGAATGTGAGGTTCAGTTGTTAATGATTGGGTTTATTCTTTTTGCAGAAGTTAACAGAGATGAATGTTTTTTTTTGTGGAAGGCCACAACATTTTTTCTTTTCACTCACATAAATATGTTGTAATCTGCTATATCTTAGCATGGATGGATGAAGCATACTTTTTTGGCTTATTGTGTATGAATGGATCATACTTTCTTTCATATGGATGAGATTATATGTGGTTCTATGTGTGAACACATTATGATTCTTATGATCATAGTTGTTATTCTTATGTGGATAAGATTTTTTTGAGACATGATCATATTTATTACTCTTATAATTATATGGATTCATAAGATAAGATTTTGTTTATGAGATTCATTTGGTTATGATTATTCATTTGGATATACTTATGCTCATGGCTAAGTTATTCTTATAAATTGGAGAATATCATGGACTTGATATTCCTCTTATGGATCAGGGATCCATTGTTGAGCATTTGGTGGACATCATGGACTTGAAATTCATTAAACCATTGCTCTTGATATCATGGACTTGATATCTTGTGGATCAGGGATCCACACTTGAGTAGTTGGAGGACGTCATGGACTTGATGTCGATAGACCATTACTCCGAGCACTTGGTGAATATCATGGACTTGATATTCATTAATCAAATACTCCTAACATCATGGATTTGATGTTTGGGTCAAGATGACTTGTGGTTGGAAAGCATCATGGACTTAGTGCTACCTTGGATATCATGGACTTGATATTCAAAAGAGTCAAGGTGACTCATGGATCTAGGAAATCCACAAAAAAAAAATTAAAAACATTTCGTCGCTATTTCAATGTTAGTCACATTCGTCATCGATGAGAAAGCTATATCAATGACAAATTGATCGACGAACCCTCATCGCTATACTAACCGACCCCCTTAGTGTTTTGACGACTTAAGCATCATTTATATAGCATTGTTGTCATTATTTTTCAACTGATCACGTCGTAATGCATCATAAATGTGACCAAGTGTGGAATGTACTAGTCGCAAAAGCCGCTTACAATTCTTGACACAGCCCTTTTTTCAACCTTTTCATTGTCGGTTTTTTGACAAATCAAGCCATTCATCGATTGCTTTGACAAAAAAAGTTCCACGACAATATTGGTCGATTGTTCTATATTTGACAGTCGCAAAAATGACCTCTTCATGTCAAAAATTGAGCTAAATTTTATTAGTGATACCACAACACAATGATTTATGTGCGGAAAGCCCACACTCCAAAAGTTGCCCAATATATTATTTAGAAATCAATAGCACATTAAAATATACTTGTAGAGAGAAATTCTCTCAAGAGTATCACCAACCAGAGATTTGGAGGTGATTGGATAGCTATAAGACTCTTGCACTTACTCTCCATCTCATACGTCTAATATATAGGAGATACAATACAAGAAACTGCCAAATGATATTACAAAACCATGGGCCAAAAACCACTTATAATGTGGTGCCCATATTATCTCCAATAAAATATGCCATGTGATGTATCAATTGATACACCAGAATGTGTAGCTCCCTTTTACAGCTCATTTACATTTTTGACACACTTTTACATTTCCTATTTCAAGAGACTAAACTTTTAAAGCCCATAACTTTCAAACTGGGTGTTCAATTCATGAATTATTTAATGTGTTGGAAAACTCACAACGTGATTTATGAAATCCTAAATTTATACACTATTTAGCCACATTTTTGGCTAATTTTGGTGCCTCTAAAGCCTCTAAAACTACATTTGTGACTTTTTCTAGCAGTTTCCAAAAATGGAAACTTTAATATCTTCCAAAATGGACATTGATCTTAGAAAAAAATTTCATTGGAATGCTTATCTAACCAAATTGAAACTTCAGGGAAAGAATCGGGAAAATTCATGCTCAAATAAAAATTTACTAAAATAAGTACCCCTATATAAATGCAAGATTAAGACACTTATCCCAATAGTCTCCCACTTGTTGAACATTTATAAGCTAGACCCTAAAACCTAATTATGAGAGCACTTAATCATATTTGCTTACATAATTTTAATCCTAACTTCTTGAATCAAATCATCACTCATCAAGCCTAAAATACTTAAATTGCATAAAACATTGGGATAAATCAAAAATTCGTAAATTCCCTTTTAAATCAAAACAACCCATTTACACATGTGTGAGCTCATTGAAAATCAAATAAAACAAATAAAAAGGGAAATACCAATTTTGTCTTATTCTCCACAAGGTTGACCAACCAAATCACTTGCATCAAACTCACATGGATTGAGGAAATTCACATCTCCACCATTTCTCATTTCTTTTTTGCCTCTTAATCTCAATCGTTCATCTCTTGGATTTTCCTATAAAAGGGATAGCTCCCTTTGCTCATGGCTAGACATAACAAGAAGATTTGGAATATAGTTATAATGCTATTTTCATTCTAGGGTTTTATTGTGCATTCTTATCTCTTTCTCTTGTAGTAATTTGCTTGCACATATGTATTTGTAGTTGCATTTATTAGCTTAATGTCATCTTAGCTTCCTTTCATAGATTAATGGTAGACGCATTGCTCATTTCATTGATAGTTTACACTTGCATTGTAGCTTCATTATTCATGGTTACCATGCATTTAGTTTGATAGTTCATGCATTACATTTTCCAATCTTTTGAGAGTAGAGTATGAAAGCACATGCATCTTTCTCATTCTTGCATTTGAATCTTTCATCTTGAGGTAGTCAATGTTAGAATAACTGAGAGGGGGGGGGGGGGGGGGGGGGGGGGGGGGCGGGGGGGTGGGGTGTGAATCAATGGCCTCAAAAATTAATCCAATAATCCAACCAAAACTTTATACCACAAATATAAAACCTCTGGTTATCTTCAGTCCTACAAGATGTATGCCTTTAAGTAATCTTAACAAATATATGTTGCTCGGTGTTTATACTATTTATCCTTTCTTTAAGCTTTACTTAATAGAAGTCTATCTTTTCTTAACCTTTACCGAAATACAGTAAATAACTTAGTTTTTACCGATCAATCCCGTTTTAGTAATGTGTAAAGCAAAACATCAAAGCAATGAACCATATACACATTTGACACATGGATTTTTAACGTGGAAACCCTTTTAAGGGAAAAACCAATTGGGACCGGTAACCAAAAAATTTCACTCTTCTGAAGTGAGCTCAGTGAAAAGCCAACCCTGTTAAAGGTTACAAACACACGTGCGACCTTGTTAGAGGATTTTAAACTAACATTTTATCACTTGACCTAGCATCACTATGATGTCAACATGAAAACCTTTTGATACTCCTTGGTATGTATCTCAATATATTAAGGATGGTTAAATCCCACTTTGTTAAGAGATTTTTTGAATCAATGGTTAAACTGAATCAGTAGATGATCTGTTCATAAATACAACTTTGAATTTCAGATTTTTAGATCTATTGTAAGTCCATAATACCTTTCTAATCAATGTTCTGTTTAATTCCTTTGCTCCACTTCTTTCTTCTCGGTGAATGTTGTTGCTTATTTGTTTCTCGATGTCTGCACAATTCTTAGCTCTATTCTTCAGCTTGTATGATCAGATCTATATGAAGACTTCTTATCTTCACCAGAATTCTCTTCAGCATTCTCTCTTCATTATGAATTACTTGTCTCTTTATATAGACATGATTTCACCATTCCTTGTCCTTCTTATTTTCTTCGTTGATCACTTCTTGATCTGTAAAGCTCACCATGCTTGCTTTAGTTTTATTTTGTAAATCTCTCCTTGTTTCTTGGAATAAAACATGCTTTGAATATCCTTCTTATCTTTAGCTTTTAACTGATCGATGAAAACAAAGTAATCAATCAGTTAACTCTAAATATAGCTCCTATCAGCTAAGTTGTTTTTTCGTATCCTAACTTTAGTTCTCATCAGTCAACACTTCAGTTGTCTCGGTGACTCCTGCAGATAGCTCAGGCATCAACTTTAGTTTTGTTCGGTGACAACAGTAGTTATCTCGGTAATGCTTGCTCGGGTACCATTATTTGTTGGGGTTTATTGTCACTCGGTGTATATGATTACCGATGATAAAAAATTTGTCTCTCTAAATATTTAAGTGTTGTGACAATATGTGTATGAGAAATCATACTGGATATCAAGTTGACATCAATGACAATACAATACATTAACTGATTTAATGTCTTGCGTTTACTTTTTGCAGCTCGGTGATCATCAACTTTGTCATCTTCAAACATTCAATCAGTTATAGTTCATCAGTCAAGTCACTGATTCTCTATGTCTAATCTGATGAGAATTCATGAGAATCACACTTGCTTCAACTAGGAAGAAATAAGCCGATTTCAAGGGTGTTTATGTAATATTTTGATTCTTGCTTTGATGTTAACCCTTTTGATGTAATGGTTTATTGAATTGTTTGGTTGAAAATTTGATCACACATTTTACCACACACACAAATACACCATAGTTCAATTTCCAAGGGCCATGAGGCCCATAGACTCTAAACACCATTTGAACTTCTCTATACTCATAGCCTTAGTTAATAAATTTCCAACATTCATTAAAGTCTCTATCTTAACTAGCTTCACACTGCCATCCTTGACCATATCTCTAACAAAATAACACTGAACATCAATGTGCTTGGTCTTGGCATGAAAATTTGGGTTCTTTGCAAGGCAAGTCACACTTTGACTATCATAATAAACTTTTAATTCTCCTTTTTATATTCCAATATTTGAACACAGTCTCTTAAGCCAAATGACTTCATTACAAGCATGAGTAGATGCCACATACTTTTATGCAATAGTGGACCGAGAAACCACAACCTGTCTCTTACTCATCTAGCTAATTGCACCACCAAATAATGAAAACACATAAGCACTAGTGGATCTTATGTTATCAATATCACCTACCCAATCTGAATCTACATAACCATGAATATCAAGGGAAATTTCATCTCCTATAACATTACCATAATAACAAAAAGAATACTCTGAGGTGCCCTTTCAAAACTATAACAACCCTTTTAACTGCATCCCAATGAACTCTGACAAGATTAGACAAATATCTGGAAATAAATCACACTTCTTGGACAAGGTTTGTTCTAGTACTTGAACCATAGCATACATCAATCTTCCAACTGCACTCTAGTAAGGTACTTTTCTCATGTCTTCCATCTTTGATGGGGATGTAGGAAAATCTGAATAGATAAATTCATTCCAACTATTAAAGAAACACATAATGGTCTACAATCCTTCCTATTAAACCTCTATAAAACTATGTTCACATACTTACTCTAGCCTAGCTATAGCTTTTTGTTCACTCTATCTCTTCTCATTTTTATCCCACGAATTTGATTAGCTATGCCAAGATCTTTCATCTCAAATTTAGCAGCAAGCTAAGACTTAAGTTATACAATGATATCTTTCCCTTTACCAATGAACAACATATCATCAACATATAATGCAATGCACAAGAAATAGCCACCATCAAATTTATAATAAACATAGTGATATGATCTAGAATTATCAAATCTAAAACTCAACACATATGTATCAATTTTTTTGTACCACATCCTAAGACTTTGCTTGACGCCATATAGAGATTTCTTCAATTCACAAACTAAATTATTTTTACCTTTTACCACATATAATTCTAGTTGTGTCATGTAGTTATCCTCCTTCAAATCACCATGACAGAAAGTAATTTTTATATCCAAAATCATAAGCAAAAATAATAGAAAGCAAAAAATCTAATAGATGTTTTTTTTTAGAATAGGATAGAATCTCAACATAATCAACACCCTCAACCTGAGAGTATCCTTTCACAACCAACCCTTCTTTATACTTCTCAATGCCTCCATATGAACAAATCTTTTTCTTGAACATACATTTGCAACCAATAGGTTTTTTTCCTTTAGGAAATGGTGCAAGATCCCATGTATCATTATCTTTCAAAGTTTCCATTTCTTCTTCCATAGAAATCTTCCATGATTTTGTGTTATACATACCTAATGCCTCTTCTATAGATATAGGTTCATCCACACTAGTATTCAAAGAAAAAAACATTCCCAATCATCACGAGAATACCTTTCAGGTGGTTGTCTTTGCCTTGTAGAACTTTGAACAAGATGAGTTGGATATTCTTCCTCATCTTCTGAAGATCTAGAGCTAGATGAGTTCTCCTCAACTTCTTATCTATATAGAGGCCTTGAATCAACTTTCTCGGGAATAGAAGGTAATTTAAGCACATCTTCCTTTTTAGTTTGTTTAGAATGAAATGTAACATAAGAAGGCTTAGTTTCTCTAAAAATAACATTTCTACTATGCATTGCCTTTTGTGTAATAGGGTCCCAAAGGTTATATCCTTTCACACCATGATTGTAGCTGATGAATATATATTTAATAACCTTTTTCTCTAACTTTTTTCACTTCTTATTTGACACATATGTGTATGCCTTGCAGCCAAAAACTCTAAGATGTCTCAATGAATGCTTATGACCTAACCATGCATCCATAGGCATTTTATCAACGAAAGATGATGTAGGAGACATGTTAATCAGGTAAGAAGAAGTAGAAAAAACTTCATCCCAAAATATTTTCTCTAGGACAACACCACTCAACCTACTCCTACCCTTCTCCATCAATGTCATGTTCATCCTTTCTGCAACTCCATTCTACTATAGAGGATACAAATTTGTCTTCTTCTTATGAATGTCAAAATATTTACAGAATATATCGAAATCATTAGAGAAAAATTCACCGCCATTATTAGTCCTCAAAAAAATTATTTTCCTTCCAGTCTTCAATTCAACCATTGCTTTAAATTCTTTAAATCGACTTAAAATATATTTTTTACTATTTATAAAATATACCCATGTCCTTCTACTATAATCATCAATAAATGAAACATAGTATGCCAATTTTTCAATGGAAGGAACATCTATAGGACCAAACACATTAGAATGAATAAGGTCCAACACACCACAAGATTTATGAGAACTCAAGTAAGAATGAGCGTGGTTTTATTTTCCATAAATGTAATGCTCGCTGAAATAAAATTCAACATTATAGTCATTCAAACCTTCAACAATGTTTTTTTCCTTTTCGAGGTTCTTAGACCCTTCTCACCAATATGGTCAAGTCTCTAGTGTCATATCATAGTCTTATATGCAAGAAACTTTGATTAAAAATACAAAGCACCCTTAAGTACTCAAAATCCATGACCATATGTTGAACGTGAAACCCTCACCTTTTCCAAAAAAGTAGTAATAGATTTGGTCTTCAGAGAAGTATTATTGCACTTAGTTGAATATGCATCCAACTTATACAAAGTACCAATTATGACACCTCTATAAACCACCATAGCACCTCTCACCATTTTGCGTCCTACATTAGAAAATACTACCTACGTACCTGAATCTATTAGCTTGCCCAAAAATACTTTTTTTTTTGTCTTATACACGGAAGATGCAACACACTGTTAATCTTTCTAATTCTACCATTAGAAAACCTGATTTTAAATTTACCAAGGCCAACAATATTTAAATGAGAATTATCACCCAAGTACACCTTGCCTCCATTAAATTCTTCATATTCAAAAAACCAATCTCTATTAGAGGTCATATGAAAAGATGCACCTAAGGCAATTAACCATGCATCATCGCATACATGAGGGCCAAAACTACAATGAATGTATCACCATCTTTCTTCTTGAACTCAAAATCAGAATCTAGTTTCTTCTTTTCTTCTTGCAGCCCTTACAAATGTGCCCAAGCTTACTGAAATTTGAGAAAATAACATTGAACTTTCCAAGAGATTTGGATCCCCCTCTGGATTTGGATTTGTTGTGCTTCTCATTCTTATTTCTTTTTTCTTCCTCAAAAAAATAAAAGTATTATCAATGGACATGACAAGTGAATCCCAGAAATCAGGCAAACAAAGAAAGATCTAAAATTTCTCCTCCTCATCCATCTTGACACAAATGGATGCCAAATGATCCATCAACATATTGAATGCTTCTAGGTGGTCTTTAATTGTTCCACCATCCTCCATTCTCAATCAATGTAGTTTCTTCCTCAAAAAAATCTTATTTACTAAAGATCCACTTGATATATCTCACCAAGCTTCTTCAATAGATTTTTTCACACGGGACTCTTCATGGACATTGATTAAAATAGAGTCTTCAAGGCACAATTTGATTACACCCTTGGCTTTACAATCCATAATATCATATTTATCAGCCTCATTTAATTCTGTAGGTCTTGGCACAGTCTTATCAATAGCCTTACACAATTCTTGATCTATTATCATATCCTCCATCTTTAGCTTCCACATTTCAAAATTATTTTCAAAAAAATCCTCCACCTCTATTCTCCTTGATGAAGTAGTCATCTTAAAATTCATGCAAAAACATCACAAAGTATCTTCTAAACAAGCTCCCACTCAAATCTAGGTTAGTTAACAAAAAAAACCACAACTAAAACCAAAGGTGGTCAGGCTCTAATACCACTTGTAAGGAAGTTAAGTAGCAGAACAACTTCCTACACTAACCTTGAGGAGAGGGTAATGAAAAAAAATTCCTAGATCTTTAAATAGTTATAGAAACATAACCAAAATAACATAAATAGCATGCATACCACAACACATTGATTTACGTGTGGAAAATCCTTTTGGGAAAAAAACTCCACACTCCAAAAGTTGCCCAATATATTATCTAGAAATCAATAATAGATTACAATATACTTGCAAAGAAAGCTTCTCTTAGGAGTATCACCAATCAGAGATCTGGAGGTAACTAGATAGCTACAAGACTCTCACACTTACTCTCCATCTCACACATATAATATATAGGAGTTATGATACAAGAAACTAGTAAACAATATTACAAAACCATGAGATGAGAACCAATTATAAAGAGGTGCCCATATTATCACCAATCAAATATTCCCTATGATGTGTCAACACACACACACACACACACACACACACACCAACATATGCAACTCCCTTTTACAACTCATTTATATGTTTGACACTCTTTTACATTTCCTATACATCAAGAGACCAAACTTTTGAAAGTCGTAACTTTTGAACTAGGTATCTGATTGATGAATCATTTGATGTGTTCGAAATCTTGCAATGTGCTCTATAAAATCCTAAATTGAAAGATTGTTTAGCCTTATTTTTGGACCATTTCAGTGCCTCTAAAGCCTCTGAAATTGCACTTGTGACTTTTTTCTTGCAATTTCCAAAAATGGAAAATTTAATATCTTCCAAACTAGACATGATCTTGCAATTAAAATTCATTGAAATGCTTATCTAACCAAAATGAACCCTCAACAAAAGAATAGGAAAAATATGTGCTCAAATGAAAATTTACTAAAAATAGTAATCCTATATAAATGCAAGGTTAAGACACTTTTTCAATATAAATGATAAGATATTGATAAGTTTTAGCATAAGCAAAATTATACAAAATTGGCAATCAAAAAAGTAGTGCAACAATGTGGAAATGAGATACAGATATGAACTTGTAACTACAATCCATAGCACAATATGCTAGACATAAGAGGAAGGTGCCCTAATTTGAGGATTTATTCATCAACATAATGTTCCAAATTCTAGATTAGAAGGTTGTGTAGATCTATCTCTATGAAAATTAACCAAAAAATGCAAGACACTAGAGTATGGTGATTTATTCTAACTTGGTTTCTACCTATTCAAAGTCTAGGATTGTCTATCTTAATCTTCTCTATGCTCTTTCATTTTCCTTTTCGATCAAATATATATCTACACACATAAAAGAGGGGAAAATATTGTGTTCTATAGAGGCTTTCCTAAGTCAAACCTCTTATTAGGGTTTCAACCTCTACTATAGCAATGTTGGATGAAAAATAGAGCTTACCCCTAGTAGGGCAAAGGCTAGAAACCTTAATGAAATGCTTGAAATAATAAATGGTAACTTTTGATATGAAACTCTTTCCTTGAAGTCTCGTAGAAAGATTGATGTTTCTTGATTGATATTAATGCATGACTTCATCATGGAGGAACATTTAGAACTTGATCATGATTGTTGAAACTTGAATGCATGAATCCTTGATTGCAATGTTATACTCAATTACCATGAATATGCTTGATTGAATTATCATAAGATGTGGATTGATAATGCATAGGAGATAGATGTTCAAATGATAGCGGGAGTTGTATTTATATATAATTTACACTTTTCAAATTTAATTTCTAGATAAGACCAACATTAGGGAGCACTTTTCCTCTACTTGCAAAGTTGATTGTTGTTACTTCAAATTTGGAACCAAAATGCTTAGATAGGGGTGCTAGGTGACTTATTATGGGAGGATAAGGGCATTGGCTACCCTATTCTAGGAGGACAGTGGTGTTGGGTTCCCTAGGCCAGAAAAATGCCATGGTTATTGTACCAAGCTTCGAAAAATGGTCTCAAAACTAAGCACAATCAGACATGAACTACGAATAACTACCAAAGTGGGTCCAAAGTTAGTGCAAAATCATAGATGTATACAATTTACTACACTACACACACATAGAGATTCAAGCAACTAAGAACACCTGTAAAACCAAAAATAACCTTCCAAAAGAGAGTGACAAGAAGCACATACTATATTTTACAATGCATAAAAGGTACAATGATATAAAATAGCTTATAATGGCATGCATAATGCATGAGAGGAACCTTTCTTATATAGGCAAGGTGAGAGATAGGACAACATAGGATTATAACATTTTTTCTTAATAATGTAATATGGGACACAAAAATTAAAAGAACTAAATGTGTCCTAATTAATCTTAACTAAGGTATGAATAGGACACAAGAGGGAAACTAATTAAGGAATAACCCCATTTACACCAACGCTCATAATTCAAATTAGTCAGGAATTAGGGATGTTAAACATAATTTAACCAATACACATATGTTAACATCCAACCACTCACCTCATGTAATGTCTACATAAATTTCATTTTTAGAGAAAACTAGGATACAGTGGGAGCAATTAGATATTACTAGTGGTTTTTAGCATTTAGTATTCCAATCAAGCACTTTTTTGCCCCTCATACTTAACCAATTTCATACTCTTGAAGAACAAGAGTGGATTGCTAAGGGGGAACACGTCCAATTAAAGAAAACACAACCTCGGCGAAGGTGGTATTGACCTGGTCCCCTCCTTGATCTTTTGCTACCACAACCTCGTCAATGGAATGAACCATGTGGGAAATTTCAATAGAGATTTCCACTACAATGAAAAAATATGTCAATACATCATCTACTTAGAAAATTGACTTAGCACAACCTTGGAAATCATGAGTGCCAAATTTTTGTGCATATAGGTATTGATAATTTGAAGTTTCAAAGAGAAAGGCTAGTCTCAAGAGGTACAAAGTTTCCCATGTGGCCTTGATTTGAATATTTGGATAGTTCCAAATTTCATAAGAGTGTATTCATCATAGTCATCCATTTCTATATCTAGCATTCTATATTTCAAGTATTTTCCTTCTATCATAGTCAAATTTGTCTCCCTCTCTACATATCTTGTTAGGAATAATAGTCCACAAGCACAACTAAGAGGGGGGTGAATCAATTGTGATATAGAATATTAAACTTTAAACTTTATGAACCAAAACTTCAATGCAAATGATAACACAGTAAATGCCAACACAATAATTGTTGTCGAGGAAACCTCGTTAAAGGTAAAACCCCGGTGGGAATTAGCACCCACAAATGATGTACTGAGAGTATAGTATCCATGTTAAAAGATTTAACCCTGTTAGGAGCTTTTTACAACATTACAGTACATAGTCCCTGTTAAAGGACACACCATGTTAGGAGTCAAGAGTAGCAATGGGCTCACTGCCCAAAGAAGGTTAAGGCCACCCTCAAGGATTTACAATCTGAAAAAGTGTTATAGAAAATATACAATCCAGTGAATTGTCTGATAGCAATTGTCTTTGCTTGGTTAGTTCCAATGAAGTATTCTTATCACAAACTCTACTCTACATCCAGTAGCCAAACAAGCCTTGCATCTTTCTCACTTCTCTGCCTTTTCAATCTCTACCACTTCTTTTGAAAAGAAAAGATCTCTCATATATACCCTATTACAATAATTGATTAGGTCGGTGAATTAAGCTTTCCCAATATATAAATAATTGACTAGGTTGGCCACTTAAGGCTTTCCAATATACAAATAATTATTTAAGCCCTTGCTAAGATACACACGGTATCTAAAACAATTAAACATCAATTACAATACATGAGATATACTCCAAGATCCACAATCCATGCTCACAATCCATATTACACACTACATATATGAAGTCGTCCACCAAATAGGTCTCCTCCATAATACACGCCACAGCTGACGTCACCAACATGTCCACGACTATCGATCATTATCCAACATTCCTCAATGTGTCCTCTGTCATCCCTTAAGATCGCATCCCCTTAAACATCTTTGCTTGTAATATATACCCAAAACACAGAGACCTGCTCTGTCAAGCATTACTGTCACAGTCCAGAAACTAGTCTTCACTAAAATATCTGTAACATCACCAATATGCAATATTAAGCCAAAAGACCTTACGAATAAGGTCATCACACATCCTTCTTCATATCCTTGTCTTCGATCATTCTGAATCATCCGTACAGTGTCTGTATACTTCTATCAGTTATCATAACCAGTCTGTTCTCTCCACGGAAACATATGTTGACATCATTAACAAAACATGAATATCAACAGCATAAATAGTACCCAAATCTGATATCATCCAACATATCTAAGGTAAACATTTATTTTAGTCATTTTATTTATGTTTCAATGGTAGGCCTATCAAATTTTTACAACACATACACACACATACTTTAACGTGTGGTGAAGCATTAAAAGATCACATGTATTTTAATATAATATAACTATTAGTGTGACTTCAAAGTTCTTAATGTTGATTATTACAAATATTTAATTGAAATGAACTCTTTAAAACAAATTACATTCAAAAAGAAACAAATCATGTGAAGCCACATGAGCATACCAACAAATATGATTTAATGCCCAACTAATAGACAAACTTTTTTCTTTCTACTTTATGACACCTCAACGAAAGCATGTTAATTTGGTATAAGATTTGATGATTTTGATTTCAAATTTTAGTAACACACACACACAACAAGGCCATGCCTTGGAGATCAAAAGAACTTAGAGTTACAATGATTTCAAGTGAAAGGTGAGCTCAAGATATAACATAGTATAAGATATCTTTGTTTCTTTTTGTATCTACAAGTACTGGGTGGATGTCCAGCTTCCAAAGGTGAATGACCCTACCTTACTCATCACTTTAACTTATTAAAACACTTGGCCACTACAAAAGGCACTAGCTATGCTCTATACAAAATGTACCTATGAACATTAAATATACATTGATATCCATCATGCATGTATGGTTAATCAAAAATGAAGTTAATATATGGTTTATTGTTAAATAAACATGAGTTGTTCCATTCAGTAGTATCATTTCTCATGTAATAGAGTCAGTTGATGCACATGATAATAAAATACAAGTCACATGTTTGAATCCTAATGTTTTTGGCATTTCTCAACAAAGTTCAAAAATATTCTAAACATTTCCCAAATGATGAGATGAACATACATAAGTATTTGATAATATAAGTACATTCTATATGAAAAATAGTTAATTGGGATCTCTACTTTAGATTTCATTTGCAAAGTATCACTATAGTAGCTCAAGATTTGTTTGTAGTTGTTCATGTATGATCTTGATTGTAATAAACTCCTCTACCCCATTGTGGGGGTGTAATGTGTATGGTGCAAAGCTTGGACGTTTCATTTACTAAGCATAGGGAGGAGGAAGAGAGTTGGCAAAGCATGACGTGAACAAGCCATGATTGAATGTATTGTTAAAAGCAGCAACTTTGTCTCACGGGGCTCCCTTCTCACAACTTGAGAGTGCATTATCTATGTGAGTCCAAATGCTTGTGTCATTCCATCTCAGCTTTTCTTCCAACGTACACACAATCTAATCTCTTTGTTCTGAGCGTTGGGTGGGCTTGTGCTTCACAGCCTATGATTACAATAGCATACTCTTTTTTATGAAGAGACAACACTAATTTGTGCCTCAACATCAATCTTTATGAGCATGGTCAAAATGATTTAGCTTCTGTTTCTCCTTAATGCCCACACAGATGTTAGGAAAACGGTTCGTCCACCTGTAATGATGAATGAATGGATTAAGTACTTTCTTCTTAATAGATTAGTTTATATAAACATAAATTTGGTCAAAAAGGCCACTTCCATTTATATATTGAACCAACAAGAACAAAAAAAATCTTTAACCTCAGGATTTGAACATTAACATACAGGGAATGATATTCATACATCACTATCATATTTGGTATTTTCATATCTTTACAGTATTGTCAATATCTTTACATTATTGTCAATCAAACTAATATATATTTTATTTTATTTTCTTTCTTTCTTTCATGTTATGTAGTGGTATTATGTAACATCAATGAAATGATATTGTTTGTTCTATTTATTCATTCTTACAATTCTCTTGAAAGGAACATTTCCATGACAATTGAAAACATCATTGAAATCTTTCAAGACCTTCTATCAATCAAATTGTCCTCGATTACAAGTAATACACAATTCACTTCCCTAGAAGATGCCAGGTGGTCTAATAAGAATAGTTCGCCTACATTAACCTCCTTTGTTTCTATAACAAACATGAACTATTGTTGGAAAATGAGCCACACCAAAACTAAAGATGAAATGACCACCAAGAGAGTTGGTAACTCATTGATAGAGTACTACTTCAATAGTAAATAAGAGGTCATGGGTTTGACTCCTAGATTGTCCATGAGAACTTTAATATCGTATTGGAACCTAAGTCAGCCAATCTAGGTTAAGCTAAAATCCTCTAGCATTTACAATGTGACTCAATGTGGGTGTTGGAAAATGAGCCACACTTGAACCTAAAAATGGACCAGTCGCCAAGGAAGTTGGTAGCTTAATGCTAGAACACCCCACCCGTCCAGTGTAGGGGAGTTGGTTTGGGGTTGTGAGTGGACAACTCCTGGTCTCAGGTTCAACTCCCCCCCTGGCTTTAACCGATGAATCGTGCTTGCGGGGTGTGCGGTTGATCCTTGGGGGATTAGTCTCGCCCCGGCTCGCCTCATGTACTCACGATATGGGCTGCTGGGTGCTGGGCTGAGTCACAGGGATACCTCCTCGCAAGATAAAAAATATATTAGAACGCCCCAAAATCAAATAAAAGATCTTGAATTCGACTACTAATTGATCAACGAAAAGTTTAACAAGCCTACTAATTGACCCATAAAAAGTTTAATAATCACATTGCTTTATTTACATACTTGAACTAATACTTACACCCTCCCTTATCGATAAGATTCTGTCAGGAAAATAGAGGCCATGTTACCCATACATTAATTCAATGGAAACTCCATTAACTCATTCTCCACTACCTTGCATATGGCACTATCAACTGATGAAAGCTTCTCTTAATCATTCCAACTAGTATTATGCCATGTTTGGCACCTCCCATTTTTTACTCGAGGTAAATTCTAAGATTCATTTATATAAATGGTGTTCATGGGCCTCCTTTCATTCATTGTCTTGTAGTGTGTTTATCATTAGACCTCGTACACAGACTGTCTGAAACAGATTTGGCCATTACCACTGACTGTGGCGTCAAATCAACATTTGGGTCATTGATTGAAATCTTGGAGTATTCAAACCAGTTGGTCACGATGAGAGATATCTATGGATTCTATTCAGTAATATGTGTTGGTCATGATGAGAGATATCTATAGATTCTATATAGTAATTCCTTAGCATATATATGGCCTTTCCATTATACTTTCGATTCACTTAGATCCTCTCATGTTTGGCTGATGATCTCATTTTTTGAATGTTCTATGGCATGATTTGGGAAGGCATTGACAAATGTGTTGCCTTCCCTCCACCAATGCTAGACAAACTATGTGTCTAATGAAGTTGAGATCAGTATTTATGATGATTATGGAGTCACTTTCTATAATAATATCTTGAGTTTCCTGTTTTATATGTACTTGCAAAATTAATAGAGGTATGTGTATCTCCATTTATTATGGGTAATTGAAGCACTCTTTTAGAGCAATCATACCATTTTTCCATTCAAGTCAATTTCTTATTTATTTTTTATTTTTCTTAGTTGCATCATATTGATTTAGTTTGAACATTCAATTTAGAAGTGTGATTTATTTGATATTGTTATATAATATACTTTGACCGACAAATTCCCCATCATTAAGAACTTGTCAAGGTAACAACTATAGTCTTGACCAAATTTCTATATGATAAAGTCTTCCATAATATATTCCAAGACATAAATAACAGGATCATGTATGGAGGAGTCTATGAAGAGTAAGACATGGCGATCATGGAAGGTTCTCATTATCTAAGTCTGGTTGATATGAAGAAGATTGTGCTTACCCATATCATTAAGATGTGTTCTCTATAGTGTTTACATTTGAGGCACTGAAAGAAGAACTTTGGCCCTTGATCACCATCTTTTATCTATAGAAGATATACTGTGATTTGAGCACCCCTTCCTATATAGATATCCAAGCATTTGATGAGGTCAATAGTATGAGTCACATAATTGATATTATGTGGATTACTATCTTGAAAATAAACAAACCTAGTTAATGAACTTTCTCTTACAAACAAACCACTTAACGCATCGATCCAAGCAAAAGGGTGTAATGCTAAAAGCTAGGTCTTGCTAACGCATAAAAAATATACAGTACTAGCATGGATTCTTGTCATTATTTGTATAATCATAACCATCTCTTCTTCACCGTAATTCCCCTAGTCAATAAGAAATAACACATACCCACTAACTAAAATTTAAAATTACAAAGAACCCACTAAAAAATAATGTAACATTCTCTTACAAGATCTCTTCAATCTTCATAAAATCATCTCCTAATGAATTTTGTATAAACCTTTCAACTTCATAAACACTTACCCAAAATAGAGCTATTAAAATATTTAAAGGTGGTCTATTTAAGCCCAAGTGGGCATTGAAGAGCATACAAAGTAGGTTTTTCGGCACACTTGAAATGGGAATCTAGTCACACAACATTACAACATTTGTAAGATAAACAAGCGCAGGGGCATGTGGCACATGACCGACCTCTCAACAACTCCTTTATAATATTCAAAGCACGCGCGGCCACGAGCATGCGCGTGCAAATATATTAAAGCATTATAAAAACATTTGGGAAAGGCACGATCGCTTCTATTGGCAGTTAATGACCCAACACAAATTGTGCCTTTCGGTCTCTCTATAATTTCCAACCTTTATGGCTGCTTAAATGTGTACTTATGTCTTTGGGGAATTTTCATTAATGTTCTAACTATAATGATCACTCAATAAGTGATATAATTTGGTGTAGAATTGGTCTTATTTCATGATCATTTTTTATGATTAGGGTTTATACATGCATCTTTCACTTTCAAATGATTGTTCTCCACTTTATATTAAATTTGTGGTTCTAGATTTTGGCAGTTGTCAATCTAAATTTTTATTTTTCAAATTTGAGAATGTAAATGATTGTCGTGTCAATTTACAATGAATTTTTATTGCACGTTTTTGTGAAGAAGTTTTATTTTCTTTTAGTTAGGTTCTTTATATTTTTATGATTAAATAATAACTTAGTTGTTAAGTCTTAACATCTACAATGTGTTGATTCTTTTCATAAGTGATGCGTAAAGTTCTATAACAATAAAGTGACTTTTATGTTTTAGGCTCCAATGAACCATCCATATCTCGATTTGATGACTAGATAGGAATTTTAAGAAAAGTTATTTTCCTTAACCTTGAATAAGCATTCTTGGTCCATTGTATTGTAGTGACGTCTATTCCTAGTTAATTTTTAGTCGTGATACATGCTAGTTAAGAAAAAATTATATGTAGTGCTTTGTTCGGTAAGCGATAATAGAGGGAATATAGAAGTGAATATTCAAACATTGCCCATTGCACAATGTAGGGGTCAATAGTTGGGAGCTCCACAAGTAGCCATGGTTCACCAAAATCAATAAATAATACATAATATAATGAGTGAAAGAATCGCTTATAGGGTCTACTAATCCTAGTATATCTTCTTGCAGGAGTTTGAGGTACATGTTGTTCTAGTTGCTTAATATTTTCTGGCACTGATTGTAGTTTATTTTCGGGGATCTCATCAAGCACTATGTATTTTGTGTTTTCTTTTTAATTTTTCTTTCCTTGCAACTGATCTTTATATGTGACCCTCTCATTGAATATGACATCTCTTCTCCTAATGATTTTATGATTTTCATAATCTCATAAACAATAACCGAAATGATTAACTCCATACCCAATAAAAGTACACTTCTTGGACTTTTCCTCAAGCTTTGTTTTATTCTCAATGTCAATATGGACAAATGTTTCACAACCAAAAGTTTTGAGGAATGAGTAGTTTACCTTTTTACCTGTCCATGCCTCCTCTGGAATACCACCATCTAAGGAACTTCAAGGCCCTATGCTTATTAAGTAAATAGAAATATATACAACATATGTCCAAAACTGTAATGGAAATCCTACATGCAATCACATACTTCTTGCACACTCATTGATTGTTTTGTTCATCCTTTCATACCCACCATTTTCTTGTGGTGTTTTGAAAAAAAAAAATTTGTTTACAAATCACATGGTATGAACAATAACCATCAAAATTTTTGCTACATTATTCACCTCCATTATTTAATTTGAGACACTTCAACTTATTTGTTTCTCATTCTCAACCAAAACTTTCCATTTATTAAAGGTATCAAATATATTAGATTTTATGGTAATGAAGTAAACCCAAGTTTTCTAGTTGCATCATCCATAAAACTAACATAATAATAAGACCAACCAATAGATGATACCTTAGTTGGTCCCCATTAATCTGAATGCACAAGATCTAACTTTTCACTCTTCTTTTCCTTTCCAATTCTAAGAAATTTGACTCTCTTTTGTATTCCATAAACACAATTTTCATAGAAATCTAAATCAACTTGCTTAAAACCTAACAATAAATTTCTAGAATGGAGAATCTTCATCCCCTTCTCACTCATGTGCCCAAGTCTATTGTGTCATAATGTTGTCTATGTTTCTATTGAAGCTAGGTAAATAAAATAATTGAAATTTCCAATACATAAATAGAACGTACCTACCTTTTCCCCTTTTTCTATTATTAATGAGCCTTCAATAACATTCCATGAATGGTCTATAAATAGAATTGTGTAATATTCACTTCCCAGTTATCCTACGGATGTTAAATTTCTTCCCAAATTAGGATTTGTCTCACCTCTTTTAGCAACCATTGATTTCAATTTTGCAATTGTATTTATATATTCCCTTTTTCGTTAAATTTGTCATAGTTGTTCATCACCAAAATATACCTATCCAAAGTCACTCATAATATAATCTAGAAAACATTTCTTATAGGGTGTAGCATGAAATGAAGCCCCTGAATCTAACACCTGGGAATAATTAATATTGACTAAAGAAATAATCAAAGAATCTTGTAATACATCATATGCAACATTTACTTCCTTATTATTTTCGTGTTGTTCATCTCCTTGTTTTCCCTTTTGAGACCAATAAAACTTCTTCAAATGTCCTTCTGTACGCCTCCTTTCGTGATTCGTGGTTCCCAAGCTTTCCAAAGGCGGGGGTTAGTAGCACTGGTTTGCAATTATATAAATCAAATACACAAAGCTACCAATAACGAATAACTTAAAATGTAACCAATAAAATGTACAAGCAAATAAGAGAAAACAAATGAATGCAAACCCAATAGCTTGAAGCTTCTATTGTCTCTCTCTACCCCTTCCGAAACATTGTTTTTGATGCTCAGTATTGGTGTGGGCAATGTCGATAATTTGATACTTGAGATGGGTGTGTGATCGCAAGATGGCTTGAATGCTAGAACCAAACTAACGGAGTAATGGCGCACAAGAGCTTGAAATCATGGATCCTTCAAATGGTTATGAAGGGTTTATTATATAGGAATTCAGGATGACATGAACGGTTGAGATCAATCCCAGAGATAGGGAGATGAACGGTTGAAATCAAAGCGACATGGAGAAGCCATTAGTAAACTCCACCTCTTCAATTGGTAAAGAGGAGATAGAGTTTGGTTGATTGAAGAGCTAATTGTGAGTTACCTTTTAGAACTGAAGAGGTGGGTGGAGTTACCCATGTGAACTGGAGAGATGGGTG
>MU227717.1:7941-57070 GCA_018584345.1 Thuja plicata | reverse complement strand
GACTTGAACTTCATCAGGAAGTCCTCAATGCTAGTGAATGAGTCAGGTGCCAAGGAGGTGAACTCTGCATCTATCTAGAGAATCCTGAACTGATCCATGGTGCCAAACAAGGTGGAGAACTTGTCCCACATATCCCTGGGTGTAGTCAGACCATCCAGGTGGAACAATAACCCATCTGAAATATTCATGGCAATGAGGCCCATTGCCTCATCCATCCTGTTTATGTGCATAAGAGCCTCATAAGGCCTCTAAAGAAATGGCTAAGCCGCATCCATGCAGGACCATAAACCTCGTGACATGAGGAGTCTAGTCATGTGTGGCTTCCATGTGTGGTAGTTATGAGGTGTCAGTCGGGCCACAGAGGGGTCCGACATTGAAAGAAGAATAAGACGGAAGTAGAAGGGTCTTTATAAAGGAAATTGTAGAAAGTAAAATGCACCCCCCCACAATGTACAATACTATGCCCCGTACACCACAAATTACTATGAAAGCACAAGAAACGAGAAGAAAACCTTAGTTCTAGAAGCCGAACAGGAGCATAAAGGAAGGTATAACTTTGACTGCAAAGAATGGCAAGCAAATGGCAAAATCAAGAAATAAGACCTACACCAATGCGATGGGCTCAAAAACACCTTTCTGATGATATTTCATTTTCTGAAAAAGGACACCGTATGCCCAAGATATGGACAAAAAAACCACAAGCACCCCCAAAAACACACTCTCTGCAAAAACACAGTCCTGTGAAAAAATTTGACGACCGTATGGCCGTCGCAGGACCTCGGGCGGCGCAGTGGTGGTCCATGGGCGGTGCCACCAGTGGAGGTGGCGGCCGGGCGGGGAGGCAGAGGCAGGCAGGCCGGGCGTAGGTGGCGGCTGAGCGGCCGGGTGACGGCGGTGGGCCTGGGTGGCGACGCGGTGGCCGCAGGGTCGCGCGCTAGCCAACGGTGGTGCACAGGTGGTGCAGTGGTGGCGCGTGCTAGCAGTGCCTATATGTGCTTAAAAAAGAACCTTTTTAAAAAAAATTCTAAGTTTTGTCTTGATTTTTGAGCCCGTACGACCCTAGTAAGACAAAAAAAATTTGCCTGTGGTCACAGTAGCCAAAATAGTCAAACTTTATATATTTTTCGACTCTCCCGGGCCTTCTGAACGCAATGGAAAAATCTATTTTTTCTCAAATGACTCCATAAAATAGTGCCTACTTCAAAGTGATAGTAAAACCCTAGTAAGCAAGGGCTTGATCCACAGCTTCAGCAAACTTTGAACAAGCTGCAGCAGAATGGCTCTGATACCATGTAGAAACTGATGAAATATCAGATTCAACTCCAAGATCCAACTACATGAAATAAACCTATCACAAAGAATGAAGCAACAATATGGAAAAAGCAAAACCTCTTGTACTCGAAAATGTCAGAGCTCAAAAATGTATTATCCAATCAAAGAAAAAGTACAAAGTTCAACCTTATAAAAGGTGAGATAGAAACCCTAAAGAAAAAAACTAGGCTGCACATTATTAATTAATAATTAAATTAATAATGCACCTAAGTGAAGCTTAAGTAACTTGAGTAATAGGAACTTATATAATTAAATCAATATGATTTAATTAATAAGCATAAAGTAATAATGCTCTAACAATTGATACCCTAGGTATTAAAACACTAACTTTCTCTCTGACAACATTAGGTTGGTTTCCTTGGGAAAATGGAGGAAGAGAGACATGATCATTAACAATCCATCCTAATTCCACAAGTACCTCAAGGCCCCTCTTGTCTAAGATTAGCAATTCCCTGAAGTGATTGACAATAGTTCTAGCCTCGGGGTGAACCTCTTGATTTTTAAGAAACCCCTTGAAATCCTTTGGATTATCCTTAAGGGACGAAATCTTGTCAAACTAGTCAGTAAGAGAAGAATCATTACCTATTATTGGAAAGGAGTTGGGGGGAGATTTTGTTGGATTAGAGTGTCTAGACCCATATTATGGAGAAGTGTTAAGTTTCAATATTTGGCATGTGAAGAAATGGGACCCATAAAAGTAATTAGGATCCGCATTCATGGAAAAATTTGGGCCTACTCTAGCCAAACTATACCGATTTGGAGGGATACTAGATCTCAAAGATCTCCTTATAATAGTTTTCAAAGTGGTCTAGGTCATGAAGCTCATAGAAGTTCACAGCATCCAAATAGACAAAACAACTTAAATTGAAATCTTTATGACAGGTTCACCAAAATGTGGAGAAAGAAAAATTCACTAACCTTGAGATTGGTTAAAATATCAAGGGATGAACTACCCCTTGTGCCACCTCACTTAAACTAGTGTTCAGCTGAGCTAGGGCCATATGAAGACAACTAAAATTTTAAAGATGTATTTAACACTTAGAATAATTATAGTATGTGTACAGTGGAAATTAGGGATCACCTAATAGGATGCAAGTTTTCCCCAAATTCGTAGGGTGTACATTATAAATATGAAGCTACCACAAGTCAAATCAGATCAACACCACAAAAGGGTAGAAGTGATGCCAATACCAAATTTGGATCTTAGAGGCTTGTATTTACATTGTTTTTGTTTGTTTGTATTGTATGTAAATTGAGAAAGAAGACAAATTAAACTATCTAAATTTGTAGATTGCAATGCTAAAAAGGAAATTGAAATTGAAATTTGATGAAGATAAGTGTACCTTGAAAAGAATAAGGAGATGTTACTTTGCTGTTGTTTTTCTGACTGTCGGGATCCCAAAAATAGTTGTACTTCTAGATTTTGGTCTTGAAGGCTATCTTTTGTCTGTCCTAAAATTTTGAGCCTATTTCTAAGGGTGAAGAACACTTGAAACATTTTGTACCTGGGTGCAAAATGCCTGAAATATTCTACACTTGGTGAATTTTCTCTAGATTTTGTCGGTACCTGCGGAGCTTGAATCTACAATTACAGCTTCCTGGTCTGTACTTGTGTTAGAGTAATTATATTTTACACTTATTAATTAGATCACATCGGTTTAATTAATTAAGTTGTTTATTACTTTGTTTACTTAAGCTATCTCTTAGGTGCATTATAATTAATATTTATATCAATTATTAATGCACAACCTAGCTTTTTCCCTTTTAGGGTTTCGTTCACCTTTATAGGTCAAACTTGTAATTATTTGTTCATTATCTTGGAATACATTTTTGGCTCTCACTTCTTGAGATTTTCCAAGCTCTGCTTTTTGTCTCTTTCGGCTTCTCTCCTGTAACAGGTCATTTGAATGTAGGTGTTCTTGGCGAACTGTAGATTTATCTGTCTCAGATCCTACATGGTATCAAAGTCGTACTGCTGCTGCCCATTCTGGTGTTTTCTAAAGCAGTGATTTGAAGGAGAAAACCTCAACTTTTCTGCAATTTTTGTCATCAATCTGGGGATAGAATTTTTTTTAGAGCACTTTGGAAAAAAATTGACCTCACAGTTGAGTCCAAAAGGCCTAAAAACCCCTATTTTGATATAAGGCACGACATATTTGGCCTACTATGCCTTTGGAGAAAAACAATTTGGCCTCCAGGGCTGTTTGGGCACCTTTTTTGAGAAAAATGTTCAAAAAAAATTTTAAAAATTAAATAATTAAAAAATAGCAAAAAAAAAAATTTCATAAAGTTTTTTTTTCAAAAAAAAAACAATGTTTCCAAATGTTTGTTTAAAAAATCTTTTTACAAACAAAGGAAAAGGTGCGTACCTTTTAAAAAGTACCCTCATATGCATCAAGGTACGCATATGCAGGCAGTGATGTCAGCGGCTACAGGTCACAAATGGTGATTAAAATTGACGGTCATGAAACCATCACACAAGTTTGACACTTCAAACAAGGCAGTCTTCAGTGTTTTGGCCATATCTTGAGCATACGAGGTCAAAATTCAAAAGTGCCATATACCGTTGGAAATCTCTTTCCGAGCCGGTTCTCCTTACACGAGTTTAGTATGAAAATTTGGCCGTTTGAGTACCTATTTTCAGCGTCAAAGTTGTGGATTTTTTCCCTCCTCACTGCACCAGGTTTTGATCTAAATGCAGTAAGGTTAGATTTCTCAATTTTTTTTCATTTAAAAGAGCAATCATGGGTTTTTCTACTCACCCTGCAGTTGTTATTTTGGAATGGGGTAGTTATGAGCCATGGGCAAAGGGTATACTTACACATCGTAGGCGGCTTAATTTTTTGCCTTGTTTGTATGATCTCATACCTAAACCAACCACTTCAGAGGGAAAATTAGCATGGGATATTATTAGAGATCACATAGTAGGACTTATATTGTCTAGTTTTGATCACGACACTGTGTTGGCTATATCGGACATTGATTGTCCTCACCCACTTTGGACACTTCTTTGGGAGATCTTTGGAGGATTATTTTGAGGACATTCATCTCCTCTACCTTGACAGTCAGGTTATCACTGTTCCCCCACCATTATCAGTGCATTCAGCGGTTGCATTTCAGGATTCTCCACATTAGTTTGGATTTGGCATCATTTGTTTCAGTTCAGACAGAGAGATTTTTTAGCATCCGATCATGGTACACATCTTGAGTCAGATTGGTTCATCACTCTTCACAGGGTTTCTTCGACATCGTCCTTTGGATCTGTTTCTTCCCAAGGGGAGGAATATCATTTGCCACTTCAGGATCTCCTTTTGGATTCTACATCAGGAAACTACCACTGTGACAGGAGTTTCTTCATTCTGGGGGGACTTTGGTGTCTCATCCCTCTCTCATGGGGGGCTGGTTGTACTTATGGTCTTGAGAGAGTCTCTTGAGCCATTTCTTTTTTGCATTTTTCTATCTCTTTTTGGAGAGGGGTTTTTCCCATTGGGTTTTCTCCTTTATCTCCGGTTTACAGAGATTTCCTTGTATTGGGTACCTGATCAGGCCTTGTTGTCGGGACCCATTTTCATGTTTTCATAGCTGTGCTAGGTTATCTTACCTCCTAAGCTTCGCTTAAGAGTGGGTGTTAGAGTAATTATATTTTACACTTATTAATTAGATCACATCGGTTTAATTAATTAAGTTGTTTATTACTTTGTTTACTTGAGCTATCTCTTAGGTGCATTATAATTAATATTTATATTAATTATCAATGCGCAACCTAGCTTTTTCCTTTTTAGGGTTTCATTCACCTTTATAGGTCAAACTTGTAATTATTTTTTCATTATCTTGGAATACATTTTTGGCTCTCACTTCTTGATATTTTCCAAGCTCTACTTTTTGTCTCTTTTGGCTTCTCTCCTATAACAGGTCAATTGCATGCAGGTGTTCTTGGCGAACTGTGGATTTGTCTGTCTCAAATCCTACAACTTGCACGCATAAAAAAATGGAAATAGGTTGGATAAAGGGGTTTTCCTTGGTCAAAACCCTGTTTAGAAATCAACATTGAAATATGAAATGTAAAGCATGAAATGTAAAGTAGAAAGTAAACACAAAGGCTCAATACTGTGCTAATGTGCTTACCCTCATGGATAGAAGTTTGTATCGCTCAAATCCATGAAAAATGTTTGATGTTTTTTTCTTGAATGTATATTTTGACCTTTTAGAAGAGATGTAGTATCAAGGATGCCTTCACATATGCATGGATCTATGAATAACACCCCTAGACCTTGAATTTTCTTGAAAAGATTGATCACACTTGCAAGGAGAGAGAGAGAGAGGAATGAATGATAGGGGAGGAGAGATGTTCTTTGCTTGTTTGAGAGCTCCAATAAAACATCACCCTGGGATATAAAATATTCCTCCAGCTTGAATAATATTTCCTTGATGAGATGGAACAAGAAGAAGAAGAATGCATTGGATTGAGATCTTGAAATCACATAGCTTTCTTGAATGCTCTTGAAAATATGAAAAATGATTGTTTATGCTTGATATCTTTAGGTATTTCTTTCATATGATAGGAGATGTCAAAATGAGGAGAGATATAGGGTTTATATACTTTTCCCCTTATTTTAGGATCTAAAACTACGGTATGCCAACCACTAGACAAGAATTAAATAAAAAAACCCCGATATCGGGCTCCGGGCCCAATCTGGGACAAAATTCCAAGGTGAAGAATACCTAGTAATTTGTGCACCCAAGGACATAATTTTTTAAAAATTGTGCACCCTTGGATTCTATCCCAAATTTTTCCAGGGACACCAGGATGACAAGCAGAGGCTCCAATTTGAATTACAAGTTGTCGGGATCAAGTAAAATGGGAAAAAAGACCTTGAAATCAAAAAAGAGGGGTTATAGGTCCTAATTAGAGCCATCAAAAATGGGTGATAACTTTTTAGGATGGTATGTATTTAGCCCCCAGTTTAGCGGGAGTATGAGACAAACTCATGCTCATGGTAAAGTAGATCAATGCATATGAAAGGTCTTATCAAGGACAAGGAGACAAAGAAGCATCAAGCCCCCAAGTGACTTAAGTATTCATCATATCCAAAACCAAAATAAGAGAGGATTTTCTAGTGAGAAAGAAAGAAAGAGACAAAAAGGGGGCATCACCTCTAGCTCAATAACTAGCTACCTTAGCATTGATCATGCAAAGGAAAGGGCATTGTGAAATATGGCATTGAAAATCTAGCAAGCTACTTAGTTTATAGTTAACTCATAGAAGAGGGTCATGTTGGAATAATATGCAAATATGTGCTTAAAATATGTTTGAGATGTGTTGTCATTAATGTCAACATATTTCTCTGTTTGTGAAAGTGTTGCAGTGAAGTTCAGTGTGTTTATTCTATCAGTGTTGCAAGTATGATGAAGATCAGATTTTTTGGATTTCAGAGTTTGTGAAGGGATTTTCTATATTTGAGTTAGTTCAACTTATAGAGGTCCACATGAATATTTGAGTGAGTTAAGGGTATATTTGGTGTGACTGCTTTTTTAGTTATTCAGAGGTGACAAAGTGACAGTATTTTGATATGCATTGCTTTGCATTGTAATATCTTTCTTCGTGGATCTGGTAGCATGTTTGGGACATTGAGGTGTGCCCGCAATTCAATTGGTTCATGATTTGGAGGCACGCAAGTCATTTTTCAAGGTTGAAATTCATTGTTGTTAGTATTCCCGAGTGACGGTATGAAGATACTGATGATTCCATAATTTGTGTTGACGCAGATGTTTCTGTGGTAATTCATGATACTTGTGGATTGTTCTAGACCGTGTATGTGTTGCTATCCCACATTGGTAGTTGTGCTCATAGTTAGTGATTTCAATCAATGTATTGGTGTTCTTCATATTCTTGTTTGGCTTGATGGTTGTAGCGTGTTGTGAATGTTTGAGGTGTAATTCATGGAGGTGTCTCATATTCAAGGATGAATATTTTGGTTTATGCTATGTCTCAGTTGACATACCTTGGTCTTCATTTATTATTATATTTTGCATGGTTATATTTTTGTAATCAGGTGGAGAATGTTGAACCGGCCTTGTTTATTCTTCCAAGGTTGATGACATGTATAAATAAATGTAATATTCTTGTATTTGAGTTGATGTGTGGTGAATGTATGAGTGATATGAAGGTATACATCTTTTGAAGGTAGTGAATAGGTGTGGAAAATAAATTTGTATTTGTGCTTAAATAGAACTGATCCAGGCATGATGAAGATGCTATTGTACAGTTTGTGATATGTGGATATAATCCAAATTTTCTATAAGGAAGTGAGTTTTCCTTGGACAGTAAGCCTTTTTTTTTTCTTTTGAGTGGTGACCTCTAGGAAGTGTGCCTGAATGTATGTGCATCCCCTAATAGAGTATATCATCTTATGGGTTCATCCCCACCGTAGTTTTTCCCTTGACCAGGTTTCCATGCAAAAAATCTTGGTGTTATGTGCTCTTGATGCGTTGTGGATTTGTGCTTGCATGTTTAATTATCACATCTAAGAATAAGGTTAAAGTTTGGAAATTTGCATAAGTTTTGGGACAACCGATTCACCCCCCCCTATTGTCTTCTACCCTATTTCCATCATATCAGTCTAAGGATCTAAAAATTTGTAAGTCAAAGGACCAAGTGTGTGCAATCAGTCAAAGGACCAAGTGTGTGTAGTCAGTCAAAGGACCAATGAAAGTGGGATCAATCTAAGGATCCATGATAAGAAACATTGAATTATTGTGTGTGTGTGTGTGCAAAGTGTGAAACAATGAGTGAAGTGTATGCCCCCACGTTAAATAAATTGCAAATGCCTTGATGGGAGAAATGGCTTTAACAGAGCGCACATGCATCCAAAAAAAGGTGTTTCCACTATGAGATGCCCCCAAGAAAGGAGAAACTAAGGGAAATGAAATATATAACAAAAGAGAGCACAAAAGGGATCTACTAACTCGGGGGGTCAGTATGATCATATGATAATACATGTGTGTATATTATATCAAAATGAAATTTCATCATTCCTCCAAGGTAGCAAAACTACAAGCACAAAGGAATAATGTCACGTAAGATTCATGAAGAAGAGTATTTTTGGGTCAGCATCGCGGAGACCAAAAAGAATAGGAAGCTACTATTTTGCATCATCCCCAATCAAACAACACAAAAGCACATTTATGATCAGTGGCACATGTCCAAGATAACATTTAGCAATATATAGAAGAAATGAGATACATATAGAGGAATGTCACAATAGGTTGATTCGTTTATCACCTTGCGTCAATGGAGAAACAAGTGTCATCTAAAGAAATCTAAACAAAACATATAACAAGAAGCACATCACAGGGGAAGCACATCATGAAAAACAAGAAAACACATAGAATCCACCATACAAGAGGAGCTATTCAAGCATATTTCCTACGCCACCCCCTCTCGGTCTATAATATTTAGGGAAGGTGGAAAACCTGCAAGAAGAGAAACATCAAGCATGGTAGATGAAACAATAGCCAGTTCCAAATAAGGACCATGCTGTAACGATGGGTCATTTATTCATCACTATGACTAAGAGATAATTTTTGTGAAAACATAGCTAAAAAATCATGCTTAACATCAATAAGCTCATACATGTCATCATAATTCTTAGCATGAATATCATTGTTAGTTGCATCAAAAGCATCATCATATAAAGTATCTCCATCATCCAAATTAATCATAATAGAATCTAAGATATGAATAGAATTATTATATTTGGTCAATATTATCGTTTTCAAATTGACTTCATCCCTTAGGCTATGCATAGGTTGGTCAAAGGGAATCAAAGCATTAGTAGGTGTTTTAGGGGAGGAAATGATTTTGGAAGTACACTCGCAGACTCTAGCATGACGTTTGCAATGACAATCATGGGCACAATGGTTACATTTTTCCTTGGTGGAGATTTGATTTGGTTTGGGATTAATCAACATCGAGTCCTTTTCTTCCGTAGGAGGAAGAACTAAAGGATCCTCACTAGGTTGAGAGATAAGATGGGTAGAAGGTTTGTAGGTTATAGGAGGTGGAATAGAAGCATAAATAGGAGGTGTAGGTGGTATGGGAAGGATTCTGGGTCTAGGGAAAGGAGATGGAATATCCTTAGGATTTATAAGCTCATAAATCTTTTGGATTTTGTATTTCTAATAGGACCTAAAAATGTTGTCTTTGTGAGGGTGAGTGGGTCAAGGTATAGAAGGCCAAAATAAGTCAAGGTCAATGGAATCTCAATTGACTAGAGGATGGAAAAGACCATGATTAACAGTGATGATTTCTCCATTGTGGGGAAATTTCACATACTTATGGATAGGAGAGGCTACAACTTTCATGGAGGTGATCCAAGGAAGACCAAGTCAGACTTGAAACTGATCAAGAGTTGGGATGACAAAAAAGGTGACATCTATAGTTTTACCACCAACTTCTATAGGAAAAATAGTAGATCCATGAGTAGGAAAATTAAAACCATTACAAGTTTGAATTGTCACATCAAATTTGTCATAGAAATCGTGTTGCATTTGTCTTGTAAAAAGATGTTCTTTAGTTAAAAAAATCACCATACAAGTGGGATCTATAAGGACACCATGAGAAAGAAGCTCATTAACTATTGCAACAATGTAAAGAGGACCATCAAGAGCCTTAATAGTTTCACTAGGATCAAGGGTCATGGGAATCTCAGGTTTAGGTTTGAGTTTAGGTTTGGATTCAGTTTGATTGGGAGGTGCTACAAATTTGTTTCCTTGATTATTCACACCTTCAATAGATATAGCATTGGAATCAATAAGGTATTGGATAATAGATTTCAAATGGAAACATTTTTCATTATCATGACCAGGTTGACGATGATATTGACAAAAAGATTTGGGATTGAAGTACTTGGATTGAGGTTTTTTAGGAACAATTGGGTTAATGGGAGGAAGTGTTAACATATTAGCATTAACACACTTCATCATCACATTCTGCAAAGATTCGTTAAGCTGAGTAAAAGAATGAGCATGTTTAAAGTAAGGTGAAAAAGGAGCCACACCTTTGGATGTTGTTGCCACTTGCTCATATACATAATTAGATGAAGGATTGATCTTGATGAAGCCTTTTGGTTTTTGAAACTTCTGAAAGGATTGTAATGTGGAATCACCCTTATCAACCAAAGCCATTGGAGTGGTGCTCTCAAATTGACTCACTTGAAGTTGATAATTATGAAACAATGCACATAATCGAGTAAAAGAAGAGAATTTAGAATCTAAAAAAAATTATGTCCCTAATATATTTTTTTAAATTAGCAATAAACATGTGTTGCACTTCAATATCAAGTATATCACAAGAAATTTGATCATGTGAATGTTTAAATCTACCAATGAAATCAATAATAGTTTCTTTAGTACCTTGTTTACAATGCATCAAATCAATCAAGGATGTCTGAGGACCAATATTGTTTCAAAATTTTAGAATGAAGGAATTGGCAAGTTTTTGAAAGTAATCAATAGAATAAGGAGGCAAGGAGAAATACCATTTCAAGGCCTTATCTCAAAAGGTTATAGTGAATAACTTAGCCATGAACCTTGGATCATGATAAAATTCACTACACAAAGTTTGAAAGGTCTTAACATGGGTTAAGGGGTCGCCTTTACCATTGTAGGTGTCTAAATGAGGGATCTTCGTGTAATAAAAAATGACAAAATGGGTTATATCCAAGGATAAGGAACTATAAATATCACAAGTAGGTATCTTAAACTTGGATTGAGTCATGGAAGCAATTTGTTGTTGTAAACATGACACAGTTTGAGTAAGACTATTGATTGTGGATTCAGTGGAAAGAGTAGAAGGAGGTGTGTGACAAATATTAGGAGCATTATGTGAAATGAAAGGAACATTTGAATAAGAAAAAGGTACACTATTGTAAGTGGGCATGGATGAAGGTAAGGAAACACATGTCATACTAGAGGAAGGAACACTAGTATTAGGAATGGGAATATGTATAGGATTATAAGGTTGAAAGGAAGTGGTTATGATAGGCACAATGTGGGTAGAAACACTAGGTATTAAGGTAGGAATGAGATTGGAAGGTTCAACACTAACGGGAGGTTGAGTGTAACCAAGCTCTTGAAGTACACAATCTTGAATTAGCTTGACATTGTTATAAACAAGTTGAGAAAGAGCACGTAAGAAACCCATTCTATGTTCATCATTGTGTATTACCCTTCTAAAACCACCAACTATAGAAATAGTCTCTGGATTGGGATTCTCTTGACCTAATCATTGTTTAAATTTTTCAAAGTCATGAGAGAGATTTTGGATTTGACTAGGTGTAATTCTTAGTCTCTCATCCTCATCATGGGAAGAATGAGAAGATTTGTTTTTAATAGGTGGAGGAAGATCATTATTATTCATGTTGGTCTCTCAAGATTCCTCGGAAGGTATTAGGACTACAAAATTTTGGTTACGATGGTGCTAATTCCTGCCTTGTCCTACTATTTTTCAAGCCACTTCCTTAAACCCTAGCTTCCATGGTGTTTAAACCCTAGGTCCTTTATGCCTTTTATAATTTTGTGTTACCTTTTTGGTCCACTTAATCCCATGGGTTTTAAGTCATCGTGTGGGGGGCGCCTTTCCTTTTAACTCCTGATTCTTAGCGAGGCTCATTTTAATATTTCCTAATTTTAAAATTCCCCATGATCTTTCATGATTTTTAGATGTCGAGCGAGTCTTTTTTGATCCAACGGTAGGCGTAATGCCTTGATCAAAAGTTTCTTGATGTTTAGTCTTCAAGGAATCATTCATGGGTGCCAAGTGTCTATTTTTAGATTGTGGGGCCTTGTGACCATGTGAAAAGGGACTGGCGGTGGTTGTCGCAGGTTTGCAGCGGTCAAGGAGGATAGCGGCTTCAAGTCGCGAGTTGGCGACTAACCACTGGAGGTCAGTGTCGCGAGCTCGCATGTCAATATGGCAGTTAGTAGAAAGGGTTATGAGCTTGCAAGATGTGGACATGTGTAGATACTAGTAAAGAAGATCAATGGTGGTCGCGAACTTGTAGGGTGAAATAGAATATGCTCCCAGGGCTTGCAAGGATGTGAGGTGCTCCCAAGTGTCTTGGTTGACAAGTAGCTTTTGAGATCGTGGATCCATGGGATTTTAAAGAGGTAAAGGTAGATCAAATCATTTTTTATCTAACGGTGTGTGTAATCCCATGAACAAAAGATGAGGATTGTTTATTCTTCGTGGAATCATGCCTTTGCAACATGTGTTCAGATCAGATCGTGGGTCCAAGATTTCAAAGAACGATAAAGGTAAAGCAAATCTGATCCAATCTAACGGTAGGTGTGATGCCTTCAACATGAGTTACTCATTGGATATTCTTTGTGGAATCACGCTCATTTGACATATGTCCAGACCAGATCGTGGGTCCAGCAGGACACGAACATAGGTAAAGGACAGATCAAAATTAATTAAATGGTTGGAATGATACCAATATGCAAAGATGCACAAAGTTTATTCATCACAGGTTCATGTTTGGTTGACGCTTGTTCAGTTTGATGAGAAAAGTTAACTGGGACCAGATTGCTACGTGGAGGTGCCAGTAAAGGGAGGATTGACGACCGTGTTTTAAACTTGTTTTGTGAGATTCAATCTGGATCCTTGATAGTGTTTCTATGCCATGGTGACAATTGGGGCCAATATTATTTGAATTTTCAAACCTCTACAGTGGGTTTTTGGCCATGGGGTTGTGTTCCAAGTTGCAGAGAGGTAGATGGATGAGCCTGATCTTTTAAGTCACATTTATGTAGTCGTAGGGTGCTAAAAGGATAGAATTTAATTGTGGCTTCATAAATGTTGAATGGTGGTGACTTGGGGTTTTGATTAGATTTGCAGATATTTAGTAACCCTTAGTTGGTGTCTTGTATTTTATGTGTTGGGTCTATTCCCGAGTCTTGGTGGTTATGCAGATCATATTGTTGTTGGGATTTTTTGAAGAAAGATCAGTTGGTAGGCTGGAGAAAGAAAGTCAGTGAAAATCAAATTTGATGAAGGGACAGATGTCAAATGGATATCTTTTCTAGGGTTTCCCTCTTCTATATATGTATTTCTTTTCTATGTTGTAAGGGTTCCAATTTTTCTGTAGCATAAGGAGGTTCCAAACAGGGTTTCATTTTCCTTTGTTTTGAAGGCAGGTTCCAAGTGTGGTTCCTCTATAAATATTCTTCCTTTTCTCTACATATAGGGTGTTCTTCACCTCTTTCTAGTTTTAGAGAGGAGCATCCATTATAATAGTTAGCTTTATGAATGAAACTTCAGTATTGTTGTATTGTTATCAAGTTGTCTCCATTTTGCTTTCTGAATCACATAGATTAAGGCATCAAGGGTGTTTTGGTCTTCTCTATTGTAGATCTGCAATAGAGTCATTTAGAGGATGACTTTGATTTGGGATTTGTTTTCAGATATGTATGAGTTTGGGGTATTAAGGATATTTCAATCTTGTCTTTCAGTGGATGTTGATTAATGTATTGCCTATTCCAGGGTCTCTTCTAAGGGGAGGGTTAAATACTTTGAACAGGTAGTTGCATATTTGAACACATTGGTGGATCCATAAGTGGAACTTGAGTGATAGGGTATGTTTGATGTAAGGAATTAGACATATCAGACTATGTTGTTTTCTTTGTTCATAATCTTCCTTTTGCACTATTATGTTTGACTCTACTGCCCATTGGATAAGGCACTGGTCTATGTGAGATCTGGGTTATTTCAGGGATCCATTAATCAAAACATCAAAGAAAATATTTTCCCTTCATGCTTATAGGAAGGAGTTAGAGTAGTTCTAGTTGTCAAACATACTTTATGCAAGTGAGATACTGCATAAGACTTGGTAAAAACATGGAGGTACATGTTACCTATAGGTTTGAAAACTATTCCATAGTTATATATCTACAAGCTATTATTTTTCACAAGGGGTTATGTGTGTGTAGATAAGGTATACCCACCTGAGGGATGCATAGCTCAAAGTGTAGAAGGTTTATGAACCTTAATTAATGTTATTTTTTTTTCTTGTTGAATCAGTGTTTGGGAATATAGAGGAATATATCTGAGTCGCAGGTATAAAAGGATCAGTAAGAAAAAGAACTAACAGAAGGAAAGATGACTCGGGATAAAATGAACCCATAAGCCTACGACTTCTCCTAATAGGAATGCTATAGGTAGGACTCAATCTAATAACAATCGTGCACAAAATGAAAGAAAGACATATCTAGAGCAATGCACAAATGAGATCTAATACTTAAGCCAAAAAGTAAAGCTAGCCCAATTGTAAATTAATTCTAAGCCACACGTTAAGCATAAAATGAAAAAAGATCTAACACAATTTTAAATATCTAAATGAAAAAAAAAGATCTAGATATCCAAAGTGCATAAATAGGAGATCTAAATACCATAACCTAGATATCTAAATGCATTTATTTTATCAAAGATATGTAAATAGTGATTATTACAATGCATACAAAGTAGATCTAGACACCAAATCAAAATAGAAAAGTTATGAGTCGGGTTCACCAAAATGTATAGTGGAAAATGGGGATCACCTAATAGGATACAAGTTCTCCCCAATTTCATAGGGTGTACATTATAAATATGAAGCTACCACAAGTCAAATCAGATCAACACCACAAAAGGGATGAAGTGATGCCAATACTATATTTGGATCATAGTGGCTTGTATTTACTTTTTTAGTTTGTTTGTATTGTGTGTGAATTGAGAAAGAAGACAAATTAAACAATCTAAATTTGTAGATTGCAATATTAAAAAGGTAATTGAAATATAAATGTGATGAAGATGAGTATACCTTGAAAAGAAGAAGGAGATGTTGTTTTGTTGTTGTTTTTCTGACTATCGGGATCTTGGAGATATTTGTACTTCTAGATTTGGGTCATGAAGACTACCTATTGTATGTCCTAAAAATATAAGCCTATTTCTGAGGGTGTAGAACACCTGAAACATTTTGTACCTAGGTGCAGAATGCCTAAAACATTTTGTACTTGGGTACAGAATGCCTGAAACATTTTGTACTTGGTGAATGTGTCCAGATTCTGCGGGGACCTGCGGCTCTCAGATATGCAATTATAGCTTTTTGGTATGTACCTGCACACAAAAAAATGGGAAATAGGTTGGCTAAAGGGGTTTTCCTTGGTCAACCCCATGTTTAGAAATCAATCTTGAAATATGAAATATAAATCAAGAAAAATAAAGCATAAAGTAAACACAAAGGCTCATTATTGTGGTAATGTTCTTACCCTCATGGATGGATGTTTATATCACTCAAATCCATGAAGAATGCTTGATGTTTGTTGCTTGAATGTATATTTTGACCTTGTAGAAGAGATATAGGATCAAGGATGCCTTCACATATGCACAAATATATGAATACCACCCCGAGATCTTGAATTTTCTTGAAATTATTGATCAAACTTGGAGAGAGAGAGAGAGAGAGAGAGAGAGAGAGAGAGAGAGAGAGATCTTCTTTTCTTGTTTGAGAGCTCCACTAAAACACCACCATGGGATAGAAAATATTTCTCCAACTTGAATAATATTTCCTTGATGAGATGGAAGAGGAATAAGAAGAAGGTCTTGGCTTGAGATCTTAAAATTGCCTAGCTTTCTTGAATGCTCTTGAAAATCAAAAAATTATTGCTTGCACTTGATAGCTTGAGATATTGCTTGTGATATGAGATTTCTTGCATATGATAGGAGATGTAAAAATGAGGAGAGATATAGGGTTTATATATGTTTCCCCTCATTTCTAGATCTAAAGTTAGGCCAGGCCGACCATCGGAAAAGAATTGAATGAAAAACCTTGATATCAGGCTCCAGGCCCAATCTGGGACAAAATCCCAGGGAGCAGAATGCCTAGAACATTGTGTACCCAGGGACACAATGTTTGAAATTTTGTGCACCCTTGTATTTTGTCCCAAATTTTTCTAGGGACATCAGGATGACAAGCTGAGGTCCCAATTTGATTTGTAGGTTGTTGGGATCAAGTAAAATGGGAAAAAAGACCTCAAAATCACAAAAGAGGGGTTATAGGTCCTAATTAGAGCCACCAATAATGGGTGATAACTTTTTAGGATGGTACAGTGGTGCAGGAGCACCTAGGTAGGGCTAGAAAGGAACCTAGGGCTTCTATTTTATTTTTGGCTTGTAGTAGTCCTAGCCAAACCACTAGTGCAATAAGGGGACTAAACATGTCCTAGTGTGAAGTGTGTTAGTGTAGGATGCCTTAATTGGTCCTTAGTGACCTTATTTGGTAGATTTTCCACATTAGGTCAAATAGGATTTTTTATGCATTTTGATGTCAAAATGGACAAGAAAGGGACTTGAGGTCCTATTTCAAAGTTATAACACCTTAGATTAGCATTTGGTTAAGTTTGGTGGACTTATGACCAAGTTTGGATAGCAAATCCAAAAAGATGTAAAAGTTGCCAATGTTGTCATTGACAACATTGACAACATTTGTTGCATAATTGCAACTTCAAGCAATTGGTTTCATAACTATCTGAAACTGTTGATTTTAGGTCTTGGTCAACTACTTAAGTTTATCCTCTACCTTTTGAAAGGGTTGGCTTGTTTTTCAAATTGTGTGTACGGACTGAGTAATAGAAAGAACAGTCACACTTGGTGTTTTTATGAGCAATTGGTGTTTTAATGGATTGAATTGAATACTCTAATCCATGGAAGTGTTAGAATAGGTGTTTTTAATCTTTTGTGTGGTGTTGGATTTCCAGTTTGTAAATTTCTAGTTAGTCTTGTAAATTTTTTTTTTTTTGTCCAGTCATTGGTCTGAACCAGGCAACTAGTGAAGATGGGGTCATAGATCCTCTTCCCACCGTGGAATTTGCACAGGCCTTTGGGATTAGGGAGGTGACTCCATTTACATATTTTACAGTGAAGGAGGGGCCCTGGAAAGCATGGGAGTTGTTTTTAATGTGATGTCCTAGGCGAGCCAGAGTTGCATGGCTAGGGATCATAAGCAATTGCAGAGCTAATGGGTGGGATTGAAAGCATTCATTGCTTCAATCAGTGATTGCAGAGAGTTAATTTTTTGTGTGGAGGAGTCCCAAATTGAAGGATAAGTTTTGGAAAGAATTTTAGTGTGCCAAGAACAAGTTCTTTTGTGCAGACAAACTAGTTTCTTAGAAACCCTAATTTTTAGGCATGATTATAGGAGGCACTGTACTACACTTTTGGGAAACAAGACCTAGAAAATATTTAGTGTCTTGATAAATGGTATCTATATCCATTTCTATTTTTTCAACTTGTTAAGTATTTTTACAAGTTATTGCAGAAAAAGAGCCTAATTAGGCATAATGCTTGTAGCACTCTTTTGGGGGAAATTGGCTTGGTTCTTGGAACTCATTTAGGGTTTTAGTGCAAAAGGAGTTTGAGGAAATTGTAATTGATCCAATTAATAATATAGGAGGCTACCTCTCCATATGGAAGAGTTTTGGATCCATTTGGATCATTTTTTGAAGAAGTGCAAGAAGAGCACTATGGATAGGTGTTGAAGCAGTTTTGGTTTTCTTGTTGGTGTACTCAAGCTAAAATTGATGGGGGTCTTGAGAGAGGGATCCTTGAAGGTTAGGTTTAGTGAAGAACCCTACTTAGGCTAGAGAATAGGCCTATTGTAGACCCTAGTTGAGAATAGGGTAAGAGAGCAAGGCTTGTTGTTACATCATACAGTATGAAATAACACTTAAATAACTACAATATATTGAGAGATAAAAATTCTTTGATCATCGATGAAAAAAAGAAGATAAAACTATAGAGATCTAACACCAAATTTTGTGATCTCACTGCCTCAGACACTAGCAGAGGCAAAGGATGAAAACACAATGATACATTAGTGCAACACACATTTTTCCTATACAAAGAGGGAACAAAAATCTCTGCACAAATCCCAAAATAATAATTAAAACACAAAGAGTAAAGTATGCTAGTAACAAAAATGATAAAAACAACTGAGCTACACAAATAGAGACAAAGTGAAATAATAAGTTGGTATGAAAACTCATAACTCAAAGGAGATTGAATAAAGGTTGACAAATAAAACTAGTTTCTCTACTTCTTACTCTGATGAAACTACACAAATGAGGAAAATGGTTGTGGTCTATATAGAAGGTTTCATAGTCAAACCCCAGCTTTGGTGTTTTTCACCTCTATGGGCAGTCAGATGAATAATCAGTGATAGATAGCCAAAATAGACAATGATATCAAATAATAAATGACAAGAAGATGATAAATAAAACACAATATACTCAATAAAATACAAGATAGAATAATGAGAGACTCCCCTCCAAGACCACAAAGTCAAAGCTCAATGGAGTGAAGGCGAGTGGATGATAGTGACAATGCCAATGCATTATGAAATTTGTCCCAATACAATAAGAAAAGTGGTGTAGAAGATCAAATCTAGAGATCAAGAGTGTGTGGGAGTGAAATGTATCCAAGAGAGAAAATGAAGTTCAAAAAATAGATTACAATGGCAAAGGGTCAAATCTTAGTGTCGGGAGGTGGTGGTATGATGTGTTACACAGCAAGGTAGTAGTTGTAACACTTCAACAATTCATTGTGCATATGTAGATTCACGGGATGAGTGCATAATGCACAAATTTATTTTTTCATGAGCACATCCTGGTCCAACCAAGCTATGTGGCAGAGAATGTCAACAAACGGTGACAAGGCAAAATGGAGGGATAAAAAAGATAACGCAAAGTTTCACATTTCCGCTAAGGTAGGCACATTACATAATGGTAAATTACACAAGGGTGTAAATTTACGATGTTAGAAAAATGTGATGCAAAATAAGAGGAATAATTTTTAAAAAAAAACAATAACATGGAGATTTAACGTGGTTCACTCAATATAGGAAACATCCACCAAAGAATCAACCATCCACTTGTTGGGAAAATGGAAAGAGACACTTTATTTATGGATGAGTGTTGTAATTGATGGTAACAAGATGATGTTTAGATCCTAATACTATGTGTGCAACTCATTATGAGATCAGGCTGGAAGTCAGTATTAGATTTGGCTAAGTAAAGGAATGAAGAACATAGTGTACAGGTACTTTACAGTAAAAGGTATGGTGTTCCTTTCCAGGTTAAATTTGTTTTCCACGCATCTAGGGGAAGCATTGTGGATGTATACATATTCTAATTCTAGAGTTTAGAGGTAGGGTAAAATGTTGGATAAGAGTTACAAGGATATGAGCTGTGATATTTCATGTTTGACAGTTTGACAGTCTGACAAGGTGAAAGATCTTTACGTGGACATGGTAATTCAATTTTGGCACTAATTTTTTTGTTTCAATGATAAATCCCACATAGTTATGCATGTGTAAAGTGCCTAGATTAATTTTCATGCAGATTTGATGCAGGAAAGTGTGATTTGGTAATCTGATTAGCAAAGAATAGAGAACAGGGCAGTTAGAGGTAAAAGTATATTAGATCAATTCATGTGCTTATATGGAACTATAATCAGGCATAGTTGATGCTACTACAATATTTCAAAATACCTTGTGATTATTCTAATCCAGTAAGGCAGTGAGCCTTCCTGTAAAGGGTTGTAGCCCTAGTTGTAATTGAGCAGTGAGCTCTGGGCAATGTGCCTGGATGCAAGTGCATTCCCCTTTTTGTAATATTATATTATTTGTAGAGTATTGGCTTATTGGTTTCATCCCCACCATTTTTTTCCCCTAACAGCACATTTCCATGATAAAAATCCATGTGTTATGGTGTGGTGTTTATTGTATTTATGTTCTTGCACTTTACCTTTTGCTATATGCATAAAGTGGTTTGAGAGTCATCTTAACAAGACAAATTTTATAGAACACTGATTCGCCTCCCCCCAACCTTTCTCAATGTTCCTTCATTCCAACAATTACTATGATATATTTTGGTCCCTTGGAGAAATTTTAACAGCTTGAGGGAGATCCAGGAAGGAACAATGGATTCAAGTTTGGAAGAACAACTCTTGGTTACATTAGAGAATCTTGATCAATCTAAAAGTGAATTAAGAATGTTATAGGATGATCTAAGAGAAGATGAATATTTAATCATGAAGATGAAAGCACAACTGAAGCAAGTCAAGGTGAAGAGAAGAGAACTTTGTGACTAGTTACACTAAAAGGATAATGATAGATCAGATGATGAAGAGTTGAGTCAAGATCTGAAAGAAAAGACCAAAGAATATGAAAAACTTAAGCAAGAGAATGCCATATTAAAGCATGAGATGAAATATATGGTGATGAAGATGACCAGGGAGATTGAGGCTAGGAAGAAGAATGAAGAAAACACAGAGAAGTACATGAAGGAAATATATGATGAGTGCAATATACTTGTTGTTGATCTGCAGGGAGACAAGGATCTTGAAGAAGAACTCGGAGATGAACTTGTGATAGAAAATGATTACAAATAAAATTTCATGATCAGTTTAGCCAAGCTTGATTCATTTATTTAAATTCAAAGGAGTCCATATGACAAGAGAGATCTTGGATATGAGGAAGGAGAAACCTATAAGTCTTCTCAAAACAAGCCTAGATCTGGAAAGCTTAGAACTGAGAAGAAGATGGACAAGAAGTCATCAACAAGACAATCTAATTCTCAAAGGATTGATGGTAAGAGCTTTATCTATCATAAATTTGATCATAAATCCATGCATTGTAGGAATAGAATGAATTTGAATAGTGCATATTTTTCTATTCAATGTTTTAAGTGCAATAAACATATTCATAAAGCAAGTGAGTGCAGAAGTGTTGTGAAGAAAAATTCTTCCAACAAATGTAACATTAAATGTTGTGCATGCAATGGATTTGGATACATTGTCAAGTGGTGCATAACCAATAAAAGCAAGATGGACAACAAAAATGAACAAGGGAATTTTGTTTGTTACAAATGCAGCAAATCTGATCATATTGCAAGGAACTATAGGAGTAATAATGTGAAAAATAGAGGTTCGATCCACAAGAGAAGGAACGTGCAGAAAAATGACAAAGGCAAGGAAAAGGTGAATATTGAAGAAGTTAGGAAGAAAATGAAGCAAACATGGGTTAAGAAAAATGTTGAGAACACGCCAGAAGGGTCTGCACCTAGATTTGGTGCTAGTGATTCCTCAGGGAATTGACGATAGGCCTTTTGTCTATGGGGAGCTTATAAGATGAATCACATAAAATGCCCTGAAGATGATGGTGCTTGAATCTGACAAGCATAGAGTAGTTGAATTGGGTTGGGGTAGATGTTTTTGAGTCATTACCAGATGAATTTAATAAGATTGGAAGGTGCACAGCAGATTTTTGTGAACCCAGACAATGAATAGGGAGTTTGAACTAATTAGGGTACGAAGCATTTAATACAACCAAAAGTTAGGTAAAAGGTAAACAAAAGGTGGGTTGTGAGTTTAATTTGTCACATTCCAATCAAGAGAACAAGTGAAGAGGTGATTTGAAGGTGTATTCCAATATGATCATAAGTGAGAAAGTGATTGTTCGATTGATTTGTGTGCAAACCCTATGTTCGGTAAAAGGTATTTTCTGTGAAAATCTATGCAAATTCAATCTATCTAGATGGATACCATAGTTATAGTTTATTTTAATGAGAGGTCATTACCTAAATTTAAGAAGCATTCATAAAATTTAATCAAGGTGGATTGAAAAGGAGTTGTTTCTTATGTGTAATACAGAGTCTTACGTGTCGAGGATGTTAGGACATACATCCATGCAAGTTTGGAGGATTTTGGCACAAACAAGATGAAGTAATTGTATAACATAGAACTCTTAGGAGAAGATCGTCAGCTGAAACCAGAATTAAATGTCCTACAGGAGAATAAATTCGCTCATTTTGCGAATGTTTCATTCATTGAAGAAGAGGAATGGATACGGTATATCCTTAGTAGGATTCATGGGGAGTTTATTTGGCTCAACAAGCCAATAAAAATCACAAAGGAGGTAATTCAAGTGGTTACTGGATTATGGGCGTCTGGTGGGATACTTACTCTAAAGATTGTAAAGAATGACACCGTACATGATCCTACTGGAGAAATTTCTAACAAAAGAGGTATGAAAATCAATGATACAATCTAGGATGATGTTAAATTTGCATCTATGGTTATTGGATACAAGGTTTACCATTCAAGTAGAGAAAACTCTATGTCTGGGATAGAAATATACACTGCTTATCAGATACTTAAATATAATAAGCAATATGACCTACGTGAGGTGATGAGAGGCCAATTAATTGAAAACCTCACAAAGATCAAGAAGGAAAAGAAGAACTAATTTAAGTTTGGAACTCTAATTTTTTGTATATTATTCTATTTTATGAATGAATTTCATGGATTTTTCACCCTAAATTGGTCAGGTGGCATACTTATAGCATTACAAATCAAGGAGTTGATGTATGGAATGAGAAGTGAGATGAGAATAGAACCCATTCTAGGTTACATCAAGGCATTTAAAAATTTGTTGCATGCAAGGTAGAGAAAACCTAAGCCCATAGTGGAGAGATATGAGAAAACCATCTATTTTATGGTTGACACAAATACATGCATGATGGACGCAGTTGAACCTAGAACGTCATGGATAATGCCTATAGGTTATGAAGTAGATAAAAAAATATTAGATCTATATGCCAAGGATCTACTGAGAAAGCCAATTGATCTAAGTGAAGAAATATTTGGCACTTGCAATGAGAAAGGTCTAAAGGTGCATAGAGAGTTGAAGGCACCAGAGATAGAGAGAAAGGTGAATAAGAGAGTAGAATATGTTAAGGAGTTTATAGACATTCAAATTAAGAGAACTATGCATGGTGTTGATGATGGGGAGCCTATAGAGGTTGGAGAATCTATCTTTGCACCCACACTTTTTTGGGTAGGCAAATAAGAAGTACAACATTTAATAAACCACAAGTGTCTCCACCTACGAAAGAGACAAAGAGGAAGAAGTTAGAAGAAGTGAAGAAGATAGAATAAAAGAAGAAGATAGAAGAGAAGAATAAATAATAAAAGAAGAAGAAGAAATAGGAATTCATCATTGAAGATGATGAAGAAACATAATCAAATGATGAAGTGAAGAAGCTCAAGAAGCAAAATATGGCCAAGGCATCACCTGTTACCAAAGCTACATGGTATGATGGAGGAGAAGAAAAACTAAGTCTGCCAAACTTGAATCTGATAAACTTGGAATATATGTGAATGATTTTGAGAAGAATATCACAGTGCATGGAGACTTAAGGCCTTTATTCAGATTCTATGATAATTTTGATAAAGATGGACAAAAATTGATTGAAGAAGCAATAGTAAAATATTTATACAAATAGAAGAGGGCATTGATTGAAGTTGAATCAGAGATACCAAAGAGTTTTTGTAAAATTTTAGATGCAATAAAATCATATACAATGACCGAGGACAAGAGACTGAGAGGAAAAGTGATAATAAAACTTTTTGGGGTCATAGAAAATGAGGAAATAAAAGGGATCCTTAAGGGAATAGAGAAAGAATTCAGAAGAAAATGAAGGATGAACAAAATCATGATGGGGAAAACAAAGGAAGTTATTGAAGAAACTGAGAAGATCATGAGATATTACATGCAGAAGAACAAATATGAAGTTATACTTGTGACTCAAGGTGCAAGTAATTCTCAAACCCCATTGGGTTTATCAGTAGTTGATGTTACACCTGTTGTACCTAGTGTTCTGAAAGAGGAACCAATTGAAGTAACTGATAAGGAAGTACCTCTGACAAGAATAGAATAAGTACCAATGATAGATAAGAGGAAGGTCACTGAACAGAAAGAAACAGAGAAATAGACAAAGGTAGAGAAAAAGGAAGAGACAAAGAAAGAAGCAGCTACAAAGAAGGAAGTAGAGGTAGAAAGGAAAAAAGGTAAATTTCACTCAACCTCTATATCATAAGATGCCAATGACAGAAGAGGAGCCCAAGGAGGTAGAAGATAAAAAGGAAGTAGTGGAAAAGGTGAGGAGACATAAGGGAAAGAAAAGAGACAATATCCTAACAGTGAAGGATTTTATGGAAAAGTAAAGTCTAGAATATGTTCCAGTATAACTATCACAAGGTCCAATTGATTTATGAACCCTCTCACCCCTACATAATCTTAAACTATCCCAATTTGTTGAAGCATAAGTAAGGGAGGAAATGCTCAAGATATATATAGAAGATAGTAACTTGTTGGAGCAGGAATCTGTGATACTTGGGAAGTTGATGCCAAACTATGTAAAGGATCAAGCATGCGGTCCCTCTAATCATCTAAGGATCTTAATAAGTGTGGTAATTACTCAATTTTAGTCAATTGAAAATTATGCTCAGACTAAGACCAGGAAGGATTTCAATGAGAAGATATTCATGGAGTTAAAGGGTGTGATAGCATATGACAAATTCAACTTAGACACCAACATTAAAATTATTCAAGATGCTTTGAGTAAAGGTGGAAATATCTAAGTCATGTCTATCCACATCTAAATTTATTTGAGGCATAGATCAGAAGATAAAGGATTGTGAGAAGAAGTTGGAACAAATTGTTCAAACATTTAATCCTTTGAATGCTTCCACATCAGATCCAGAAGGTAAGGTAGTTTCCCTACTTAACAAGATAAATATATTGGAGAAGGACAAAGAAAAGATCAGTGTAAAATTAAGTGAGTTAGGAAGTTTTATTGCCCCAAACTTCAAACCTTATTCGGTGCAACGGAGGCAAAAGTGTCTTAGCAGCCTCAACCCCACTCAACTTACAAGTGGCGGAAGCAATGGTATTCCTATTAAATGGCCACATATCTGTATTGATAATTATCAAGAAAGGTTGGGATAAGGATTTGCAGCTACTGAGGAGCATATGTGTAGACATATTAAATCTGATGTAAGTTGGACAGTTTTTGTTTTAGGTTTTAGTATGCATAGTCAAAGGGGGAGTAGAAGACATTTTTGGCACCCTTTTCCATTGATATAAAAGAGGGAGTATAGGACAATTAAAAATATGCAAATATGATGAATAGAGAATAGCTCAGAAGGAGCTAGGTTAGAATCCTTTTGGTGCAATGCATTTTTGGACACTTAGTCATTTTTCACTAAGTGTTGTCGTCAATGCCAAAGGGGGAGATTGTTGGAAAAATGGAAAAATACATTTTAGATATGGATGAATGTTTTCATTAATGACAACAAGATGATTTTTAGATCCTAATTCTTTGTGTGCAACTCATTAGGAGATCAGATCAAAAGTGAGTATCATATTTGGCTAAGTACAGGAATGAAGAACATAGTGTACAGGTAGTTTATAGTAAAAGGTATGGTGTTCCTTTCCAGGCTAAATTTGTTTTTTTTGCATATAAGGGAAGCATTTTGAATATATACATATGCTAATTCTAGAGTTTGGAGATACAGTGATATGTTGGGTAAGAGCTACACGGATATGAGAAGTGATATTTCATGTTTGACAGTTTGAAAGGACGACATGGTGAAAGATATGAGAAGTGATAAATCAAACATATTTAGTTTCATACATAAAATATTTTTTGTGGGAAATCAATTCAAATTGAAGATTTGACCAACTTGGTCAAAACGTGTTACATTTCCCTAGGACATTTTTGGTAGCCAACATGGGAGAAAAAATATATTGTTGCATACCTATATAATTGATGGCTTAGGGTTTGGAAATAATGGTTGGATGTTATTTTATGCATGTGCAAAGTACGTAGATTATTTTTCATGCAGATTTGATGCAGGAAAGTATGATCTGGTAATTTGATTAGCAAAGAACAGAGAACAGGGCAGTTAGAGCTAAAAGTGTATTAGATCAATTCATGTGCTTATATGGAACTATAATTAAGCATATTTGATGCTACTATAGAAGTTCAAAAGACCTTGTGATCATTTTAGTGATCCAATAAGGTAATGAGCCTTCTTGTAAAGGGTTTTAGCCCTAGTTGTAATTGAGCAATGAACTCTAGGCAATGTGCCTAAATGCAAGTGCATTCCCCTTTTTGTAAGATAATATTTTCTAAAGAGTATTGGCTTGTAGGTGTCATCCCCACTATGGTTTTTCCCCTAACAAGGTTTCCATGAAATAAATCCATGTGTTATGGTGTGGTGTTTATTTGATTTATATTATTGTACTTTACCATTTGTTATATGCATTAACTGGTTTAAGAATCAGCTTAACAAGAAAAAAATTATAGAACACTGATTCACCCCCCCCCCCCCCCCCCCCCCCCNTCCCCCCCCCCCCCCCCCCCCTCTCAGTGTTCCTTCATTCCAACACCACTTCTTTCTATTATCCAATGAAAATAAAATTCCAATACAATATCTTTCACATTGCACAACCACTTATTTGTAGGCTATTGAGGTAGTTTACAAAGGTTAATGTACATGCCAAAACAATAGCCAACTCTCTTATTAAATAATATGTTAATTGATTTGGGGGGAAAACATGGCTGAAAAAGTCACCAAAATTTAATCCCAACAACATGATCAATCACCACATACCAACATAAAACTCAAAGAGGATGAAAATACTTAACACGAGGTGGCACCCACCACCGTATAGATGACACAAACTCACTTTTGATTGGGTACAAAGGGAACTAGGGAAGGGCTACGACTTATGGAGTGATAAGATCTAGCACTAGTTCATTTGTGGTGGTGAAGAGGCTAGAATGATCATCATTTAATTCAGACACCAAAAACTTATTATCTCCCTGATGGAACATATTCCACCCTTTCCAATTAAAACCTATTGCATTTTATTGCAATTATTCTTAGCTAGTTGGGTAAAAAAGGTTAAGTATATGTTTTTAGTGCTCTCTTCTACTATTTTAACATTGACTATTCAAACTATAAGTGGGGATAGACTGCTAATTGAACCAAGTTCACATGCCACTTTCAAAAAAGATGCTACAGTGAGGAACATCTATACTAAGGGAGGGGTAGCCCAGTTCATAGAATGCATCAATGGGTTTGATGAGAACATGTCCATATAGTTTTCCATGTCATGGGAGAATAGGAGAGTCGGGGTTGGTTGTATCTCTTTTGATATCAATGAAGATGTCATATCCAAAGCGATGGTCCTCTTAACTAAAGGACAAAAATTGGAAGAAATAAAGCAGGATGAGAAATAATGATTGTTTGAACCAAATCTTTCAAAAAAATGAGAAACTAGTTAAGCTTCATGGCGGGTTTCACAGAGTTGAGCTACCTACTCCTTGGGAATAGGCATGTCTAATGATAATGAAACTTTTCACGCTAGAGGAAATATTTAATGTTTATTAATATTATCATTTACCTCTATTAAATCACTTCCATCACCATGCTTTGATTTCCTTTCCTTTTTTCCTTTTGAATTCCCTTAAAAATTTAGTTAAGGATGTTATTGAAATGGTCAAGACCCAAGATAGGAAGCCTATCCCTCTCCATCAAGGTCTCTTTTTCTACCTTTATAATTTACATCTTACCCTGCCCCACTAAAAAAAATTATTGTCATGAAATCCCCATGCTCTAATTCTCCCCCAGTCACAACAATTCTTGAATCCCATGGTCCTATCAAGAAAAAGTGGTTGTGTATCCTAGTGGTTGTTAAAATCCCTTTCCAACCTAGTACACTTGGCACCCCTATCCATGAGATTTTTGTTGAAGGCCTCTATGACCTTAAACATACTGCAACCACCTCCACTTGGAGTAGAAAAAGAAAACTAAAAAAAACTACCCTGCTAGAAAAAAATCCAAGACCCGCATAACAATTCAAGAAATTGTCAATGATGCAGATGGGGATTTTTAGAAAGAAGATAGAAAGAGTGGAAGTAAAAACTCCAATTTCTCTAATAGACTGGTAGGATCAATGGTTGATAAAGGGAAGGGAAAGAAGTCATTGGATTGAGGAAAACTTGAAAGAAGATGATGATACTAAGAAAGGTGATATTGCTAATGATGGCAACACAAGGAAGGCAGAAAGATCATCTAATTCCACCAGTGATAGTTACATGGACATTTATGATAGTACTTAAATAGAACCTATGGACCTAACTTAGGGTGCTCTACTAGAAGAAGAAGAGGATATTAATTAAGGGAGTAGTGTGGGTATCTATGCAAAATGTAAGACTACAGTGGAAAAATTAGAGGCCCTGAAGAAAATAGTGTTGGATATGGAGAAAAAGGCGATCAACATATCATGGTTTAATCTGCATGTGATGTACAGATCAGCCACCTCTCTATGCCTGATGTAAAAGGTGTTAGGAAAGGATGTCGACAAAGAAGGAAACTATAAGTATCTTTTCACATTCTTCATTGGTGATTGGAGCAATACACTCACTTAGCTATTGGGTGGCTAGTTTTAGTCCTTATATTTTTTGTTATATGTTGCTAAGACTCGTAATCATTTTACTTTTAATTGTTAATAATAATCTTTATCTATTTTGTTTTTATGTTAAAATATGATAAGTGTGTTGTTAATGTTTTCTTGATAGTTTATTTAAGCTTCCTTTGGGATGTTAATGTAAAGGGACAACACCCTAGTCTGTTGCTTCTAATATTTTTAAAATAAAAAGAAAAGTAAAAAACAATAAAGAAGTAACAAGTATCCCTTAGTATTGGATATTTGATGCTAACAAATATCAAATATTTGATACTAAATAATATCGGATATCTGATATTAACTGATATCTATTATTAACGAATATTTTTTACTAATGGATATTGGATAATAATTGATATATATTTCTTCTATAAAAAACTGCAGCCTTGGGATTTGCCTTCAGATTACTTAAGGTTTCAGCTAGGATGAGCTAAACCTCAAAATTCAACACATAAAAACTGTGTTTAGAAGTTTTTGTTAGTTTGTTAGGCTTTTCCCATGTGGCTGACAAATTTTTTTACCCAAAATTGATTAAACAAAAAGGGTTTATGATGGAAATTGTCAGGTTTACACCAATATAAATAATGCCTTATTTTGAATTTAATAAATATTTATTAGTAATTTTTTACATAAATTGCAAACAAAAGTCTTGATTGATAGGCTAACAAAAAAATAACTATGTAATGGCACAAATTTGCACCCCAGTGTAAACTGTCATTTAGCAATGCCCCTACCTTAGCCTAAAAACACAAAATCCATGGCACCCTTCATACTCGCTCATCTTATCCCTATTGCCATCTATTTAGAATCTCGTCCATACAATTTGGATGCAACAAGATGAGTGTGTGCCTCAGAGACGTTGGCATGGCACACACTCATCCCCAAATCTTCAAACATGCAGACTATCATTGAAGTGTTACAAATTGCCACCCTGCAATTGTAACGTCTGATTCTATCACCCACTGGTGTTGAGATTTCAATTCAACCATTATAATCTCATTTTTGAGCTTCATTGATCCCCCTTCTTCACACATTATACAAACTTCTTCACAATTTGGACATTCTCTCTCATGTTTTCTAGCCATTTTTATACTTTAGATAGATTACTACAAGCTCACTATTGCATTCGAACAACTCACAACACAGTGGTTCTTCCACTTTCATCACTTGGCTTCTATCTCACTAAGGGGATTCTTCCTACTATGTATCCATCTTTGTTTCTTTGAAGCATATCATACGTTCTTATCTTTTCTGGCATATATCCATTCTGTCTATTATTTTACATTTGGTTATCTATTATTATTTCTATAATGTCTAGTTGGTTGTTATGGAGGTGGAAACACCAAAGAAGGGACCTGCCTAAGGCAGGTCTCCAAACAACAACCAAAAAAACTTTGTTGTCTTCATGTGTGTAGGTTTTGTGGAGAAGCATTTTTAGATCATCAATGTCATCAACCGTAAATTCTAGAGTAACCTCCTTCCTCTTATTTGTACTTTATAGTTTAGATGTCATTTTTCATCGTATTCTTCTAAAGTATTATGTCCTAGTTGAATTTATATTGTGTTATTCAGTATTATGTTATTTTTCCTCATTTTTTGTTATCATCTTCATACTTTTTCCATATGGGATATATGTGTGTTGTGCTGGCATCTTGTACCCGTGTTTTCATCCTTGAATCACGTGTGCATTCGAGGTAGTGAGTTTGCAAAGTTTGGTGATTGTTCTTTGTAGTTAGATCTTTTGGTTTCTATAGTCAGAATATTTTAATCTTTCAATATCTTCAAGTTATTTACATTTTTATATTTATATATTTAATTATCACAATTTTGTAATCTAGTTGCACTCAATCTTCATTTCATAAAACCATATTTATAGTATTAGCGTCTAAATCCGCTAGCTCACTAGCATGCTAGTAGAAGTGAGGTGGCACAAGGAAATGTCCATCCTTCAGAACTTTAACTAGTATTGAGGTCAATGTAATTTTTCCTTATCAACATTGAGTTGAAGCTAACATGAACTAGAAACCTCTATATCAAATCCTATTCCTTTTCGAGTGATGGTCCCTACCTTAACATGGTGACCATCACTTCTATTTCTACACCTGCCCAGAGGGTGCCTAAGAAAAATATCCCTTTCACCCCTCTAGATAAGTCATATAAAAAATAACCTTCTCCCCTCTATGTCTCAACATAAATCAATGGAATCTCCATCAGGGGTGTCTTGGTTGACCCTCCATGCTAGGTTAATAAAGTCACTGAGGAGGTCCTCTTTGTCAACAATTTAAACTATGAAAAATACAAGTGTGTCACCACCATCAGAATGAATGATGGGTTGTCCCTTCCCCCTTTGGTTTCAACACTTTGATGGTCCACATGGGACCCAAGGTAGCTTTTTCAACATTTTTTGTGATTCTCGAGTCAGACCTCTTTCTAGTCAAACTAGGTATCCTCTGATTAACCTCCATCAGAGTCGTCCCCGTGGTTTTAAATAAATGCCTAAAGTTTTACCACCAGGGCATCATTCATATAGTCTAGGATACTGGATATCACCCCTTGGTACCCTTTGAAGGCTTCTCCCTTGATAATTCCTCGCATACTCTGGTAGGGCCCCTGTGTCCCTGGAAAGATCTAACATTCCTCGCTTATCAGAAGAATAAAGTCAGAAAACTCAATTTGAAATTTGTAGCACATGTTCCCGCTCCCCTGACTTAACCCTCTCATGAAGCTCAGTGTTCTTCATCCTTTATTCCTTGTTCATAAGGGCTCCTAAAAGAATTTTCCCCATGGGAAGTGCCCTTTCTTACCTCTAGTTTTTCAACCTACAACGATGTCTTATGTTCCTGCATTTTCACCTAGTGTGGACAAGGGAAAGACACACATGCTGAAAAATCCTAAGGTGTGTCCTGCTTTCTTGATCTCCATCATAGTAGACATACCTCACCCTACTATTTATGACAATGGTAAAAGGTCTCCAAAGATCACACTGTATCCCTTGGCACCTGTACCTCAGCCTCTAAGGGCATCCTCTTTTCCTCACACTGCCCATAGGGCGGAGAGAGGAAGGGCACCCAAGACTAAGCCAATAATACCAATATCAACACAACCTCCTATTCTATTGGAGGGACCATATTCTTTGTTGGTGATGGCATCAATGACCCCTCCCATAAAATGAGATATTTTTGTACCCTCACAAGCTTCTCATCTCAGCCCCCATGTCCATCAGAACCAAATTTCACATGAGTGTAAGCATCATTGATAGGAAATGGCTTTGGCATTTGAGGCCTCTGTGAGGGAAGAGAATGTGTCTTCTGAGCCCGTGTATGCTTTTGCTTTCACTTTATCTCCCAACTTTCCTCCTGACTCCATTGCAACTGCACCAAGTTCCTACCTTGTGACCTCCTCTTCATCGCTTCCCCTTGCACCAAGAGTGAACATTGCACCTCACACCAAGCGGGTCCAAGTGTTCATCTCTCCATCACAGGATCTACCACTTATCACCACCTTGTCTGATGTCCCACCTTTCCCACGTCAGTGAACATGTTGCGCACCCAACTGGTATCCAACACAATGATATTCATCGCTGCATTCATGTCCCTTCTCATGATCTCCATGCCATCTTTCCCAATGTAGTGAAGGTTACTATAGTGGATCGGAGGGCTTCACCTTCATCCTTCAAAAGAAAGTTTGAGAAAGGCCATGTCTTGAATTTTAGGCATCGCGAGTCTTCTCCAGCAAACACTCTTTCTATTTTGGTCCTCGTAGTGGAACAAGAACTAGCTTCTCTTGATTTCACCTCCACCCCTTTTTCATAGGTCGAAGGGATGTCTTCTTCATTAGTTCCTCTACATGGGTCTCCAACTAGCTGCGAGGCTTTCCTTTTTTACTCATTGGAGGATATTCCAATGTTGACGACAGACTTTACAAGATCCCTCTCACTTGCCTCAATGGATTTATTGGATGAGGATGTCAACGTTGCTTCATCCTTGGGCATAGTTTTTGTTTGGGAACCTTGGGCTCCCATCATGGCCATGTCATTGTGATCTTGACCTCCCTCCCTATATGATCAAGGATAGGAGGATGATGATCTGTAGATGGATGATCTCTGAGGGTAGCACCCACTTCTACATCTATATGTTAGAGTGTGTTTGTCTATGCTCCCCAGTGTTTGTCTTTCACTATTGTTCCCTCCTGGAGCACTCTTGTACTCTGTAGGTACTTGGAAACAAGAGGTTTTCTATTGTGAACCTTCTTTGTGTTCTCTACTTCTTCTATCTTTTGTATCTTTGATTTTTAATATTTGGCTATGATGCAAAGTGTTGGGAGTATTTAGGCTCCCCTTCCATGTTGACCCAAGTTTTTATTTTCCTTTATCTTTATGTGGTATTCTTCAGATCTGAGCCATGATTCATAGTGATGAAATATCCCCTACGAGTATGCATATTTCTTATCAGGGTTCTGATGTCAATCTATCAGATCCCCCTATCTCTATGTAGATGTTGTGGAAATCATGTGTCATCCATTAGGAAGTGGCATTCCATAGAAACATCTTGTATATTGACATACCGTAATGTCTTTTCTCTCCATAGATTGTCTCATGCTCCCCTCTGAGCAACATATTCCATTCTAAGGAGGGGATGTAATATATGTGTGTTTGATTGTCTTTTATGTAACGATCATCTTGTCTCTACATCATGGGTTTTTCCCACAAAATTTAATTTTTCTTATCTCAATGTACTTCTTTGTGGGGGCCAATCCACTATCTTGGTGTCTCAACCTTGCCCTATCATACGCCTATCCAGCTTACGCTACGCATACCAGCATGATTTAAGTCACCCTATCACAAGCCTATCTAGATTATGCTACACATGTCAATGTATGTCTAAGTCACCCTATCACATGCCTTTCTAGATTTTTCTACTCATGTCAATGCACCATCTAAAGCCTCCCTATCACAGGCCTATCTATCTTTCACTACACATGTCAAAGCACAATCAAAATCTCCCTATCATACAGTTATCTAGCATAACACAAATTGTCATCCATATCGATGTACCATTGATGGTCTTGTGTCTACAGGTTACCTTCATCATCTCGCATGATTGTCTGCAGCTTGCATGCTAGATGCGGCACAATAACGTTTCAGGGTTTCTTAGCTAGGGACAACCCTATTCAACAAAATCCCTGCAGGTAAGTCAGGTAAGCTTCCTTACTTTAGATTGTATCTCTCTCTAATATGATATCATGGATAAAGTGGGAGAAAAATGTAATGACACAAATTTCCACCCCAATGTAAATTATCATTTAGCAATCTCCCTACCTTATCCTAAAAACACAAAATCCACATCACCCTTCATTCTCCCTCATCTTAACCCCATTGCAACATGTTTATAATCTCACCCACACGGTCTGGACGACATAGGACGTGCACGCCACGGAGACATCATCATGGAGTGCACTCATCCATGAATCTATAGATGTGCATACTACCATTGGAGTGTTACAAACTACCACCATGCAATTGTAATGCTTGATTCCACCACCCACCGATGTTGGGATTTGAATTCAACCATTATATTGTCATTTTGGAGCTTCATTGAGCCTTCTTCATGCATTCTATAAGCTTCTTCACAATCTAGACATTCTCTCTCATGTTTTATATCCATTTTTTATCCTTTAGATAGACTTATACAAGATCACTGGGTGGCTGCAAGAAGTTGAGTCCCACTTTTGGGCAAAAAGAGGAAGTGTTTTCCCTGTTTTTCAAATTTTCTGTCAATTGATGTCTAAATTTGAGGCACTTAGAGATTGAATCTCAAAAAAATCCACTAATAGAAAATGTAGTTCTCAGAGTCTATTTTTCAAATATGTAATTTATTTGAATACCCACATGGTAGAAAATATATTTAGTAGGCATGTTTAAAAACCTCTTTTTCAAAATGTTTGTCTCAGGACCATATCCCACATGTGTACGACCACCCTATTTTGAAGTAAATAAATGAATTTTTCTAAATCCTTTTGGGGGAGGTACCTAACACATCAAAGATTGGTCAGAATATTTTTTCTTTTTCTTGAATTGAATATATATTTTTTTTATTAATTTTTAATTGACTATAAAGTACATTCTCAAAACCTCTCGTGTACGATCACCATAATTTGATGAAAATTTCATTTTTTTGGGAAATTTTTTTTATTATTTTGAAGAAAATTCTATGTAGATTGGTCTCATATAATTCTTTTTTCAAAAACCTAAAATCAAAAAAGTTATTAAAGTTTTAGTGAACCTTACTATTTTAAGTTTAGGTACCACTTTTGATTAATAAATATTGTAAAAATAGTAAAATTTATCATATCACTATAAAATTTATATTTTTGAAATCTAGATAGTGAGATCTCTAATGGGTTTTAATTTCATCAAAAAATTTGATTAGGAAGACCCTCAAAAAATTACGGCAAGACATAAAGCTGGTGTGCAAATGCCTTAGCCATTATTTTGCAGGTCCAATCATAGGCTTGGTCACACCAAACCTGTCCCGAACTGAAATCCAATGCAAATGGTGGTTTGGTAAATTCAAATTTTAAAAAATGGGCACACATTTAAAAACGTGTACCCGTTTCTTAAATGTAATAAATCGGCATGTAAAAATGAGTTTCTTAAAAAAAAAATTAAAAAACAGGTGTCTGAGCCTAAGACGAGTGCCCATTTTTTTCAAAATAGGTGCCCGTTTCTAGCGGCAGTTTTCAAGCCCACAAAACTTCCGCGGAATTGGTACCCAACTTCTTGCACTTACCCCACTATTGCATTCGAACAAATCACAACATGGTGGCTCTTCCACTTCCATCACTTGCTTCTATCTCACTAAGCATAGTCTTCCTACTTTGTATACATATTTTTATCTTTGAAGCACATCATATGTTCTTATCTTTTCTAGCATCTATATCCATTGTGTCTATTATTTTACATTCAGTAATCTATTACCTTTTCTATCGTGTCTACTTGGTTGTTGTGGAGGTAGAAACACCAAAGTAGGGACCTGATTGAGGCTGGTCTTCCAACAACCACCCAACATATTTCATTATCTTTGTGTGTGCGGGTTTTGTGGAGAATCAGGTTTTGATCATGAACTTCATCAACTATCAATTCCAAATTAACCTCCTAAACCTCTTCTTTGTACTTCATAGTTTAGCCATCATTTTCATCATATTCTGTTATAGTATTATGTGCTAGTTGATTGTATATTGTGCTATTTAGAATTATGTTATTTTTCATTGTTTTCTATTATCGTCTCTGTACTTTGATTGTATGGGACATATGCATGTCACACTAGTGTCTTGTACCCATGCTTTCATCCCTGACTCGCGCATACTTCTGAGACAATGAGTTCGTGGAGTTCGATGATTATTCTCTGTAGTTAGCTCTTTTAGTTTATATAGTCATAATATTTTAATCTTTCAATATCTTCAAGTCATTTACATTTTCTATATTTATCTCTTTAATTAATGTAATCATTTAATCTAGTTGCACCAGCGCGCTAGTGAAGTGAGGTGGCACAAGGAGACGTCCATCCTTTAGGACTTTAACTAGTCTTAAGGTTGGTGTACTTTTTCCTTCTCCACAATCTATAACTCTCAAATACTTTTACATTTTTCAGTCCAAAAGATGCACCACATTCTATGATTCACGTACTACAAGATTAAAAATTTAAATTTCATAAAGTTTTGACCAAGTTATGGTGGTCAAGCATACGAGTTTTTATATTTTTAATAAGTAGTAAAAAATTTATACATAATTATTTACTTGGGAAAAATTACAAAAAAATAGGCGGCACATCGAGACATGTGTCATCTGCTTATGTCTAAAGTTTGATAACAAAATATTATGTTTTGATTGTACTTAGGGTGGTTAGACATATACTTACTTCTTAGATCTTTTTTCTAAAAATTTAGTATGGCTTCATTGAAAGATCAAATTTGTTAGTATTAAGAGATCCAAGATTACTGAGAGGGGGGGATGAATCAGTAATGTAACAATTCCAACTTTGCATCAACTATTCAACCATTTGCATCAATAAGTATCCATTGCATGAAAAAATAAACAATAAGAATAAACATCCATAACCATGCAACACAATAACACCAAAGTTTTTCTCGTGGAAACCCAACTAGGAAAAATCATGTGTCGGGATGACACCCACTAATTTATGCACTCTTTTGAAGTACGCCCAGTTAAGAGATTAGCCATGTTAAAAGCTTACAAAACACCCGGTTAAGATCTTAGCCCTGTTAAAAGCTTACAAAATGCCCGATTAAGAGCAAGACCTTGTTAGGAGTCACTTGGCCAAGGGATTTACCTCTAGCCATATTAAGAGCTTTACCCTAGTAGGAGTAACCTAGTTAAAGGATTTCAAACCCTATTTAAAGAGTCGCCTGGTTAAAGGATTTACAATTCAAACCTGTTAGGATCTACCCAGTTAAGAGATTTAGCTTGATGAAGCTTTTAGGATTCAACAAGTAAATGATATGAGAAAGTAGCACTCTTTGCTAATAAAGACCCAGTTCAAGCTCAATCTTTTCTTTACATACAAACAATCTTCTCTCTTCTCTCGATCACACCTCTACATCCACGATCTACACTTGTACTTTTCATCATTTAACATATTTATACATTACAAGCTCATTAGGGCAATTAACCGCCTTACAAAACATTTTACAATATTTCCTGCTCAATGAACAAACCTTAAAATGTGTTACAAATCTAGAACACTTTCTAACGAACTCAAGTCGACCCTCAAATCCATCGCACATTGATTTGACAAAGAAAAGTCAAACCACAACATACTTTCCAATGTTCTTGCACAACCTACAAGAAATCCGATCATAACGATCACAAACATGTCAACTCATCAATCCTCGTCGATCAGCAACTCACCACGATCCCTGGGACACATAATCACTTACTACAACACAGTGCATCATCACCGGTCAAGGATCTGACTGACTATTCTAAGAACATGTTTAACTTTTTACTGAACGACCCTCTGTCACTTGAAATTTTGTCTTTTGGTCATCAAATCATGATGTGGTCACAACAACAACCCATAACATAGTAAAGATAAACATATTATGACCACAACATCTGAGTCCAAACCTATTGGACACAATTATCAAATCATTCATTCATGGCCTCATCATGTTCTTCCTATTGATCTGCCAACCTTCAATCAATCATAACTCACACCATTCATAAGATCAACCTGTACGATCATAGAAATAGCTTCTAGAGACATCACTTAGTCTTCCTTTACAATTGCACACACCAACTCTTACCATGACTCTAGATTCAACCTCTTGAACATACATTAGTATAACAGGCACACTATCAACCACCAAACATTAAGTTGATGTCAATGACAACATCATAACTAAGCAACCTATCATCAGTTCAACACCATGACATACTCAACTTCACTCTACATCAATTATACAAACAAAAGTTTCACCAAATAGATTTTTTTTTTCAAAAAACAACTAGTAGCTTAGAAACTCATTCAATTTGCCACAAAATTTGTTCTTACATACTTTTGAAATAATGTTGATAACCTATCCAAATTTCCATGTTAAGTTGCCTAACTACTATAGCTATTGTTCTAGTTTAACCGTTATAGCTAATGATGTTACATCTTTGTATGCAACTTAACTGCTATAGCTATTGTTCTAGCTTTTGGGTAGTTAATAAAAACGCCATGGGACTTGTTATGTATGCAAGGGTCAAAAAATGATCATTTAATCCAATACCTACTTAAAGATGCCCAAATAATTGTGCACTACAACCACCTAAAAAGTTTTCATAGTTAATCCACTAGATATTCCTCTAAGAACCAATACATTTTTCTCTAATAATTGTTTTTACCAATATTAATGCACAAATGCCTCACTAGTTATGTGCTATGGGTACAATAAAGTTGCACAACTCCTCTAATTAAAGTCTACATATTTTAACTACTCAAGGTACAAGTGGGCAGCTTATATTGGTACACAAAATTTATTGATGGGCTTTTTATTATCATTTTTTTGGTTTCTATCAAGTTATTAATTGGGGGGGTGGGTGCGTAAAAAGTGAATGGTCATTATATCATAGTCGGTAACTAGGCCCCTTCTCCTATAGGAAGCCACAATGTACTTTGCTATTTTTAATCTTGAAGATGGATTATAATGCTTATTTTGCAACATCATTTTTTATAACATAAAAGAATCGGTAGTCCACTCACTTGGAATAGCAATCTAGGGGGCTTATTCTTTAACAATGCATTCAAAACACAAGGTGGGCCACTATGACCTTTCGAGTGAGGAGATAAATGCCCCAATTTCCTCTTACATATTACTAGAGACTCAAACTCAAGTTGAGTGACACACAACACACCTTGAGCAAGCAAACAAACTAAAGTTAACCCTCGTGAACTCTAAACATTGATGTTTCAATCATATGGGTTTTTTTTATGAGACATTATATCTTAGCATTATACAATATAGAAACTTGAATTACATTATTTTCAATCAATTTCATTTTTTTATTAAAAAATTATTTTATCAAAATAAAAGAATATTAGAATCAATTCAAGTATCAATCTAAATGTAATTAAATTATTAATTATTTTGATAATTAATAATTTTGAAATACTATTGTTTAAATAACATAAATTCCATATCATGATTCAAATCTTTATCAAAATATAACTAAAATCCGTAAAATTTCCAAATTCCTCTAGATGACAAATACAAAATCCAAAAGCTGGACTCTCTTTTTTCTTTTCAACTCATTTTAACTTCGTTTTAACCAACCGGGCGAACTGAAAAAATATAAAAGCCCTGCAATATACAATATGCTGTGATAAGGACATTTTCTGTTAAGAACAAAGGAATCCAGAAGCTATTAATAACATATAGCAGACAACACAGGCATTGACAGAGCAGAAAACAAAACAAAAGAGGATGACTCGAGGCCAAACAATCATATTGGTTAAATAACTTTGACCCATCTGTTCAACATTTAATAGGTGTCTCATTCTACAAAGATGTTAGTTTTTGTAAGATGTCAGGTTTTGTTTGGATCGAAACTCAGTCATTAATATTTTGTGTACATTTCATTCAAGGGTTACGTTTTGTAAGATGTCAGGTTTTGTTTGGATCGAAACTCAGTCATCTCATTCAAGGGTTACGTTTTGTAAGATGTCAGGTTTTGTTTGGATCGAAACTCAGTCATTAATATTTTGTGTACATTTCATTCAAGATATACTTAGACTCATCACATCCCTTTCAAGAGGATAACGAAAAGAGGATAACCAAAATGTACACTTTATGTGACTAACCATAGATTTGTTTTTATAGAGGTTCAGACTTGAGGTATGAAGTCTGGGAGCAATCAGTCTGTTGAAGGCCACCATGAAGAATTTTTACTATCTGATAGGGAAGCACGAGCCTATAGGCTGAAACCTCTTCGATTAAGAGCCAAGAACTGAGGTGTATCCATTACGCCAAATTTATTCGAGGGACTAATCATAGATTGAATTTCAGTCATAAGTAGATTCCATGGTATTTATTAATGAGCAGATCTTTAATAGAGAAGCTCCAACATACTGCAGGAAGATAGGATTGGTGCAGAACTTCCCCAATGGCTTATATCCAATGCAGGTATGATCTTTATGAATATCATTTAAATGAAATAAGTAATACTAAAAGAAGAGTTGATATGCATGAGGATTCTATTTAAACATCATGTTCTTCAATAATAAAACTGTCAACAACAATTTTATCAAATATTGATTCAAACATTAGAAGAAAGAATCTGGACACTTAATAACTGTTTTGAATATATGTTAATGAAAAATCTACTAAAGATTGTCATTTGTATTAATAGTTGTCTATATGTATATCTAGTAGTTAAAAAAAAAGTGTTTGATTGTACGAGTTGTGAAATTTTATTGGTACCCATAATGTAAATTATTAGACATTTGTGCATATGCATTGGTCAAAATATTTATTAGAGGACTATGTATTAGATCAATTGAACAAATTTTGTGGTGGTCAAAGTGAACAATTAATGTGGCAATAGAGAATATACATATTGGACATCAGCTCCAAAAAAAAGTTTGTCAAAATCCAATGTACCATTTTAAAACTTAGAACGTAAATGATAAAAATGAACAACTACTGATATATTTTCCTAAACAATTAAATTCTGATTAAACATCTTACCTTAGTAGATTGTAATCTAATTCACTCTCTCCTAGTGAATGAATATCATTTAATGATTTAAAGGATCTAAATATTAAAACAATCATTCAACAATGCCCTTTGAATTGTTTCTAGAAATACAAGGACTACAAAATAGTAGAAAGCAATATTAGGAACTTGATGCAGTACACTCATTTTCTTACAAATTAGCTGTACATTCTTATCCCAAGATGGATGATATTTAGAGAAGAGTGGACAAATAAAAGGTGTTGTTATTGTAATTAAGAAATAGCCGAGACAGAATGACATGACATCATGAAGTGTTCAGCTTACAAGATTATTAGGATCAATTACATTGAAACATTAAACATGAACACATTGAGCGATCCCTTTGAAAAAGAAAAGATATCAGAAGTTGAAGATTTCTTGGTCAAATACACAGTACTAAATTCAAATTAGTAAGTGGAATGTTTTGGATTTTTCTATTGTAACCTTCACATATTTATCTCTTTGATAGCTGTTCATATGTCCCATAAACTATTTGACCTATAAATATTATTAAAAATCATCATTCATTCATTATTGGTACACTTGGACGTTGACGGATGCTTTATGGCAATTGATTACTGTATACTGTCGTACATGTATGGCTTTCTTGAGTAAGTCTCCTGTTTTCACAAGCATTTATTTGGGCAATTCCCAAGAGCTCAGCTGAAAGAGGCGAGCTTCCCTATATAACTCCTTTCACTCCAAGCTGTGTAGAGTATGGCAGAAATGTTGAGGAGAAATACCCAATTCCTTTTTTTCATTATGTGTCTCATTCTCCTTGTAGGAAGAAATACCAGAGCAATTCGTCAGCTACCTTCAGGTTCTCTTCATGCTATCTATGCACCATATGTGATTATTTTGTCTCTGTTTTCTTAACACTTTTTTTCATTTCTCTTCCTAAGTAGTGGCTTTATAGTGAGTTTTGCATGAATCTTTCATTTCTCTTCCTAAGTAGTGGCTTTATAGCAAGTTTTGCATGAATCTTTCATGATTTATCGAAGTTGTTTGTATGCAGAAAACAAGGCTGAGATGGAGGAAGCTGTGGAAGAAGGGTGTGGTGGAGAAGAGGAAAGAGAAGAGTTTTTGATAAGGAGAAGTCTAAAGGACCCAAGTATAGATTATATCTACTCTGCTAATAAGCCATAGCTCTAAAATTTTGCAGGGTATTTGTCTTTTTTGATATGTAGTCATCTATGAATTGGAATGGAAATGCTAGAGCTTGTGTTTCTTTCTGGATGTCTGGGATGAAATGTACATGGATTGGATTGGAATCCTTTCTTATTAAAAACATTATTTGTTTTTGGTAGGCATCATTTCAAAATCTAATCAAATTGTGGTGAAAGTTTTAAATCACTGGGACCTTTACTTAAAAGAAATGGCTGGACATAAACCCAGTACATATGCTAACAATGTGTCATGTGTTAAGTTGTTTGATTTTTAAATACACTTCATGAATGACAGAGCACTAGATATGAGTAGATATGTTATTATTACTTTTATAGATGTTATCAATGCAGTTTTCTCCCCTAAAAGGGGGTGAAATTTGAGCTGGATGAAAGGAAGTTCCAGGACTAATGTTTATTTTTACATATGACAGTAACTCTTCGCCCTATACCATTCTTGCAGCCAGTAAAACTGTTAAACTGAGAGAGTTTAGATTATATTTTTCTATATTTAAATTGTGGGATGTGAAGATCTTTTGAATACAGAGATATATGAAAGGATTATCTATACGTGATAGATATGTCTTAGTGCAATAGATGTTTAGAGATAGTTATGAAATACAGTTTATATTTTCAATACTTTTCAATAAACTTTATCTCATCATAAGAAATAATGAAATGATATAAAGCATCAAAAATTTGAATATCTTTTTACACACTTTGATTATGGTTGTAGCTGCTACTCTTGCTTTGTTCTTATTGATTTAGTTATTAGATTTCTTTTTTGAGCACCCATTTACAGATGTCGTCTTATAATTAGATTTAGGTCTTGTTTTGAACACTCAGATTCTTATAATTTATTTTCAAGATTACAAATCTTGAGCTTTGATTTTGCTCTTTCTTGAAATGTCATATTAATCTTTTTTGTACTCTATTTTGTTGTCCAGTACATGAGGCTCAGAGCTGCCTCTTGTTTCATTTTTTTTTGGTAAAACTTGACAAATTATCTTATCTTTAACATTTTTTTATTGTTTATCACATTCATCCAACTTGATATATAAGTTCTTTCAAATCATCAAGTGTTTCAAACTTGTTATTTAGATAGTAAACTTGTACCCTTCAAATGAAGTCATCAATGAATGTCATGTCTTGAAATATCAAGACTTCCAAAATGCAAACTATCTTCATGAATCTATAAATATTAGAATGAACCAACTCCAAGCTTTTGGAAGTTTTCTAAGATTTTCTAGAATCATTTTTTTCTCCATTTTATTTCCCCATAACATAGACTCTTAAAAAAACACTTCTCTATAGTGATGGACACTTCTCTATAGTGATGGGTAGAAAACAATATCTAATTTAACATTTCTCGCAATGAATTAAGGTTAAGATGACCAATCCATTTATGCCACAATTTATTTATTACTTTTGTTCATATCTTTCTTCTTTTTAACAACAATCAATGATCTCCACAATGAATACTACAAAATTTTAGAATAACAATAATCTCTATGATCAATGCTATGAAATTCTAGATTTAGCTATTATCTTTATGATCCATACTATAGTAGCAATGATCTCTATGATCAACGCTACAACCTTTTAGATTTAACTACAAAGTCTATGATCCAATGCTACAACATCTTAGATTTAACAATAATCGCTACATTGAAATCAACACTACAAGCATTTAGATTTAGAAATATATTTACAATCAACTCTTTAACAACTTTTACACTACAAATTTTCCCTATTGAATAAGTCTCAAATACATTTATAACTAGCATCTTTTTAAATTAAATTTTGAAATGCATCTTCTTTGCCTTAAGAAATGAAACTTCATCACCAATATTAGAAACAATCTTTGAAAGTCGTGACAATTGTGTACATCGAAGGGTGCACAATCCTATAATGCCTCTCATAAGAATCAACACATAACAGGCATATTGAAAATAAGAATTGATTTTTTCTATGTAACGAATCGTCTCACTATTATATTCAGTCCATAGTCTTCTAGTGTTCCATCATCAATATCAACCTCCAAATTGTATCCAATTTTTGCTTTATCCCATTTGAACAATTCATCTTCAGATTTTTCACACATAATTTCTAAAACAACATCACCTCACCTCACCAAGTATAGTGTTGAATCAATATACTCTTGAGCCAACTGTTAATCTTCTTCAACTCAATGATAATATTGAATTTTCTTTTCGGGTCTTGTTAGCGTGTATAGTATGGTCCTCTTTGAACTTTTGTACAAGGTATTTTGTTCTATTATTTTCACTTGCTTTGCTTTGAATATAGAGGTAAAGATGAGGAAGAAGTATCTTTGTAATCTCTTTGAAAAAAACTTGGTCAATAAATATAAATTAAAGAAAGAGTATTGATCTTCCAACCTACGAAAGAATTTTTTTTTATCTTTTCTAGCACAAGTTATCCATTCTAACTTCAAACTGCCATGTCTTAATTTAATTAATAACAAGAACATGTAAATCATCAATAATACCAAGTAGCACAATGGTTTGTTTTAGCTACACAAGTACTTTGCCTTCATCAATTAAGTCAAGACCTACATTTACTTGTGTTAAGAGCTTCAGCACATGGCGTTTAAAGGTCATCAATAGTTGTACAATGATTCTATATAATAAATATCTAAAAATAATAATAAAATAATTTTATATATTTTAAACTAAACAATATTTTATTGTAAAGTTATTGAATGTAAACTTTTATAATAGAATTGTATTGCTAATGGCTTGTTTGATGATCAAAGGTTAAAAAGATAAATAGTTTACACATTTATCTAAATAAGATGATCAACAGAATAGTGAAAATGTGATCAACAAATAGTGAACTCTCTTATAAAATGTAGGGTTAAGTCTCTTTTTTTGTCATTCAAAAAAGCATTTATCTTTTGAAAGTACGATTGCTATAATTATTTTTTAACAAAAGTCCCACTTTGTCCTTTAATTCTCATTGCACAAGTATGCTTATTTTGCCAAAGTTCTGATGGCTCACCTCATTTGTCATTTGAGTATTTAACATTTAATGCAATCCCCAAAAAGAAGAAAATTGTCTACAAATATCATTATAAAATTATGAAGGTAATTCAAAATCTAAATAGCAATGTCGACCCGTGAGTTTGTTTTAATTAAAAAGCAAAATGGATTAATTGTTTTAGAAACAATAATTAAGAAATGTTGTCAGTATTAAGTTGGAATCATTTGTCACAAGTATTAAAATTAATATATTTGTCTAATAAAATTCTAAGACTGTTTTCATTTAGAATTATCAATGAATTTTGATCAAAGTTTTTTAGGTTTAAATCAAAGCATTGAGAAATCATTAAAAAATAACCAACAAGGAGAGGAATCCACTTAGGGCTGTTTGTTTCGCGGAATTGATCAGGAATTGGCATTTCCGAATTCCAGAATTGTTCAATTCAGTGTTTTTTTCCAAAATAAAAAAATTGGAATAGGTTTTTGCGAATTCTAATTTTGGGCCATTTTGAGCATTCCACAATTCCACCTCAGACCCTGGAATTGGAATTGAAAAGTGAAATTGGAATTGAGAGTATTAATTTGGGAAGGAAAATCCATTCCCATTTTTGTGTCAATAATTTTTTTTGTATTGACTATAAAGAGATCAAAAATTACATTGAAATGTACAAAAAGAGGCAGAGCCTCACACGGAGAAAGTCAAAGTATCAGAGTTTAATTACATATCAAAACTAATGAAAGCATAAAGAGGGAAAATAGAGACTAGTGCAGAATATCATCATGGGTCTCCACCCAGACGGTCTAGCCTAAAGGTCCTTCCATCCAGACAATGCTTTTCTTTGCTTGGATTTGGTTCAGCATATAGATCTGATCATCAGTGGTGTTCTTGTTCTTTCTAACCTCCTTGTGGAGTCTCTTCACAGTCTTCTCAAAGATGGCAAGGTTGTCCATGTGCCGTCGCCATTCATAACCATCTTTCATTTCAAACACGAACATGTTGGAGTGTCCCATTTGGAGGAACCTTTTCAACTTCTCCCTTTCAATCAGCATATTAATACAGACCTGCAAAGAAATTTTAGAGTATATGAGTTTTCGAAAAGACTCAGTAAGGGTTCTAGGAGTGTCTTGATACCTTTCTTCATTTCTGCATTTCCAAATCTACCAAAGAATGTTAGAAGATAGAATGATCCAAAACAGATTAGTATCTTTATTTAAACCATAAATATGCCCAGTGATAATTTCAAAAATATTAAGATATTTAGGATAAGTGACACCGAACATAAACCATATTTCTTTAGAAAAAGTACAATCAAATAAGATATGCCTGCAGGAGTCAGGGAGTTCGCATATACTACAGATTTCCATATAAGAAGGGTCTTTCCTTAAAGGAAGTTTATTGAGAAACATAAGCCATTTGAAGCATCTGATTTTAGGGTCAATAGCAATTTTCCACATACTAACAAAGTGTTTTTTTCAAATGTTAACATCCAGATTAGTATACCATAATTTATTCACATGATTAATGATGTCAACACTGTAACCCAAGATTCTTTATGTTCTTGGCTTTAATTTTAGAAACAATAGTACCATCCATCCATTTGATATCCAGAAACCTGTGAGAATCAACATGGAAGGTAGTGGGGAGATCCTTACACACCTTGACAACCATATTGTAGGTCTTCTTTTGGGACAAGGGTATGTTGAATTTATTTCTGAGCTCTTCCCAACTAATAAGGCAGTCCTTCTCAAAGAGGCATATAACTTGAGAGATGCCCAAATTATTCCAAATTTTAGCAGAGCAACCTTGGGCTAGGGCAAGAGGCTTACCAGAGAGGTGAAGATTCCACCAAATTGACCTTTCACCATGCCAAAGGTTATGATCAAAGGTCTTATTAGATATAAACTGTTTAATATGCTCCCAAGCCTTCCAAATAGTTTTAAATACAACAGATCTATGAACAGTGACAAGAAAGTCTCCAGTAAAAAGGTCACAGAAAGCGAGGTTTTTCCAGGACTTAACCTTCCGAGGGAGACCTCTTTCAATGTTACACATAATAAGAACCTTCCAAGGTTCATCTCCATCTAGAGAGTGAAAGATTCATTTGGCAGCAAGGGCAATCCCTTGAGTCTTAAGGTCTTTTAGCCCCAACTCCCCAAGGTGCTTGTCAATGCGACACCAATCCCATTTAATTGCATGAAACTTTTTATTACCTTTGCCATCAGACCAAAGAAAGTTTCTAATGGCTTTCTGTATCTCCAAAATTTGATAATTATTAAACATCCAAGCAGAGGAGTAGTATATGTTATATGATGACAGAATTTTTTGGCAAACCTGAACCCTACCAGCCAATGAGAGGGATCTGTTATACCATTTATCAAGTTTTTTAGTAATCGTGTCCTTCACCCAGAACCACATATCCTTAAGTGAAGGTTCAACAGAGAAGGGTATGCCCAGATAGCGAACAATTTTATGGGGACCACCCCGCTGAAAATCATATTTATAAAACCAATCAGGCGGTTGATCATCCCAGCCAAGGCAAATGGTCTTTGGTTGGGATAATCAAGCAAAAGATATAGAGCAGAAGGAGTTAAATTTATTTTGCAGAGCATCGAAATTCTCTTTCAAAATTTCAAATAAAATAGCAGTATCATCAGCAAATTGACAATTAATCAGGTCAGATTCATTGGGCAAGGTGATGCCTTTGACCGCCAGGGAGATGGAATTGTCTCTAAGAATGTATGAAAGAGCATCAGATGCAATAACAAAAAGAGCAAGGTCAAGGGGGCAACCTTGCCTGATGGATCTTCCAAGGGAGAAGCAGTCAGATAGCGAGCCATTCACATCCACTTGAGCAGAGGCATCATTGAGGAATAACTTAATATAATTGCAAAAAACTTTAGGGAAACCAAAGGCCTCAAGCATCATGGAGATAAAGCCCCATTCAATCCTTTCGTAAGCCTTTCCAAAGTCCAGCAAAAGCATAGCAGAGTTTTGGTGGGAGGCCATGGACCAATTCATAGCTTCCCAACTGGTAATGAGGTTCTCAAGAATAAATCTACCATTAAAAAAGCCAGTTTGGGTAGAACATATGAACTTGGGCAGAATATTCTCAAGTCTAAGGGCCAAAACTTTAGCAAGGATTTTATAGGAAACATTAAGGAGAGTAATGGGGTGCCAGTTTTTTATAAGTGCCTTGTCACCATCCTTAGGGATCAGTTTAATGATGCCTCTGTTGATAAAACTACCCAGAGTGTCGTTGGCAAAATCTTTAGCATATATGTCATGAAGGTTGTTACAAATCTAATTTATGTTGACTTAAAAAAATTCCACAGGCAGACCGTCGGGCCCAGGGGCCTTGTCATGTTTTAACGTATTAATGGCTTTCTCAATATCCTCAATAGAGATGCTTTTACCGAGAAGGTCTGATACCTTAATAAAAATTCTATTCGGAAAGATGGTTCTATACTCATCTCTGAGGGAGTTGGCCTACTCGGTATCCTCAGAGGTAAATAAGTTATGGTAGAATGCGGCAAAGGCCTCTTTAATACTATCCACATTGTCAATTTCAATGTTGTCAACCACAATCCTATTTATAGATTCATTAGAATGTTTCTGTTTGAGAAGGTTAAAGAAGAATTTGGAGCCCTTGTCGCCATACTGGAGCCAGTGAGCACGGGATCTAATCCTAGCTCCCCTGACCTTAACCTATTGGTGTTGTCTAAGATCATTCCTAGCCCTAGTGACAATAGGGACAAGGTTATAATCAGAATGATTAGTTTGAATGTCAACCTCGGCCGATCTCAATTTAGAGGAGAGGATCTTTTCGGTAAACCTATAGTCTTTGGCTTTCTTCTGACCAACGGTTTGGAGAAGAGCATGCCAAGAATGGATGTTGTGCTCCCACATATCTATACAAGTAAGGGAGAAGGAACTATTCTT
>MU227716.1:1067569-1090568 GCA_018584345.1 Thuja plicata | reverse complement strand
TAATAAGTTAATTTACCGAGTTACAGCAGTTTATATCTAAGACATCTAAAGGACTTGTGGATTTATTTTGGTAGTAACTGATTCACCCCTCCCCTCTCAGTTACTCCATCCATATTTCCAACAGAAACATATGGTATCCTTGTATTTTTCAACTATCTTCTCAGATAATCTATACCTATTCTGCATTTTGATCCTGAATATCTTTATATCCATATCCATGGCTTCCCTTGCACTGCTTTCTAATGTGACCTTGAGTGATATGTGAGACATTGTGGGTTTTATCCTATCTAGGTAAGGGTTTGCAACCTTTCCAACTATTTGGAAATACAAGTAGATGATCAGAGATCTAAACCTGAATGTCTTGCTCCTGTCATGTTTGATGATTCGGATGTTGTCAATCAATTGACCACACAAGATCTCACATAAGTTGTATTGAGAGTTATCCTTTACCATTATGATAGCTTCTAAGACTATTTCTATAGAGACACTGTTCAATCTACTAGCTTACTAAAACTTATACCTGAGTATCATTGTCAGAAGTTTTATGTCATCTTCTTTGATAGGGTCAACTGTCATTCCGTGCTCATCACTTCTAGATAAAAAAACTTGTTCAATCTTCTTTTTGACATCCTTGCTAGTGGGAAAGAGTGGTCCAGTCTTGGGAAGTTCAGTTAATTCATGAATTAGGTCTGTGGTGATGTGCATAGAGACCTCACCAATCCAGTAAAGATCATCATGTATTCTTCTCAACAAAATCTTTACCCATTCAGGCTCATCAAACTCATGCACATTAGAATACTCGAATATAGGGTTATCAATCAAGTGCATAAATTCATCTTTGAATGTGTAGTCAGGTTTCATCATGGATGCCATATGAGTAGCTATTTTGACATCTCCTACTGTTTCCTTCTTACAGTAAATATACGCACGGATATCTTCCACGTGAACAACACCTAGCGGGGTTTTGGAGAAAGCCCCTCCCGCATCATCTAGTATGAATTTGAATGAATGTTTCTTGAATACAAATATCTTCCTCTCTGATATATCAAACACAACTAGAGTCACCATACTTACTTGGAATTTGCTTAAGTAGGGTTTCAAAAAATTCCAAAATGGTGCGACTACTAGGGTTCCGTTCCAAACTTCTTATCTATTCGCTCAACTCCCAAATCTTTTATGCCTTCATGCCTTGATGTCTAGTGCTCCAATGCTCTCCAAATTCTGTGCTCTTCGAATGAAAGTGTGAGGAAGATTGAATACTTTCTTTCTTTTATACAACCTACCGCATTTAATGTTTTCAATCATACACAAATTACCCAGAGATTTTGAAAATTTGATCCTGATGTATTTTAGAAAATGCATGAATGCACATAGCAATATTATGTTCTTGTAACCATGATTTCATAGGTGCATACTCAAAGGTGAGTATACCAACCGCACAGGGGTCTTGAGCTAGAATAGCTCCCCCTAAGACCAAGAAGGTTTATTTAAGCAGAAGTAGAGGGTGCGTCCATTGTGGATGTATCAACTACTTTGTCAACATCATTGTCCTTCTTTACTTCAACCCAAATTTTATTTGAATCTTCATTTGCTTGAACAAACTTTACTTCTCCTTTTTCTTCAAATAGTGATTTCTTAGGTTCATCTTGCTTCTAAGTTTTGGATCTACAAAACTTTGAGATGTGTCCTACCTTTCCACATGTGTGACAAATGATAGGAGGTCTAATGCTTTTTTTCATCATGCTACCTTGCTTTGTTGTGTGTCCATTGTATTTACATATCTGACATGTAGTGTTCTGTAAATTCTTTTGAGGTTGATTTCTCTAATTGTTTTGATTCATTCCTCTTTGATTCTGCTGTGACTAAGTTCTGCAATGTATAGCCCTATGACCAAATTTATTACAAGAGAAACAATAACCATTGAAGGGTCTTACCTTTTTGCAATCTCTTTCCAAATGACCATGTTTCTTACATGCATAACAAGTTCTGTTAACTTGCTTGATTTCCCTTTTTGGTAGATCTTCTTTAATCTCTTCAACATTTTCAACTTTCCTTACTTCTGAAAGTGCTTCATGAGGTTTCTCTCTTTTTTGTAATGAATTGACTTTAGTTTGAGTTATATTGAATCCAAGACCAATAGTGTCACCTTTTTGCTTTTGTGCATTGAGATGAGAATGAAGTGAATCAGAACTTGTGTGAATTTTGTCAATCTTATCCTTTGCTTCTGTTAATTTAGATTTCAACTTCCTTTTTATGTTTTCCATTTCCAGAACTTTCATGTTTTCTTTCAAGAGTTCATCATCTAGTTGTTTTCTTTCTTTGATCTTTTCTTCAATAGTAATTTGGCTGTCTATGAGCTGTTCATCTAGATTCTCAATGTTATCTTTCAGAGACATATTCTCTTCATTGAGATTTTTGATCATTTTCCCTAAGTCACTTGTAGAACAATCTTTCAAATCTTTTCTTAGTTTCTTGATAAGCATTTGTGAGCCATCAACTTTTAGTCTAAGTTCTTCATTTTCTTTTTTAGATCTATCAAGATCTTCAAGAGTTGCTTCAAGATTATTTTTCAAATGTTTTTCTTCTGCTGAGTCCATGATCTCCTCAAGTGGTTAAAATTATTTGCTGAGGACTAGAGCTCTGATACCAATTGTTAGAAACACTGAGAGGGGGGGGGGGTGAATCAGTATTTGTCTATTAATTACTTTTTCAGCAACTAAAACATAAATCAAACATACATAGAATGAAGCTTAACATAACAACTCATAATACATGATATGATTGCGGGGAAACCTTGATCAGAGGAAAACCCTGGTGGGAATTAGTACCCACAAATATTGTATTAAGTATAATGAACTTGTGAGTTCCTTTTCCTTGTTAGAAGTAGTCTTTGCAATATGAGTACAATAACCTGGTTAAAGTTCAGACCCTATTAGGAGTCTTTTACAAAACCCTATTAAAGGTATATGACTCACTGCCCAATAAGATGAAGGCTACAACCTTCTAAGAGATGATATGCACTATATCAAAATGAACTGCTGTGATGACACTGTTGTTTGATCAGTTCTATGTATGTGTGAATGCTCTTACTCTCTCAAAGAGCTATATCATATACTGAATTCATAGTACTAACCCTTTGTATCTTCCTCTTGCATAATAATCAACGCTGCTATCATATCTTTACATTACATACTTATATATTCAAATCTGAATAGGCGTGACCCAAAAAAAAAACAATAGTTGGCCCTAAAACAAAATATACAATGCTTCCAAACAAGTCAGCTCAAGTGTGTTTACTACAATTTTAATTACATCATTACAATCATATAACCAAAGGTGCTTAGCCATTACATTATAAGATAACACATGCTGATCAAAACACTTAGTCAGCTTCCATGCTTTGTCTCCTGGACTGCTGGTCTATTGATCTGCTTGTAACTTTTTTGTACTGTAGTTCTGTACTATGTGTGTCTAGATGTAGCATGTAAATGTGTCATACAACTTATATCTAAATGCACATATGCTGAATCAATCTCTTGCACGTGCACTGATGTGTTGATCGCTGAGTATCTTTGTCTGCCCTATTTTCCTTAGTCATTTTGTCTTTTAAGATAGAGACTAAACATGACTTTATTGCCATGACAACAACAAAAAATGAGTCATGCATCCTTAGGTAGTCAACTTGCTAACAGAGGGATCTCAATTTCAAGGACAAGAGGAGTGCACAAGGGGAGTCATTTGCAGAATAGATGAAGGAGCTTCATGATCAAGTTAATAAGAATTTACAAAATAAAGTGGAGAAGTACAAATCCAAAGCTAATCAGATAAGAAGAGATTTGCAGTTCAAGGTATGGGATCTAGTACTTTCCTATCTTAGGAAGGAGAGACTACCCAAAGTTCAGCCAATTAAACTACTCATGAAGAAGATAGGGCCACTAAAGATTTTGCATAAGTATGGCAAGAATGAATATGAGGTGGAGTTGCCTTCTGATTTGGGAATTTCACCAATTTTCAATATTTATGACCTGTATCCCTACATAGGACCATCTCTAGACATAGGTCAGTCTTCTCTTGCAGATTTGGGGGATGATGATTGGGTGAAAGACTTGCCTACCCCAATGCCATTGAAGTTAGAAAGTATCCTGGATTTTGAAGTGATCAAGAATACAAGGAAGGGTAACTACAAGGAATACCTCATCAAGTGGCAGGGACTACCTGAAGCTGAGGCCACTTGGATGATAGAGGTAGATATTCTAAAACATGGGGTCACCATTGAAGACCTCCCAACTCAAGGGACTTGAGTTATTTGTCTCAGGGGAGTATGGTGCAGGGAAACTCCCTATTTGATAATTTAATATGTTTTAGGGTTGTCTTAGATGTTTTTTTGTGGATTGGAATAAGGTCCAATGGGTTGGATTCAATAATAGTTAACTTCATGTTTATAAGAGCCATAGTGCTTATTAAGTGTTTTAGGGTCAGTTTGGCTTTAAATAGTGAAAATTTTCTATTTTAGTGCAATTTGGGTTTGAGGTGTTTTTTGGGACCCTACATATCCTATCTAGGTTCATGGAAGTCAAACTCACCCATCTAGTTGACAAAAAGAGTCAAAATGCTCAAAGTGCAAAAAGTTGCTAGCAACTTTGAAAGTTGCTCGAGCAACTTTTGCAAGAAATTGAAAAATTTAGTTAGATCAGTTGTAACTACCACATGCTCAGTATATGAGAATGGATTCGATTATTTGGAATGGTTAATGAAATTTTTGATTGCAACATTTGTTTTTGAGACCTCTGTATGGATGATTGTAACTGTATTCTTGTAATCTGCATTGTTTCCTTGCTACTATACAGCTGTGTACGGATTGGCAAAGAAGATCCGACCCCATGGGGGTGTATTTTTTTAAAATATATTTCATATACAATAGATATTTTTCTTTCAAGTTCTTGTAGTGTAAAGTTAGAGGATTTTGAAGGTCACTGGTCTATAAGTAACATTACAGTGTTGTTTAGTTAGAAATGGCTCTAACCTAAGAACCCACCAGTGGAATTGACTAAAACCATGGGGGAAGTAGGGTTAGATTCTATAGATATGATTTTTTCTTTCATTCTTGTAGTTGCAATGGATTTCCTAGGCCAAATAGGAAACCCTATGGCTGACTGGTGAATCCGAGTGAGCCAGGACAGGGTGAAGAAAAAATTGGTTTGAGCACCCATAATCTTTGGGAAAAGACTTAGTGGAATTTTCAGATGCCCTAGATATTATCCTAAAAGTATTCAAAGGTGGGAGGAGGTGACTCAAAGTTGGGAGATCATTTTGACAATATTTTATGTTGACTGGTCCAGTGGCCAAAGCAATAGGCTAAAAACTAGGGCCTACAAGAAACTAGGGTTGTGGGTGCATCCAAAAGTTAGGAATTTGGATTCTAATATTTTTCATTGATACCTTGAATATTTTCAAGGTCTTTTGTGGAGGAATTTGGAGAATTTTGGAGTAATAGCCCAAAAACTGTGAAATTAGACCTACTAGGAATTTATTAATTAGGCCTCTTAGTGAAATTGAGACCAATTGGATTGGTAATGTGTCTAGAAGTATGGGAAAGAGTTCAAAATAATCTTGGATGGGTGAAGAAGATAGGTAAGAGTCTAAGTGGATGTATGGGAATCTAGTGAAGAAGACTAGGCATTTGGGGAACTAGTTGGACTAGTTAAGCCTAGAAACTTTGGAATCTTCTAAAGATCAACTATACCTTAGAGGAGAAGTTGATACTGAGGGTCTTGAAGATCCTAATTGGGAAAGAATCCAAAAATATGTAACCATTGGATGGTTAGGAGAGAGAAAGAAGTCAATTGAGTGAAGAAAACACTAGAGTCCTAAACCCTCTACATCATATACAATCCAGTATTATGACTTACTCTATTTACAACTTGACAAATTCCACAACTCCTTACAAAATTCTGAACATCCTTATACATATGTGGCCAATAATACTTTTCCTTAAGGAAAATCAATGTCTTATCATTTGAAAAATGTCTAGCCAATCCACCACAATGCTTTTCCTTAATCAAATTAATCCTAATGGAACTTCTTGTTATACACAACTAAATTCCTTTGAACAACATACCTTTTTGAATAAAATACTCCTCAAAATTACTTGGTTGTTCTGATAGATTTGGTGCTTTTCAATCTCTGCACGCCTTAGAAAAATTAGGGTCAGTATCATATAACTCCTTCATCTCATCAAAACCAAGAATTGCAACCTTCATCTCGATCAACAAAGAACACATTCTGGTCAGTGCATCTGCAACTCGGTTAGTAACTCCACTCTTATGTTTGATCACAAATGTGAAACTCTATAAATATTCAACCCACTTCATATGTCTCTGATTTAACTTATGTTGACTTCCCAAATACTATAAAAATTTATGATCAATATACAACACAAACTCCTTAGGAATCAAATAATCTCTCCACTTTTTGAAAGCTTGAATAATAGAATAAAACTATTGGGCATACATAGAATACTTCCTTTTAACATCATTCAACTTCTCACTAAAGAAAGCAATAGGTTTACCTTCTTGACTCAATATAGCTCTTATTGCACTACCACTTGCATCACACTCAACTTGAAATACCTTATTGAAATTAGGTAAAGCTAACACAGGTAACTCAACAACCTTTTGTTTCAAAGTCTCAAAACTCTTGTTAGCTCCACATGTCCACTTAAAATCGTTTTTATCCCCTCTCATAGTTTAATTCATAACATTACAAATAGAACTCAAATTCTTAATGAACTTTCTGTAAAAACTAGCCAAACCATGAAATGATCTTACCTCACCCAAATTATCATGTGTAGGCCACTCCAAAATTGCTTTAACCTTCTCAAGGTCCATTTTTAAACCATCATGTGAAATCAAAAATCCTAAATACAAAATCTCTTCTTTCATAAAGGAACACTTCTTCAAATTATTCAGTAGTTTCTCTTCTTTCAATCTTTGCAAAACTTGTCTAATATGCTCAAGGTGTTTTTCATTAGTCTTACTAAATATTAGAATATCATCCAAATAAAAAATCACAAACTTACCCAAAAATCTCTTGATAACTTCATTCATCAACCTCATAAAAATACTAGGTGCATTAGTTAAACCAAAAGGCATAACCAACCACTCATATAAACCTTCTTTTGTCATGAAAGTATTCTTCCACTCATCATCTTCTCTAATTCTTATATGATGATAGCAACTCTTCAAATCAATCTTGGTAAAATACTTTTCTCCACTCAAGCAATTTGTTATTTTATCCATCCTCGACATAGGAAACTTATACTTCACTGTTATCTTGTTGATAGCTCTAAAATCAATACACATTCTCCACTCTCAATTCTTCTTAGGTGCCAATACAATAGGTGCAACACATGGACTCAAGCTTTCTCTCATCAAACCTTTCTGCAACAACTCCTGCACTTGTCTATTAAGTTCATTCTCACTAGGTGTCAATCTATATGGTTCTTTATTTAGAAAACTATCTCCAGGAATCAGATCCATACAATGAATTATACTTCTCACTGGTGGTAAACCATCAGGAATATCCTCGACAAAAATATCCTTGTATTCATTTAGAAATTTTTGAATTTTTGTTGGCACTCGGTCTCCATTGACTTTTGTTCCTCAACATTTACTATTTTGTCACTCAACCATTACTATACCTTGTCATTCAACCATTATTACTATAACTCAAATTCTTAGGGATTATAGAAAAACACACCTAGTTCTTCTTCATTTCTTTCTCAAAATGCTTTCCATTAACCATACAAATTTTCATAGTAGTAGAATGTATCTCATCTAGAACCTCAATCAAAGGTAAAAATGTTTTCTTTTTCCCATTCACCCAAAGAGTATATTGATTCAATCTACCATCATGTACAACATGTCTATCATATTGCCAAGGTCTACCCAATAGAATATGAAAACAATCCATAGGCATAACATCACATAAAAATTCATCAAAGTAATTTCCAATCTTGAATTTCATAACACATTTCTTACTTACCAAGAAAATTTTGCTCATCCTTGATCCATAAAACATGATAGGGTTTAGGTTGTCTCCATCTCTGCAATTGCAACTTTGTAACCCACTCGTCTGATGCAAAATTCACTAAACTGCCACTATCAACATATTACATATGGTCTTCAAAAGACTTCTCCTCAAATTAGGTTCTTCATCCAATCGGTTATTACACAAAGCTCTCCTTACCATTAGGTTTTCTCTAGCCTCATGTCCACTTAGGGAACCCTCAAGATCCTCTTGTACCATGAAATTTATATGAATTTTTCCATCTTCATCAGAGTGTCTATACTCAAAATATTTATTCTCTTCTTTGCCACAGCTGGAACAATTACCACTAAAACCACCTCTACCTCTTTCTTGATAGGAACTAGTACCTCCTCGATAAGAACTACCACCTTTCCACTTGGTCTTGCTTTTATCTTTAGTTTTCCACTTATATTTGCCCTTATCTTGCAGATCTACCACCTTCACCATATGATCTACCTCTGCCTCTTTGGAATCTACCACCTCAACCTCTTTTTCTTTGTTCATACTTCTTTGTCAATATCTCCTCAACTTTCAAGGCATATTGATATGCTTCTTCCACACTATCCAATTTCACAAAACTTATTTCATCTTGAATTCTAGATCTTAATCCATTCAAGTACCTTGCAACTTTCTCAACCTCATCATCCACATGTCCAGATCTAATGTCCAATCTATATAATTCCTCAGTGTATTCCTTCAAATTCATGTCCTTTTGTCTTAGGTTTTGCATCTTCCTCAACAAGATAACTTGGTAATCAATAGGAAGGAACTTCTTCTTCACCTTGTTCACCATTTTAAACTAGGTTTTGATATTTTCCTTTCCTCTTCTTTTTTTATCAGTTTGCAAATGCTCCCACCACAGTGAGGCATGACCTTTCAACCTAGTGATTATGATTTTCACCTTCCTATTATCAGGATTGCTTTCAAACTTAAATAAATTCTCCATATCTAAGATCCAATCCAACACAACATTAGTATTCAACTTGCCATCATCAGGAATAACTTCAAAATCAATCTTTGAATGTGCCCTAGTCAATACTCTCAACAATATTTCCTCATCTTGATCTTCCTCAGGCTCTGGATTTGGTTCCACAACTTCATCATCACTCACATCATCAAGATGTGCTCCATAAAATCTAATATGGTTGCAATTTGTCTCAGCATATCCATTATGGCATTATCAACATTTCCTCTACCTTGAACCATCTTGATGAATAGGTTCATGCAAGATCGTAACCCTCTGCAAGTTATAGGTCAAATCTAGAGATCTTCCACCCTACAACAAAATCCAACTTAGGGTTATACATGATCCAATATACCAAGGATGAACTTTTCTCTAATACCACCTAGCACAAGGGAGGACAGGAACAACTAGGGCCAAAGGAACACCCAACTATCTAGCCACCTCACATAGTAAACACAATAGAAGAAAACAACATAGAGAAAAACACCGAGGAGAGAAGGAACAACAAAATATCTGTATTGATTCATCCAATTATGGCATACATGCTTGGCTGTGAGGCCTTCTGGGTTACGACCAACAAAATCCATACTTTTCTATTTTCTACCTTCTCATATCATCTGCTATCTACTTTCTCTACTTGCTTTTGACTACTTAACCTACACACAGACATCCTTATTTCTACTTTCCAAAGTGGCTTACAGAAGATTCTAGACTATTATAAAGATGGTCTACACACATCCATATAAGATCCAAATATTAAATGCACAACCTAAAATTAAATACATAAGTCAGCTCTAATAAGAACCAATCATAGAAAAACTTGGTCAAAGAAGAACCGAGAATCAGGTTTACTCGACATAGGAAGTGTAATACCCACCCCTTAGTTTTATTTTATGTTTCAGTTGCCCAACTCTTTTAGAACTTGTCATGTATGTGTTAGTTATTTTAGTTGGGTTTGAGGATATTCATGTATTAATTTTCATTATATTATGGATCCACTGCTTCGCTATGTTATATCTTCTATTTACATGTAATTTATCATTATTTCAAGATGGTTATGTATATGTTATGATGTCATTTTGATTATGGTTTTCTAACAACACTGACCTTGTATCTGTATGTGCATGGATCATTGTTATGCTTTACATTACTATTTGATGTGTTTGGTATGGTATGAGACAGATTCGTAGTTACTTGCTTCGGTGAGATCTGAATGATAAGCTGGTCTCAACCATTTCTTGTTATATTATATGTATACATACATTTGTATTTGTGATGATAGGTTTGTAGGTACTGGGCTACATCTTCCCTGAATTGGCAGGAGTGAGCATTCCTTATCACAATATGTCAATGGTAAGAGAGAGGAGATAATATTCAATCCTAAATCCCTACCCTAAATCTTAATTTTGTCCTAGAATGGACAAGAATCTGACTGACTATCCTATCTGAATCTGTCAAGAGACATGGATTCATGAACCTTTCTATGTGTGCTTGTGTTTTTGTTTTAGTTGTTTCTCTGTTTTAGTGTTTTTTCTGTTTAGATGGTTTTCAGTTGGATTAATGATGCTTTTGACTTATTTTGTTTAATGAGTATTTATGATAAATATTAATATTAATAATTGCACCTTTAATAAGGTTAAAACATTGATATATTAAATATATGGCTATTTAATAATTAAATATTAATTAAATGCCTATATTTAATTAATTGATTTAATTATTAAGTCTTGATTTAAATAATTAAAATTAAATAAATATTAAATCTAAATAATTGTAATTAATTGTCTAAGTTGAATTATTGAGTATTACTTTAAGTTGCATGATTAATTAATTTAATTTAAATTTAAATATTCTCATGCATTTTCAATTATGACTTTGTTTTTTATATCATAAAGTTGAGTTGTGCATTGCTTTAATTGAAATTGAAAATAAAGGATTTCTTTTATTTTTAATTAATGATTAATATCCCTTTAGGGTTTCACTTTTTGAAAACCTAATTGCCTAGTTTTCTATATCTTTTAATTGTAATCCATTTTGGAGGGTCGTTCAATCAGGGAGAAGGAGAATTCAGGTGATTGGAGATTTGTTGAAAGCTTAGGAGCATTTTGGAGCATTTTGGATTTTTGAATTGCTTTGGATTTGAATTGGTTCCTCTCATCAGTTACTAGGGTAGGATCTTGATCTTGATAATTCTAGCTTCCAGATCCCTATCTTCTATGCATCTAGAATGCTAGGATATTGTGTTTGAATCTTTCTTGTTTGTTATTATGTGTTTTTTTCTTGCTTAAAATTTGAAGAATATGTTATTGGATCAATTTATGTGATTTTTCCTTCATGATTTCATGCCAGATCTATGTTTTGGGCTTAAGGATTTCATTTAATTGTATTGGTTGCAAAATGGGCATTAGGGTTTTCATTTTGGTATGATCTAGCTTTTTAAAACTGTCATTAGGGTTGTAGATTTGTGAAGATGTCTTCATTTGTGAGAAAAATTTTTATTGTTGCCATCAAAGAATTGTAGTCTTCAAATCTGTAAAATATTTACCTTGGAAAGAAGAAATTTTACACTTACCAGGTTCTTGACCAAACCCTAGATCTAGATCTGCATGGAAACATAACAATAAGGTTAATTTGCATGCAAGGATTCATTTGAAAATTAATATTAAAATGCTTATTATTTTCATGTTTAAATCAATTGTTTGTTTGTAGGAAAATCCTTCTATTTTCTTTCTTTAGAGATAATTATTGAGAATTAAATCTCTATTATTGGAAAACATAATGATATCAATGTATTGTTATGGAATAGTGGAAAGGATGATTATTTACGTTGCTGAAAAATTAATTTAAAAAAATATGTACTTGCTGGAAAAACACAGTTCACCAAATTTAAAATAAAAGAAAAAAGAAATTTTAAAATATATATATAAATAAAAGAGGATTATTACTTAATATAGTGCATACAAATTGCTTTTAAATAAAAAAAGAAACTTTATTAAACAAAGTAAAGTTTTAAAAAATTATATAAATTGAAACTTGGTTATAAAAAAAATTATGCAAATGTTTTTTTAGGTGGGTGGTGTATACGCTAAATGTGGGCCTCTAACTTAGTCATACACTTCAACATAGTCATTATTCATCAGTCACATAGAGGAATGAATATGATGTATTTCATCCTGCATGCCTGAATGACTCAACATGTTACTTCCCATCTATACGGGGTTTTGAATAGCTCTCAGAATCTGAGAGTCCAATAATCGAGACCAATCTGAGAATGAGGGGTTTAATCTAGAAATGTAGATACAATATTTAATCTAGAAATGAAAGATTAGACATTAATCTAAGAAATGAGCATGAGATTAAGCTAAGAAATGAGTATGAGATTAAGATAAGAACACTTTACAAGAAACTAAGCTATGCATGATTAATCTAGAAATGATATTAATCTATTGCAATAATGAAAGCTTGATTGCACAAATATGAGTTAACAATCCAGCAACGATTCGATACTCTAAAAATGCATTCTCATTTTTTTGAATGAGAAAGAAGAGAGTTGTTTTATAGAATGAGAGTCTAGTTCAGAATGGCAAGTTCCCTTTGAGAGAAACAATTAACAATCCAATTTAGAATAGCAAGTTTCCTTGAGAGAAACAGTCAACTGTTGTCTTTTGAGTGGATGAAACAATTAACTGATTTGTTGCACTTTTGAATTACAGTTAACCCATAGTTTCCATTTCTGAACTGGAGTGAAGATTTTGGAGAGACTATTTGATTAAAATAAGTGAAATATAACATCATAAATGCACTTTCTCAATTATTTGAATAATTAATTTCAATTATTGAAATGAGGATATTTATTTAGTAATCAAATATTATTTAGTTCCTTTTTATGCATTTTAGCTAAAAGGGTGAATTTAATTTAATTAAAGTGCTAGGAATTTGTAATTAAATTAATTCAATCATCAAGTTTATTTATCCAATCTAAGTGATATTTAGGAATTAAATATAGTATATGATTAATGGAGATTTAGGATTTTCTGCATTTGACACTTAGGTTGAGTAGAGTCGGTCAAAACTCAGAATTGCCTAGTACTATAGGACTTTGATGATTCATAAGGTTGATAAATGCAAAAAAATTGGTTAAGGCTGCAAGATGCCAATTTTGAGGTGTTACATTTTGTCCCTCTTTGAATTGATGTGCGAGTAACGCATTGATTCAAAGAATAGTCTAATATTTGAAGCATAGAAGAATAGTTTGAAATTGATTTTGAGAATTGATGATATAAAGATTGATTGATGAAGGTTTCAGAGTCATCTCCAAAATAGAGATTAACTCTTCAAAGTCTAGGTTAGATTACTGAGACGTTGGTTAAGTCAAGTTTTTGAGGGTTATCTTTAGAATGAAACTTGACTCTCAGGAATCTGGGTTAGATTGCCCCGATACCTAGCAGTGATATTTCGAGAACCATCTATAGATTGAAGCTTGAATCTCAGGGATCTGAGTTAGATTGCTCAAATACCTAATAGATTATCACCTTTAAAAAGACTGTCCCTAGAACAAGGCTCAATCTTTAGGAGTCAGGGTTAGATTTCCCTGATATGTGTTCATTAAACGATAGTCAATAGAGGTTTTTAGGACCATCTCTAGAATTAAACTTAGTCCCCCAATATCTAGGTTAGATTGCCAAGATACTAGTTAGATCGAGTTTCAGAATCATCTCTACAATAGAGCTTGATTTTTAGGAGCCAAGGTTAGATTTCCCTAATTCCTAATAGATGAGATTTTGAGAATCATCTCCAGAATGAAGCTTGATCCTCAGGGATCTGAGTTAGATTTATCAAATACCTAATAGAGAGATTTCAAGAACTATCTCCAGAATGAAGCCTGATCCCCAAGGATCTAAGTTAGATTTCTCAAATACCTAATAGTGAGGTGACAAGATGTAAGGAACAAAGCTGCCCCTAGTGATTCATAATTGTGGAATACCTAGTTTTGACTATGAAGTATGAAAATTGACAATGCCCCAAGTGATGAGATACCCCTAACAATGAGGATTTTTGAAATCAGATCATATTGATTAAAATAGATTCAAATTAATTTAATGATGTAATCATCCTTCCCCCTCGAGAGCGAAATGGAAAGCTGACATGTCATAATGGTGATTGAAAGAGATAAATCACTAATAGATGTTGAATCGAAGGTCGAGAAGAAATTAGAATAAATTACAGAAGAATCCAGAAGATTCAGAAGCAATTTGGAGCGATTTCCATGTTTGGTTGACCAAGTTTGACTAGGGTTGATTAGAGTTAAATTTTGAAGAAAATTGTCAAAGATTTTGAGAAAATATTGATTAGATATGATTCTAACAAGAAAGCGACATTAGAAAGTTGACTGCATAAGCGTCCACTTGCGTTGGTCCCAAATATTTTAAAATGCTATTTTGAGCAATATAGCAGCGTCAAATTTTGATTATGATCCTAAAAATGGATTCAAAGTGATCAATTTAGCTAAGGGGGAAATTCTCATGCGAAATAGAGCACTTTTGAAAATTAGATAAAAACCTATATATGGGCCAAAAGTGTCTTTTTCAATTCATTTTCATCTATTGACTTTTTGAGAGTAAAGAGCTCTAAGAGAAAATGGTGGTCCCCATGAGTACTCATCAATTTGAGTAATCCAGGTGTCACAGTCACCCAATAGAGTATGGGCCACCGGTAAGCTATTGAATACCTTCTTGTCAATTCAAATTTACCTGCATTTCATAGATTTTTTTCACTATTTTTTACATTTTTAGAATTCAACCGTGGGTTCTCGCACAAAGTGATGACATGTAACTGATTGAATGTTTGAAGATGTTAAGTTGATCACTAAAATGCAGAAGAATAATGCAAGACATTAAATTAGTTAATGAATTTTATTGTCATTGATGTCAACTTGATATAATCTATTTAGTTATATACAAAGTGTCAAAGACTTCAAAAAATTAGAGAGATAAAGATTATGCTTTCTGTAATGCATAAAAGACAAGCATTCACAATGTGACTTCAAACACTGATGGTCAGTAGAACCCAACAGACTGAGATCACTAAAATTAAAGTCACAATGATGCCCGAGCAAAGAACCCAATGATCATTATCGACGAGCAAAATCACAAGCATACCTGACGGCCAGAAACACAATGTAACCCGATGGATAGACAACCCTGATGGAGAAGCCCGAGGAGAACTAGAGTGTTGACCGATGCTATTAGAGAGTTAAAACCAAAAATAACTAGAGTTCACAAATGGAAAAATATCTAGCTGGCAGAGCTAAATATAGACTTAACTAGTTGTTATCATTGTTTTCATCGACAAGATAAGCCAAAGTTAAGTGAATGATTTAAAGATGATTTTTCTAGTTGGAAAGAAGATCTCAACAAGATAAAATAGGAGTTTTTCATTAAATCTAATTGGCTAAGATTGTGGATCATGAAAAGATCAAGAAAATCAAGAACCTAACAATGGTGATATCATGTCTATAAAGAGACAGCTCAATTCATTACAAAGTGTGTGTGGGAAAGAATAAAAAAAGAGGATGATGAAGAGAAATTGATGAAGAACAACTTCATTAAGTACTAATCAATCAAGCTAAGGAAAGAGCTAAAGTTTTCTATGAACACCAAGCAATAGAGCATAGCATCACTGAGAAGAATCAAAGTGGAGCAAAGGTATAATAGAGAATATTGATCAGATTATTTTATGAGATTACAATAGTTCTAAAAATCTACAAGTATAATTTGTATATGTGAATAGAGCATACAATTTTAGTTTAATCATTGATTCAGAAATTCTCTTAACCGAGCAGGATTTAAAGATCATTTTTATATTTAGATACATCCAATGGAGTATCAAAAAGTTTGATCATGAAGATAACATGAGATGCCAGATACCAATTAACAGGCCAAGTGAGTGTTTGATCAAAGATGGTAGCATGAGATGCCAGATATCTAAGTGACAGACTAAACTTTTAAATCGTGTAACAAGGTCACACCTAATAGTGTGTTTGTAACCTTTAATAGGGTTGGCTCTTCACTGAGCTCACTTTAGAAGAGTGAAAATTTTGGGTTACCTATCCCAAGTGGTTTTTCCCTTAGGGTTTCCATGTGTCAATGTGTCTATGATTCATTACTTTAGTGTTTTTCATTTCACATAACTTGATTGGATTGATTGGTATACTCTAGATAATTTACTGTCTATCGGTAAAATAACAAACTATTTTTCAGTAGAAATATAGTAGGAGGTTTTACAAAGAATTCCAATTAGTAGTAAATTTATATAAGTATTTGGAGGCATTCATCTTGAAGGACTAAAGATAAGTAGAGATAAAATATTGTGGTACTAAGATTTAAAGGTTCATTATTGGAATATTTTTGAGGCCACAGATTCACCCCCCCTCTTAGTTATTACTAACAATTGGTATTAGAGCTTGTGTGCTTAGAAAGGGAGTTTAACATCTCAATAAAAAGATCACAAGATGAACAAACGAGATATGCCCAAGTTGAATAAAGACAACTTTTCATCATGGAAAATCAGAATAAGACTCCGCCTATTAGGTATTGGATATGATATTGTTCAATGCTTAGGTACTGAATATGTGCTGCCTACATGACCTCATACTCTTAAACAATTAAGAGTTAAGCATGAGCATAACTGCATGATTATAGAACTTGCAACATCAGTCTCCAATGTTGAGTTTGAAGATGTCAAAACCTACACCTCTGCTAAGAAATTGTGGGATAAGCTGAAGCTATTACATGGAGGAGATGCTAATGTACTCATAGCAAAGGTTGAAATCCTAAGAGGGAGGTTTGATGATCTAAGGATGAAAGAAGGAGAAAATATCACTTATTATAGCTTCACAATAAAAGAGGTAGTCAAATGCTATCTGAGGAGTTGGAGGTACACTTGAAGAGGAGAGAGTGGTAAGTAAAATATTAAGAACCTTACTGCCTATATATGCTATTAGAGTTTCTTCTATTCAAGAAATGAGAGAAGTTGCAAACAATATAGTTACTCTAGATAGTATGATTGGTATACAAATATCATTTGAGATGAACAACTTTGATAATAGTGTCTTACCATCTGTGGAATCTGCATTCAAATCTTCTTTAAAGATATGTAATTCAAGTCATAGACATGATATTAGAAATGATAGTGAAAGTGATAATAAAGAACAAGGACTTGATGAGATTGAAGCACTAATGGCTAGAAGATTGCAGAGAGGCAAAGATAAATACAAAGGTAAGTTACCACTTGTATGTTTCAATTGTAAAGAGGCTGGACACTTTGCTACAAGATGTCCAAACAGAAGAAAAGATGACAAAGGAAATGCCAGATCATATGAGAAGAAGTTTGATAGAGGTGACAATAGGGATTACTGAAGCAACCAACAATCTAACAAGAGAGATACCCAAGACTACAAGGACAAAGGGAAGAAAGCATGTTACCTAGCTAAGAATAGAATAATGACACTAACACCGAATCAGAAGAAGACATCGAGATGGTATTTGTATCCATGAAGGATGATTCAGATAAAGATGAAGAAAGGTATGTAGAAACTGCACTCATATCTAGAGTTAGTAAAAATGATGTCTAGATCATAGATAGTGGCTGCACTCACCATATGATTAGTGATAAACAAAATTTTGAGACTTTTGAATACTATAATGGTGGTTTAGTAAGAATGGGTATGCCACACCTTGTCTAGTTGAAGGTAAAGGAACCATAATGTTGAATAACCTGATAAAATGTGAAAATGCTTACTGGGTTAAAGGACTAAATTACAATTTGTTAAGTGTTTCTCAATTGAACAATTCAGATCATAGAATAGCATTTGAAAATAAGAAGGCAAAGATCTTCAATGAATCAAGAAGGTTGATTGGTACTAGTGAGCAGACAAAAGGTAACCTTTTCTATCTTGATGACACTAACACCACTTGTTTGATGGCTAGAAACAAAGACATATGGTTGTGACAAAAAATATTGTGTCATGTGAACTTTGAAAATATGATAAAGATAAGCAACAAAAGGAATGTTAGAGGCTTACCTATGATGACTAAGCCCAAACATATCATGTGCAAGAATTATTAAAAAGGTAAGATGACAAAGTCTAGTTTCAAGACTAAAACCCATACATCTATTGCAATTCTAGAATTAGTCCATACAAATTTATGTGGACCTATGAGGACAAAGAACTACTATGGAGATAGGTATTTTATTCTCTTTGTTGATGATTTTTCTAGAATGATGACAATCATTTTTTTAAAAGATAAATTAGAAGCATTTAAGGTGTTTAAATGGTACAAAGCAATGGTAGAAAAATAAAGTGAAAAAAAATTGAAATTCTTAAGGTCAAATAGAGGAGAGGAATTTATATCAAATGAATTCATTGACTATTTCAATGAGCATAGAATTAAAAGACATGTTTTAGCACCAAGGACACCACATCAAAATGAAATTGCTGAGAGGAGAAACAAGTCAATTGTTGACTATGCAAGAACATTGATGATTGAGAAAAGCATCACTCAAACTTTTTGGAGGGAATTTGTCAATACTGTTGTCTACACATTAAACAAAGTACAATTGAAGAAGGACACAAAGAAGACACCCTATGAGCTTTGGTATGGTCTTACACCCAATGTATGTTACTTCAGAATATTTGGTAGTCAATGTTATATTTTGAAGGATTATAGAAATGGAAAAATTGACTCCAAAAGTGAAGAAGGTATCTTCCTAGGGTACTCAACCAAAAGCAAGGCTTATAAATGTCTTAACAAGTCATCTAAAAAAATCATTGAAAGTGCAAATGTGAAAATAGATTAATTTTTAGAAAAGAATGATAAGGAAAGCAAAAAGGAACCAGAGGACTACAACAGGTTTGTTTATACAGAACCTCACACTCTACCTGAGCAACAGTGTGTCACTCTTGAGAATCAAAACATTGCACCCGAGCATCAAGCTGCAATTACTGATGCTTAGGACAATACTCAAAATGGTGTTCCAAACAATGGAGATGAAAATGAAGGTAAAGAAGATAATTAGAATGATGAACACAAAGATGAACCAAAACTTGCCAAGTATGTCATAAGAAATCATCCATAAGATCAAATCATAGGAGACAAGAAGGCTAGAACAAGAACAAGAAGTAAGTCACTGAACACAAGATGTTTACTTTGTGATTTTGAGCCTAAATCTATTTACAATGTAGTTGAGAATGAAGAATGGGTCATTGCTATGAATGAAGAAATATAACACATAGAGAAGAATAATACATGGACACTAGTACCGAGACCAAATGACAAGAATGTCATCGGTACCAAATGGATATTCAGAAACAAGCTGAATGAGAATGGAGAAGTCACAAGAAACAAAGAAAGGTTAGTATGAAAGGGATATGCACAAGAAGAAGGTATAGACTATGGTGAGACCTTTGCACCTATTGCTATACTAGAAGGAGTAAGAATATTACTTTCTTATGCTGCATTTAAAGGGATCAAGGTATATCAAATGGATGTCAAACCTGGATTCCTAAATGGAATACTTAAAGAAGAGGTATACATTGAACAACTAGAAGGGTTTGTTAATTTAGACAAGAGAAAAATGGTATGTAGACTACATAAAGACTTGTATGGAATGAAAAAATCACCTAGAGCCTGGTATGAAAGACTTCACTCATATTTCATTAGAAAAAAGTTTGTTAGTACAAGTGAAAATAGCAATCTGCACTTAAAAGAAGATATCGATGGTAATATTCTGATCGCTGAAATTTTTGTTGATGATATCATTTTTGGAGGGAATGAATTGTTATGCAAATCCTTTGATAATAAAATGAGCAAGGAATTTGAAATGTCTATGTTTTTGGAGATCAAATTCTTTCTTGGTCTATAGATTCTTCAACAAGATGCAGGCATTTATATCACTTAGTCAAAGTACATCAAGGAAATGCTGAAGATATTCAAGATGGAAGAGTCCAAACCTGTTGGAACACCGATGGCTACTAGATCCAAGTTGACAAAAGAATACAAGAAAAATGAGGTAACCAAACCTTATATAGATCAATGATTGGAAAATTGATGTATGTTGTTCACACCAGACTAGATATATCACATGTAGAGGGGATAGTTACAAGATTCTATGCTAATCCCAAAGAATCACATATGACTATTGTGAAAAGAATTATAAGGTATTTGAAGAACACCGAGGACTATGGCTTATGGTACAAAAGAGAAGGAAAATTTGAGCTACAAGTCTATACAGATGCAGATTGGGCTAGAGATAATTATGACCCAAAGAGAACAACTGGAGGAGAATTCTTCATGGGTGACAGACTTGTCACATGGATAAGAAATAGAAGAAAGGATGCATCTCCCAATCTACTACAGAAGAAGAGTATGTGGCTGCTGCTACAAATTGCTCAAATATTGCACGGATCAAACAATTGCTAGAAGGTATGAATATGAAGACTCTTGAACAAGTAATTATCTACTGTGATAATACTAGTGCAATAAACATTTCTAAGAATCCAGTCATGCATGCTAAGACTAAGAACATTGCTATCAAGTATCACTATTTAAGAGAATAGGTACAAGCAAAGGAAGTGACACTTGAATATGTTCAATCAAAGGAACAGGTAGCTGATATATTCACCAAGCCATTACCAAAGGATACTTTTGAGCACCTGAGACAGAGACTAGGGGTACAACCCTTGTCTATCAGTCAGTAAGCTGACTAGGAGGTTGCATCATCCTATACCAAACAAGAAGATCATTCATGTTGATGCAAACACTAAGATGGATAGAAATATACACATCTGTACACATCAAGGTACAAAATCTACACCAAAAATTAGAGGCATTGTAATGTTGATGGATAGGGAAATTCAAGGAATATATGCAAAAGGGATAGAACATGATATAGATGATAAATCAAGGAGAAGTATTTTTGTTTGGCATTGTTGTCAAAGGGAGATATGTTCTCATTATCATACAGGGAGAGATGATCTTCTAATTATCATAAAGGAAAAGGGAGAGATGTTCTCATTATCATCAAGGAGATATATGTTCTCTCATAACAAAGGAAAAGATGATCTTGAGATTATATTTATATCATTATCCATGAAAATAAGTTCATGAGAATCAGAAGGAAGAGTTAATCAATATTCTAAGGGAGAGAAATTGATTACACATGAAATATGCATCTAAGGGAGAGAAGTAACAAAGGAAGAGATTTCAGACAAAGTGAAAGAATGCTGTCAAAGGAAAAAGAGATTATCAAGAAGAGGAACATCCAAGGTAGAGAACATATCAGAAGAGAGAAATCAAATGAAACATTTATCTAGAGAAGGGATTAAAGATTGAAGACAACCACTCTGCATGAAACAAATCTAAGCTATTTGAGCTTACCAAAAGCCAAACATTTGTAATAATTACATTAGGAAATCTTGGTGAAACTATATACTTCATATTGTATTAGTGATAGTATAGTATGATAATGTAGTATGTTTCCATCAATGCCAAAGGGAGAGATTGATGACATGTAACTAATTGAATGTTTTAAGATGTTAAGTTGATGACTAAAATGTAGAAGGATAATGCAAGACATTAAATCAGTTAGTGGATTGTATTGTCATTGATGTCAACTTGATATAATCTATTCAATTATATAATTTAGAGAATCAAAGAGATAAAGATTATGCTTTTTGTAATGCATAAAAGACAAGCATTCACAATGTGACTTCAAACACCGATGGTGTAGAACCTGATGGACAGAGATCACCAAAATTCAAGTAACAGTGATACCCGAGAAAAGAACCTAAAGATAATTATTGCTGAGAAGAATCACAAGCATACTCGACGACCAAAAACATAGTATAACCTGCCAGACAGACAAGCCCGAAGCATAGACATACCCGACGGACAAACAACCCTGACGGAGAAGCCAGAGGAGAACTAGTGTTGACCAACACTATCAAAGAGTTAAAATAAAAAATAACTGGAGTTCACAAATGAAAAAATATCTAGCTGGCAGAGCTAAATATAGACTTAACTAGTTGTTATCATTGTTTTCATAGACAAGATAAGCCAAAGTTAAGTGAATGATTTAAAGCTGATTTGTCCAGTTGGCAAGAAGATCTCAGCGAGATAAAACAAGATTTTTTATTTAAATCTAATTGGCTAAGATTGTGGATCATACCAAGATCAAGAAAATAAAGAACCTAACAATGGTGATATCATTTCTATAAAGAGACAACTCAATTCATTACAAAGTGTGTGTGGGGAAAGAACCAAAATAGAGGATGCTGAAGAGAAACTGATGAAGAGAAACTTCATTAAGTACTGATCAATCAAGCTAAGGAAAGAGATAAAGTTTTCTATGGAAACCAAGAAGCAAAGAATAGCATCACCGAGTAGAATCAAAGTGGAGCAAAGGTATAACAGAGATATATTGATAAGATTATTTTATGAGATTACAATAGATCTGAAAATATGCAAGTATAAGTTGTATATGTGAACAGATCATACTATTTTAGTTTAACCATTGATTCAAAAATTCTCTTAACCAAGTGGGATTTAAAGATCCTTTTTATATTGAGATACATCCAATGGAGTATCAAAAAGTTTGATCATGAAGATAGCATGAGATGCTATATACCAATTGACAGACCAAGTGAGTGTTTGATCAAAGATGGTATCATGAGATGCCAGATATCTAAGTGATATGTAGTGCCTCACTGACCCTATCCTGGAAAAAGAAATGAAGAAGTGAGTGGGATAAAGTAATTCGATTGATGATAAGGTAAGTACATTACTTCAATGCTTCAAAGAACCTAGTTAGCATATGTTTATTTCTTTCTATGCCACTTTAAGTTCTTTAAAAAGTGAATGTTAATTTCAAATTTTATGATAATTTTCA
>MU227716.1:1052622-1067469 GCA_018584345.1 Thuja plicata | reverse complement strand
AGTTGTGTAGCAATATTTACAAATGCAGGAAACAGAGAGGCAAGGAAAATATGACACCTAGGCAAGGGGGAGAAAACTCAGGTATGCAATACCTCTGTATGATTTGTCATTTGAATATTATGAAAAGCTGTTTCTTAAAGTTTGCCATTGCCTTCTTATAATATAGATAAATATTATACTCAAATGAATCATGAACTTTCTGATGTAGTTAAAATGCTATGTTATATTTGTATTTTTTTTATAAAAAAAAAAAAAAGTTGTTGCGTTTTTAGGTGTAAGTTTTGGGCATTACATGATAGACTAAAATTTTAAATCCTCTAACAAGGTCACACCTAACAGTGTTTTTGTAACCTTTAATAGGGTTGGCTCTTCACCCAGCTCACTTCAGAAGAGAGAAAATTTTGGGTTACCAGTCCCAAGTGGTTTCTCCCTTAACAGGGTTTCCAAGTTAAAAATCCATGTGTCAATGTGTCTATGAGTCATTACTTTAGTGTTTTTCATTTCACATAACTTGATTGGATTGATTGGTATACTCTAGATAATTTACTATCTATCAGTAAATTAACAGACTGCTTTTCGGTAAACATACAGTAGAAGGTTTTACAAAGCATTCCGATCAGTAGTAAATTGATATAAGTATTTGGAGGCATTCATCTTAAAGGACTGAAGATAAATAGAGATAAAATATTGTGGTACTAAGATTTAAAGGTTGATTATTGGAATATTTTTTAGGCCACTGATTCACCTCCCTCTTAGTTATTACCAACATGACTAACTAGGTTCTTCGTGTGTGCCTATGTGGAAGCTCACGCGAGAAACTATTGTAAAGAATTTCCTCACAGGTGCCTTCATAGAACCTTGCATGGGAGGGCACCTAAGTCTCGCACAAGAAACCCTCAAAAAGGGGGTTTTCTTGCATCAAATAGTATGAAACTTCACGTGAGCCTAATTCTTTGAGCACAGCGATGAGCTTCTTCATGCAAAATTTTGCTTCATCACGCAGGGAAAAAATAGCAATTTTGAATTTAGCAGAGTCTTTTTTCAGTTTGTTAGTATTTTTTTCTACCTTGTAGCCTTGTTTAGGATTTTTGTGTATGTTTATTTTGCATTTTTGCATTGATTTCCTTGAACCATTAGCTGAGTACTAATCGTGCATTGTTGTTTGAATTCCCAAATATCACCTTTAGATCACACCATCCAGTCATCGGCGGGTTGGTTAGACAGTTGGATGATCTTGAGTTAGCCCATATTAATGCACTAGGATTATCATGTCTCCTTGAGATGCCTGACATCTGGGTGGAACATAGATTACTTGGAACACTGGTGAGAATTTCCATTTGGAGACAGACACCCTCCACCTTCCGCAAGGCGAGCTCATGAAAAGCTAATATTTCTATTGGAGATAGGAAATTTCATTTCCCAAATTGGGTCATTTTTAGATTTTTAAAATTTGACCATCTTCAGCCTCTATCAGTATCATCTTTGTAGAAGGTCAAAATTCAAACATTTTCTCATGAAAAGCTAATATTTCTACTGGAGATAGGAAATTTGATTTCCCAAACTGGGTCATTTTTAGATTTTTAAAATTTGACCATGTTCAGCCTCTATTGGTATCATCTTTGTAGAAGATCAAAATTCCAACATTTTTTGAAGGCTTCAATTAGTTAGTTCTATTTATTTGTGTCATAAAGTTTCCTTCCTTTGATTTTTTTACTATCGCAAAACTTGCTTCTTGATAATAGATTGGGACTTCTAAATTCTTGAAATTTAGGATACCATCAGTGGCTCTTTCTAGGGACGTATGCTCTTTGTGAGCATAGCAAGATTCTAGCTATCTCTAGAGAAGAAGACCAAGTATCCACACTTAATCTGATGCAAAGTGAAATTGGATGGCCCGAGGCCCTCCAAAAAAAGTTAACACTGCTTCTTTCCTCTATCAAACACATAGTTCTTCTTATGTAATACTTTCAATCTCCCAAATATGATGCCACCATTCTCATGGAAAACATTCATTTCTTTATTAACACGCTTTGAATTTTGTTTACCCTTAGAAAAGTCAGTAGGTGCACTATAGTCCTTTCAAAATAGAATATCCCCATGCATTTGATCAACCCTACAAGTAACTAGATTAAGGTCTTCTATTTGGATGCCTTTACATACACAATATTTCCTATACTCAAGATGTTGTTTCTCTTCACAAAAAGGATTTGGAGATAACTCACATTTAGGAACTTCCTTCTTATCAAGAATTTGATCAGATAGGATACTTGGATAATTTTTAGAACTAATCTTCAACACATTCTCCTCATTATGTATGTTTACTCCCTCTCATCTTCACATGTTTGATACAACTTCTCATAGGATGAAATAATGCATTTCTCACTTTCTGAATGCACTTCCCCATACATATTTTGAGTTTCATCATCTTCAAAATGATCACTAGGCCCACTGTATTTATCATGATGTTGATGGACTTGATTGCATAGAAAATATTCTTCAAATAATGGATTTAAGGATATAGAGAACTCAAGCATATCTCCATGAGAGATTTCATCTTAAACTTATTTGTATTCATATGTTGTATGTTGTTCTATTTCATCTCCATTATTTGATTCCTAAAATTTATCATCTTCTTCATCTAGTACCCCCTGAGTATGTATTGATCCATCAACTTACTTATCATGGTGCATTGAGAAAACAATTTGACCACTCTTCTCAACATGTTTTTGATATTCCATGTCTAGTAAATATGAGATTTATTCTATACTGAGAACATCTTCTTCCTCATCATCATGGTCATTGATACTTGTTTCCATGCAAATCTCACTACATACAGATTCTTCTTCAATCTGATCCAAAATTTTCTCCTCCATGTCATCAGAAGTATTATTATGGCTCTCAAGAATGGATGCTTCTTTATCTTTTGTATGACTACTGCACTCATCTTCCTCACCAAGATAATCATCAAGCACAAGGACTTGCTCAATCTGAGTACAAGCCTCTATTTTTCTATCTTCATCATCATTTTCTAATGCATGCATAAGGAACTTCAAATCAGGGTCATCTGGCAAGATTCCCAATTCTCAAAATTTTATTATGAATTCCTTGAGTAGATGTCTAATGTCTGATGGTATCTCCTTATAAATGCTTTCCATTCTTATGAACAAATGTGGTACATACTCCCCCTCAAATCTCTCCAAACTAAAAAATGCATCAAGCGGAGAGAGAATAGGATCCTCTTCCATGCTGCAACTTTGGTCTTCATACTATTCATAACACATGTTCTCTCCTTCACCACTGGCATTATGAAACATATCAAGAAACCATTTCTCAAACTACCTCCATGATGAGATACTCTCTGTAGGTAGTGATTCTATTCCTTTTGTGCATTATTTTTTAATGACCATGCAAACAACTTCATGGCATCATCTTCTGTATCAACCTCATAATTATTAAGGAATATATGAAAAGCATCAAAATGATCAAGAGGACATTCATCATAATCTCTATAAAATTCAGCAACCCTCTGTGAAAGCTGTGAAAACAATTTATTAGAACTGTATTGAAACTTTCTAAGGTCTAGAGGCCTAGTATCAATGGGAATCAAAAATATCTTTAGTGGAATCCCAAACATCATGTAATAGATCTTCTATTAATAATTAAAGGATAATTTCTCATCCTCTCTAGGTCATCTTCCTATCTCCTTTTGAGTTATCTCCCTTGGTAGAGTCACTGACTGAAATGCTTTGTTCAATATAGTCACCTCCTTCTTAGAAGGAAATACTTATTGTCTTCTGCATTCTTTTCTCCCAGCACAACCTAACCTCTATTACCAAAAACTCTCAAAAACTATCCTTAATGATGATGACTATCACCAACAAAGTCACCAATCTGTTGGTGCTCAAATCAATAGATAGGATATCCTATGAAATTTCCAATCCAATACTAGGAAACCCAAGTGATTTGGCCAACTAACAAGTCATAACCAAGGCAAGGTTGTAACTTTTGCAATACTGGCTCTGCAAAACCAAGACTGGTAGGCCTATACCTTGTCTTATCCTTCAAGTTACAAGGCTTTTTATAGCAGATAAGAAACACTTCAACCTTCTCTCTCAAGTATGGCAAGGTACTTGAAAGAAATCTAAATGAAAGAAATATATCATGAACTGTAAACTGAAATACTTTAAGTAATTGAAATAATGTTTAGTAAATGTGTATGTAATTTGAAATAAATAGATAGATATGATATCACAAAACTATAAATAATGAACTAAATAACTATAACCCAAATAATGATTAGACTAGTGCCTTATTCTATCATGGGAAATAGAGTCAAAATCATCTCAACCCTATGTACAACCTCAAAGATAGTTTGCAAGAAACATATCACTTCAAAGGTGTTATGATGAGCATGTATCTTAAGAAAAATCCACAACTATCTCAATTGAGTTTAACTCCTCAAATGACAGACCGATTTATTTTGGCCACAATCATTTAAATTTAACCATGCAAGATAAAAAGACCAATTCATAATAAAAGCTATAAATTTAATCAATTAAGTATGCAGCATAAAACTATCACTTTGAAGAAAATTAAACATTTTATCCAAGGGACTAATAAAAAATGAAGTTGAGTCGATTCCCACAGATGAAAGAAAAAACACTTATCTTTATTATTTTAAAAAAAAAATAGTACATCCAGGTCTATGTTACAATTGTTGAACCAAAACTATCCAACTATGTGAAATTGTATTATATTGCCTTGTCTTGTCTCTTTACATTTTACATTGTGTATATATATGTGTTTGAGTGGCTTTCACACCTCTTTAGGGTGAAAAGACACAACCCTTATTACAAATTATTTTGAAAAAATAATAAAATAACTAAAAAATAACTACCTAACTTTCAAATTTGGATTTGGTAAAAAATACAAAACACCTCATGAAAAGATAATATTTCTACTAGAGATAGGAAATTTTATTTCCTGAACTGGGTCAATTTTTAGATTTTTAAAATTCTACCATCTTTAGCTTTTGTCGGTATCATCTTTGTAGAAGGTCAAAATTCCAACATTTTATGAAGGCTTCGATTAGTTAGTTCTATTTATTTGTGTCATAAATCTTCCTTCCTTTGATTTTTTTAGTATGGAGAAACTTGCTTCTTGATAATGGATTGGGACTTCTAAATTCTCAAAATTTAGGGTACCATCAGAAACTATGGTTAAAGCTTTTATTTAGAGATTATGAGAACTATGATGGTCATTCAATTCTAGAACATGACTAGAGTTAAGATAAATCTTATGAGATTAAGAAATGACCGTTTATTCTAATTGAGATGTGTGGCTATCACTGAATTTCCAAATAAACTAAGTTAAGTAGAAATAATTGAGCGATCATGAGATATAGGGATGATATTTGACCAGATATTGATACGTGTTCCAGAGGTTCACAAGATGGGTGGTGTGTGCTGAATCTCCTAATTTAATCAACATTGTATGAAATATTACAAGATTAGGAGAGAAAGGAAGGTTTGCATTTATCTCTGGATCTCGTAATCTTGACAGTTAATAAAGAAACCTGCAGTGATCAAGAGATCCTTTAGTCACTTAATCTCATCATTTTATCACAATTATCACTAATATATAGAGATTGGGAGAAGACAGTTAAAGTTAGTAATGAAAATCTTTTTTGTTGGATCTCACGAAGAAATATGGGTTAAAGCTCCCATTCAGATATTATGAGATATGTGGTAGTCGCTCAATCTCGAGATAGACCTTGGTTTTAGTAAGGCAATCAACAATCTAGAGAAGAACCTTATCTCTGAATCTCAAGATAAAACCATAGTCAAGCCAAGCATGGTGAGATTATGAGAAACTTGTTGTCCTATGATCTCTAGGTAATAAATGGTTGAATTCTTAGGTTCTAAGGAAAAATAGGAAATCCTCACAAGTTAAATTACTCTACTAAGGTGGAAAAAGGGAGGGTTTCTAGCCAATCAGCTTTTATCCAGATTTTTTTAGTAAAATCTAAGATTTTTTGGGAAATTTTAAAAGCAAAAAGTAATGATGGCCTTTTCAGCTCTCCTTTCGAACTTGAATTGCATGTTAGTTTTGCATGCCATAGATAGCTCAAAATTAAACTTGATACATGTAGAGTGAATGCTGAGGTGATTGAGAAATGATACTCTGAGATCTCAACTAGCTAGTGGCATTTATTGCTGAATGATATATAGAAACACCATTTCTATCTTTTTCTTATTAGAAAATTTTAAGAGAAGTGTCATAAGAAATTCAGAAGTTGCAGAGATCCTTTTTAAGAAGAGATTTTTCAGAGAGGAATACTGGAAGAAGAAGAAAAATAAGTCAACCAGAGTCTAGGAAGGCCTCAGCAAGTGAAGAGATTAAAGATGTAGGGGAAGAGTAGAAAGTGAAGCGGAACTTCTCAGATGAATTCATCATGTTTCTCCCTAGGTCTACTCAGAACAAAAAGGTTAGTGATGAAATATTATTTGACTACATGTCAAGTTGTAGAGACCCTGTTACTCCAGGTTTTTCTGGTTATCACCTTTGTTGGAATTATTGGAATGATGTACTAAGAGGGGAGGGGTGAATCAATACCTCTAAAACTTTTTATGTGGTTGGCCCATTAACCTTTGAGTAATCAGATTTATAATATACCTATCTATCTGTTCATCTTTCTATATGTATGTGAAATCATAATATAAGTTCTTTACATTTGTAAACATTCAAGAAACATTCATGAAAAGAAATAACACATAACACATGATATGATATCATAGAAAACTTCTGTTAGGAAGTAAAAACTACAGTGGGGATTTCTACCCACAAAACTTCACTATCTGTAGATAAGAAGGGAGCCAGTAAAGGCTTACAATTAATCATTTCTGATGATCTACCCTATTAAGATTATTAGAGTGGAGACCTATTAGGATCTACTTCATTTGAAGCTTTAGAAACACCGTTAGGTGTGCACTCTGTTAAGAGAATTATCAAAGAACAGTTAAGTCTGTTGGTTGTACTCCTGGTTTTGTTGGTTTGCCCTAAAATTTTGTTGTTCTCCTACAAATTTGTATCCTAAAATTAGAAAATCTATCCTAATTTGAATTATCCCTATCAAAATCTAGATGAATAGTGAAAAACCCAAAACCCTAAGCTATCTTCTAAGTAAGAATGCAAAAAATCCCTAAAATGTCAATTGAGTTTCTATTTTTGCATTACCTTTTTGAAAAACTTAAGTTATAAAAGGTCATGTGCCTTTTAATTGTCACCTAGTCACTTAATCCTAAAAGCATATTCCATTTTATAATGAGACTTGGCAATTGATTATTGTCGGGATGTCTCGAGAGGAAAAGGAATATTCTTTGTAAGTTATGAGACTTAGCAAAGTCTTTCAGTCATGAAGTATCCCAATGAAGAAAACATGATTTGGTGACATGGAGATAAACGGTTAAGTCGCGGTTTCATGTAGTATATTTGGAAGTTAGCAAATTAACATGAGACTTAGCGATTGTTTCAATCACGGGGTCTCCAGAATAGAACAAAGTTAGTGATAAGTTTAAAAGCTTTTGTCGTCATGTCTCCAGTTGAAAAGATAGTTAAGTAAAAGATTCAGAGACTTGGTGACAAACAACTAATTAATTGAAGTATATGGTGGTCAGGTAGTTGCTGGTTAAACATGGTAAGTCAACATCTTTTTAGCAATTTGGAGACAAACAATAAATATGAGACATGTGTCCACAATGAATAGAACAAAGTGTATCAGTTGCATGGTCTCCAAATGATTTAGGGTTTTCAAAATATATTCAGTGACTTAGAAGAGCCATCAGATGCAGAGTGAGATAAGATCAATGGCAGTCACTGAGTCTCTATCAAATTTTCATAAGAGTAAAATGTTCTCGCGACAATGAGATTAGCTTTAGTCGCATAGTCTCCAAATTAAAATTAAAAGATAAGGTTTCATGGGCTATGTCCCAAAGTCTCCAAAGGAAATAGTAAAGAGCAGCTTTATTTAGCAATTGGGCAACTAAGGGTAGTTGTGGGGTCTCATAAAGTGAAAAGAAAATTTAGAGACTTGGTGATAAGAGTTTAAAGGATGAAAAGTAACTGTGGTCACGGGGTGTCTGAATAAATATTGAGTTTGCCAATACTACTAGTGACTTGGATTCATTTGGTCGCGTGATTTCCAGAAGTTAATCATGGTTAAGCTAAGGTGAAGGAAATCATATAGTTGTTAGATCTCCAGAAGAATTGAGAGTTAAGAGATTTGATCGGTGACAAAGAGATAATGCATAGTCGCTTGGTCACTAAATATGAAAAGTGATAAAAAGTGGTAGTTGCTGACTTGACAATGTAGAGATTCATTGTCCAATAAAAATATAGGAGATTAATTACTATATGAAAAGGGTAGTTGAGATGTCTGGTGAAGAACCAATCATATCAAGACATGTCATTTTGTTCAAATTTTATAAGGGTTTTTTTAAAAATGCACTCATATGAATTTGATTTCCTATCACATTCATGAGCTACAGCTAGGATTTCAAATAATACCACAGCATGTAAACTTCAGGGTGAAATTGATTGTCTCTTCAATGATGAGCTAAGTACTTTGAAAAGTTACCATAAAGGGATGATCATAGGTTTATTATCATTCACCATACATCCAGAGTTTTAGAGTGGAGAATTCGCTAGGTTTTAGGTGTCCAAAAAGAAGGAATTGATCAATTTCAAGGTGATTCTCTAGTTTTCAAAGTTCTTGAATTGTCTTCAGTGCACAGAGAAGAGTAAGGAATCCTAAGAGAAGATTTGTCTCAATATCGGTGAAAGAGAAGTGGAAACAGAACAAGATGAGTAAAGCTATCAGTGTGGCTTCTACTAGTGGGAAGAACAATGAAGTAATGCCAAGGAGAAAAGGAATTTCTCTGATGAATTTTTGAAGATATTACATGGGTCTATACAGAACAAAAGGGCAAGTGCCAATATACTGGTAGATGAATACTATGAAATAAGAGATGCCCATACACCAAGTTCTACAGGTTTTTCTCCCTATAACTATTTTTATAATAATGCTGATAAGGCCATCCCTATATCAAACCCTTGGAATAGTGGTTTGGCTAGGTTAATTGTTACTGATGTCTATGTAGATGTAGATTTGTTTCTAGGACTATAAAACCACTACGACTCCTTGTCTAGGACAATTAAAAAGAATGATGGTACTGCATTGTTAATTCTGAATATTAATTCATTTATGCAAGCTTTTAGTTTATATAGTACCATGTCCACTAAGATTAATATTATAAAGAAAGAAGAAAGGTATAGGATACAGCCTGGGGTTGCTATGAACCAATTGCAAAAACATATCCTTAAGGAGGTTAGAAACCACATTACCCCTTTACTAGGAACTGCACCTTACTATTTCAAAGATTTACAATTCTATATCAAGTAAATTGCATATGCTTTGTGTAGAGTGTTGGGTATAGATGGAGGAGCTGAGAAGATAAATTCTGGAATTTTAATGATGGTATTAGATTTACAAGATGTGTATTCTAGTACTAGCTATGATTATATATAGTACATCATTGATAGGATGCATGAGGGGATTGTAGCTGTACAGAAGAAGGATAAAGATCCTAAGTTTTTACATTATTCTATCCTAATGCATTTATTATTGCATTTCAATTATGGTATCATGAATGTAAACAATTTGAACCCCAAGAGGATCTTTCAGGGCCGGCCCAATCCTATCCAATTTTGGATTAGGATATGGAATTACACCTCCAAGGATTGTGACTTCTGTGGATTTGAGAACTGGATGTTCTACCCTTTGATGTAGAGTATGGGTATTAGCAAGACTAGAATCCCAGTGAAGGTTCTGCAGTTGCTGAGACCTTGTGAATATGTTGATAAATGGGAGGGTGACCACAATTGGGGAGACTTCTTTTTAGAAGGAAATTTCACTATGATCAGAATATATGGGTGCACACAACCTCCTCATGTCTTACCATATCATGTGTCATCAGGAGTTGCAACTATGGAATTTATTTGGAAACTCTTATTAATAGATAATGAGAACTTTGCACCACACAGGAAGGGGACATTAACCCCTAGGCAATTCAAGATCTTTCAATTTACAATTGGCAAAGGTGCCATTGATTTAGTGAGCAGATGGTTGGAAAGTTTCAAAATGGGAGTAGCATTATATAGATATATTGATCCAGAGGGATTTCTTGTAGGAGCTAAGAAAATCCTAACTCCTACCATACCAAACACATATGTGCATGGTCTTTGTGTGGAGAAGGATGCTACTAGGAATATCCTTGATGAAGATGAAGTGAGAACTAGGAGATATAGAATTCAAGAGTTATTGAATTTGGAGAAACAAATAAAAAGAAATGGATTAGCATTTGGGGGTTTTTACCTTGACCTGCCATATTTTGATAAAATTAAAGCTATGATAGATAATGTTTACACACTCCGTGCACAATTAGACAGAGTTTTGGATGTAAAGAAAAGGGAAAAGAATTAGAATATGAAAGTGAGAGTGATGGAGAATATGTCCATCCACCTCAAATAGATCAACCCCAATAGAATGTTGCAGAAGCATTTCAGGTAGAGGGGGAATAGGGGCATATCATAGATTTAACTAAGGTTTCCCAACCTGATGATGTAGAAGAGTCTGCTACCAAGAGGCAAAAGGTTGACCTTGGTCAAACCTCTTATACAAGAAAAGAGAGAAAGGGGGATAGAATAAGTGGTCTTGTTCCTGGGAATAGATTATATGATCATAATTTAAGAAAATAGATCAGAAAAGGAAAGAGACAGTAGCAAGAGGTAGAGGAAAACATAGAATTGCCTCTCAGAGCATGTATTGATGAAAGATTGCTTCACCAACAATAGTTATTGAGTGATGATAACTTTATTAAAATTGATGAATTTAAGGATTTCTTAAGGTGGCATAAAAAGGAGAAGATCAGAGAATAGTTGAAATCAGAAGGTGAGGAAGCAGTAACAAATGAGGCTCTTCTAGCTCTGCAAACCTATGATCCTGAGAGTGAAGATGTTTCTCCTGATGAGGCTAGGAAGATGGTCTTAAATAGTGGAATCTTGCTTGTTGAAGGCTGGGATTTAGCCTCAACATTTATCATAGACCATATCAGAGAGAAGCCAGATCTAAAGATGGCAAGTGAAATTCAAATGGGTGACATTATTAAAGGATTTGGATATAGTCCAAAATCCCAAGCATTTGCCATGTGGAATTTGTGTCCTAAAGACCAGAAGCCTCAACTTTTGAACATTCAAGAGAGCATGGTTGTAAACTAGATGGTGTGGACAGTACAGAACACATGAGATCTTTAGATTTCCCAAATAATGACACATTGGGCACACTTAAATGAAGACAAGACAAAATAGTTGTCAAAAAAATGTGGCATCTTAATTGAGGAGGCTAGTTCCCTGGCCAAAGATAGAGAATTGTGCCATATCAAAATCCATCATTAGGATATGGTAATTGCTGAAATGACTAACCAATTACAAGAAAAACTAGAAGTTGTGTATGTACCCTCAGTACAACCTCTGCAAATAGAAGAGAAATTTGAAACAGGGGAAGAGGTTAAAATAGAGGATGTGGCCAAAAAGGATAATGAGATGGCCATAAATGCATTGAGGAATATTCTTCAGCATAGGATTAATATATTGAAAGATAAAATCAATGTAATCCTTAATGCATACAATAAATTGCACATCTTACATGCTTAAGTGATAGGGCACATCTCTATTTTAACTCCTTTCTTCACAGCATGGTCTCCTAGGGTGCAGTTGTTTGAGAAGTTAGCCTCTTTGTAGCAACACAGATCAGATTTACCAGAAATTGTGTCAGAGGTTGAGGATGAAATCAAGAAAGTTAATGTCACTTTACCTTTCTTTAAGGGTAAGTTGAATCAGATAGAGGCTAAGATGAACCTATTTTCACCAAATTTTAATAGATTTATTCCTCCATTGAAAGGAGAAGATGATCAGATTAAGGCCTTGGAGGGCTGGAAGAATGAATTTGACAATAGAATGCCTAGTAATGAGGCATTTATTATAGAATCTGATATGGATTTAGATGGTTTTAATAAAATTTTGGATGAGGCCTTTAAGGCAGGAATTGACATAAATAAATTTTTAGTTAATGTTAAAAGCATTACTGATGTCAGATGGGAAAGGCAGAAAGGACAACTGCAGAGTATTCAGAGTTTCAAATGGCCCACAGAGGATGATGTGACAACTTGGGATTTGATGACCAAGCCAAAGAAAAAGAAGCCTGTGGAGATAGAGGAAGAGATCCTGGATGAGGAGAAGAAAGGAACACTTGGCACCTGACCATTGAGCATAGGGAGGTTAGTTATTATCAAAGACAAGTGTAGGTTAGCCTGAAATGGCGGTCACTTGATCTCAATACAAATATTAGATACTATCCTGAACATTGTCAGACAAAGGCACCAGAATCTAGATGAAGACAAAGAAGATCAAATTTTATCCCCTATTCTTGTCTTCCCACCACTTGACATTCTTATTTCTTGTCTTTTCTGTAATTTTAGGGTTAGGTTCCTTAAACCATCTGAAGCTTGTTGCATCCTAACTTGAAGGATTCCAAGATGGTTTAGGACCTAAAAATAGATAAAATTGTAATATTGTTAAGGAGATGAAAATATAATTGTAATACAGACTTCTGGGCTCTAGTCTATATTTTTTGAAGCTTTTAGCCTTTGTATGTATTTGAAGAAGAAATATATGAATAAAAATATAGTGCAACTTTACTCTACATTGTTGTTGTCTCTTTACTTATTGTATGTACTCTTTTATGTTTAATTTTTAAGGCGTGTTAAACATATTGGCTATAAGGTAGTTATCTGATTATTTGCAAGCTTCTTCTAAGGGGAGAATTAAACTTTGTGAGTAGTTTCAGGGAGTACAATAATGATTGAGGATTTGATACAATATTGTAGAAGTGACAGGATAGCTTGCAAGGCATTTTATCTAAGTTGTGTGTAGGTTGTAAGGAATCCTACAGTATTCTTGTTTATATATCTCTATGAATATATATCTATTGACTCTATTGTCCAAGGATAAGCACTGGTCTAGAATTTGTCAATTGATTCATCATCATCCAAATGTTCAATACTATTCAAAATCAATTACTTTCAGAATATATGTGTAAAATAAATTGTACTCATAGTGACTATAGTTGAAGTTTGTTGATTTCTTAAAGAGTAAATCAAATAGGTTATTCCTCCTAGATTCATAAGAATTATAAAAGGAAAGAAAGATGAAATTCCCTATTATGTTGTTGTCTATTGTCATCAAGATAATGATTTGTATTGTCAAGATTTTTCTCAGAATAGTCATAGTTATCTGCATTGTCATTTATATATCCATATAAAAATAGAGCATTCAGCACATAAGTAAAATCCACTCTAAGGATACTGTCAAGTCAGTAATCAGTCATAGGTAAAACCTACCTGAGTGAGTGGATCTCAAAAAAGAAGGAGGTGATAATAGGTATCCCCAGTATTATCAAAATACCTCAACAATTAGTGTTTTCTCTTGCTTGAGTCAGTGTACCAAAATCATTGGGAGTCATAGAGTTAATTAAGCATTCAAGTATCTTTAGAGGCCCTATAAGAAAAAACCCTAACAAATTGGTGACTCTACTGAGGAATTCAAGTAATTACAAATCTTACCAGTTGTAGTTGTCAAAATTTTCTTTTTATAGTATTCATTCATTCCTAATTATTATTGGGTGGCGACTCTAAATAAAATCTCTGAGATTAGTGCAAATTTAGTAAATATCCCTCAAAATGAATAGTAGGTCAAGGATGAGAAATGATCCTAAGAAGGTTTTATATGGTGGAATCCTATCATCCTCAAGCATGGAAATATCCTGGAGGAAGAAGAGAAACCAAGTTAGCATGGATGAAACCCCTCCAAGAAGTAAAGAGGGTAATACTAGGAGAGACATGAACAACAATCAGCCTTCTCATGATGGAAATACTTTAGAATATGAAGAAGACACAGAAAGGGTATTAGAAACACCTACAGTCACTTCTACTTCTAATGAAAGAGAAGAAACAAGTACATCTATTTCAGATTTTGAAGAAGCTCCCTCTGATGAGCTAGCAAATTAGGAAAAATTCATCATGAAATAGCTTGGCCTTGTTCAACAAATGAAAAGGGAGAGAGAAATGAGAAAGAAAAAACATGAGCATAAGGATGTTGATAAAAATAAAAGAAAATATTCAAGACATCAAAATATAAAAGATACTGAGAGATCTCAAAAGGACTAAGAAATACCACTTACTTATAAAGCTTCTGATTCACAGAAGGATAAAGATAAGAAAAAAATGAATGAATACAGAAATCAAGAACCTAGGTTTTAGAAGCCTTTAACAGAGCAAATGTCCAAGTTGGATATTGATTTGGAGAAATTAATAATTGAAAAAGAGACCATGGAGAAAATGTTAGAAAAGGCACAAATGGAAGCTACAACAATTAAAATGAAGAATAAAATAGATTTTTTGCAGTCTTCTAAGTATTCTCATGCTAGGCCAGAGAATATTACAGCCTCTAAAGCAAAAGCCACTACTTTTAAAGAGAATGATAGTTTTCAAAGGAAACCATTGCATACTAAAAGGTATAAATAGTTTAACTTTATTGGTATCCCTTGGTATCCTAATGCTTTCCCTAAAGATGTGGGTGATATAGGAGAAAAGCTCCCAAAGTTTGCAGGTAACAATGTTATTTCTTGTGAAACACATTTAAGAAAGTTCATTGATTTTGTTGATGATTTAAATA
>MU227716.1:1032405-1049608 GCA_018584345.1 Thuja plicata | reverse complement strand
AAATTTGATCAAACTATTAAGAAAATATAAACATGTCTTTGCTTGGTCATATGAGGATTTGAAAGCCTATAGAGAGGATCTTTTTCAACATGAAATCCCATTAAAGTCAGATGTGAAACCATTTAGGGAAAAACATAGGCCTATTAACCCCTTGTTGGCTCCTAAGATGCAACAAGAATTGATGAAATTAAAGGATGCTGGGATAATCTAGCCAATCAGACATTCAAGTTGGGTATCAAATTTGGTACCAGTCAGAAAGAAGAATGAGGATATCAGACTATGTGTGGATTTTAGAAATTTAAATATTGCTTCATTATAAGATAATTATTCCTTACCTAATATGGAAGCAATGTTGCACAAGGTGACTAGTTGTGAGTTGCTGTCTATGATGGATGGTTTCTCAGGATATAACCAAGTCTTAGTTAAAGAATTAGAACAATACAAAAATGCATTTACCATGCCATGGGGAACCTATGTTTATATCAGAATGCCATTTGGACTAATAAATGTAGGAGCAACTTTTCAAAGGGCCATGGATGTTGCTTTTAAAGAGTTCATTGATTTATTTATGGTCATTTATCAGGATGATTTGACTGCATATTCTAAGAAAGCTGAGGATCACTATGATTAGTTGGATAAGATTTTCAATAAAGAATTAGAATATGGTGTTTCACTGAATCCCAAGAAATGTCATTTTGCAGTGCAAGAGGGAAAGTTTCTTGGACATATAGTGTCTAAGGAAGGGGTGAGAATAGACCCTGAGAGAGTGGAAGAAATTCATAGTTTTATTGCTCCAAATAGCCTAAAAGGGGTACAATCTTTCTTAGGAAAGATCAATTTTGTCAGAAGGTTCATAGCAAATTTTGTAGAGATTGTTAAACCCATTGTAAAGTTGTTAAAGAAAGATGCTAAATTTATTTAGAATGTAGAAGCCCAATAGGCATTTGAGAAAATAAAGAAAGCAGTACAAGAGGCTCCAATTTTAAAATCTCTAGATTATACTAAGCCTTTTTATTTGTTTTCATTCACATCCTTTCATACAATTGCTGCTATTTTACTATAGAAAGATGAATAAGGATTTGAACATCCAATAGCTTTTTATAGTAAATCCCTACAAGCTGCAGAACTTAATTATGAAATAATGGAGAAGCAGGCTTATGCTTTGGTAAAAGTTGTGAAGTCTTTTAGGCCATATTTGGTTTGTGCTCAAATACAAGCATATGTGCCTCATTTAGCAGTTAAAGATATCCTTACACAGTCAGAGGTTACTGGTAAGAGGTGTAAATGGATCACCAAAATTTAGGAATTTAACCTTGAGATCCATATTACAAAGTTGATAAGAGGACAGGGTTTGGAAAAACTCATGACAGAAGAAAACCTAGATCTAGTACAAATAAATCAAATAAAGATACATGATAAAACTACTACAAGCATAGAGAGGCAACCATTTTATACTAATATTGTGTTTTTTCTCAAAAATGCCAAATGTCCTGATCATATGTCAGAAAATCAGAAAAGAAATATAAGATTACAAACTCAAAGATACACTTTGATCCAAGGAGACTTGTATTGGAAGGATAAGAATGGTGTATTGTTGTTATGTCTTGATAAATACCAAGTTGAAAGAGTTTTATGTGAAATGCATGCTGGAGAATGTGAGGGTCATTTTTCTACTAAGACTACTGCCCATAAGATTTTAAGGGCTGAGTATTATTGGCCCAGTTTATTCAAAGATACTTATGAATATGTCAGAAAGTGTGAACCTTGTCAAAGGTTCTCAAACAAGCTAAAATTTTCAGGTGCTCTATTGCTAAACCCAGTAAGTACTGAAGCTTCTTTTACTATGTGGGGACTTGATTTTATTGGTAAATTCTAGGAGAAATATAGTGGGGGACATAGTTGGATACTTGTAGCCATAGATTATTTTACCAAGTGGATTGAAGCCATCCCTACAAAGAAAGAAACAAGTAGGGTAGTCACTGAATTTCTCATGGAGAATATTATAACCAAATTTGGTGTACCTGCTAAATTAGTAATGGATAATGCCATGAGTTTTAGATCAAAAGAAATGATAGATTTCTGTGAAAAATATGGGATCACAATATCATATTCATCCCCATATCATCCATAGGCTAATGGACAAGCTGAGTCTAGTAATAAGAGTATATTGAAAATACTAAAAAGAACTCTTAAAAAGAATAAAAGAGCATGGCATACTAAGTTAAGACTAGCACTTTGGGCTGACAGAATAACAATTAAAAAAGCAACTGGCAAGTCTCCAATTAAGCTGGTGTATGGTCTACAGGAAAGAATGTGTATCAACAATTTATTACTAGTATATTAGTTTATACAAGAGGAACATTTAGATGTTTCTGACAATATGCAAAATATAATGACTCAGTTGGTATAATTGGATGAAGTAAGAAGAAATAGCCAAAGGAAAACTTAAAGTTGCAACAAAAGATGAAATACCTTATTGACAAAAGGGCTACTAAAAGAAAATTCCAATCTGGTGACCTAGTTCTTCAATGGAGTGCAAGAGCATAAGATAAAGGAAAACACAAGAAGTTTGAATCTTTATGGCTTGGACCATTTATTGTCTCACAGAACTTTGGAAAAGACTCTTACTTATTAAAGAACATGGATGGAGAAATTTTTGAGTTGCCTATGCATGGGAAATTCCTGAAGCCCTTTTTCAATTGAGAATCAAGGTTCATGCACAGGTAAGTATGTATCATACTGTGAATACTTTCCTTTAGTTATGTAAATGTTGTAAACAGTTTCCTTTCTGTAATAGGTTAGTTGGAGTCCTCTTCATTTTTTGTAGTGGTCTGTAACCAGAGATTCTATGGTTCTTTTCCATAAACTGTGTTTAGTCAATCCTCAGGTAGAGACACTATTGGTTGTATTGTTGGTTTTGTTGGTTTGCCCTGAAATTTTGTTGTCCTCCTACCAATTTGTATCCTAAAATCAAAAAAATTGTCCTAATTTGAATAATCCCTGTCAAAATCTAGATGAATAGTGAAAAACCCAAAAACCTAAGCTATCTTCTAAGTAAGAATGCAAAAAAGCCCTAAAATGTCAATCAAGTTTCTATTTTTACATTAACTTTTTGAAAAACTTAAGTTATAAAAGGTCATGTGCCTTTTTAATGGTCGCCTAGTTGCTTAATCCTAAAAGCATAATCCATTTTATCATAAGACTTGGTGATTGATTGTTGTTGGGATGTCTCGAGAGGAAAAGGAATATTCTTTGTAAGTTATGAGACTTAGAGAAGTCTTTCAGTTGTAAAGTTTCCCAATGAAGAAAACATGATCTGGTGACATGGAGATAAGCGGTTAAGTTGTGGTCTCACGCAGTATATCTTGCACTTAGAAAATTAACATGAGACTTAGCACTTGTTTCAGTCACGGGGTCTCTAGATCAGAACACAGTTAGTGATAAGTTTAAAAGCTTCTGTCACCATGTCTCCAGTTGAAAAGATAGTTAAGTAAAAGATTCAGAGACTTGGTGACAAACTGTAAATTAATTAAAGTATATGACGGTCGGGTAGTCATTGGTTAAACATGGTAAGTCAGCATCTTTTCAACAATTTGGAGACAAACAATAAAGATGAGACACGTGTCCATAGTGAATAGAAAAAAGTGTATCAATCGCGTGGTCTCCAAATGATTTAGGGTTTTCAAAATATATTTAGTGACTTAGCAGAGCCGTCAGATGCAAAGTGAGATACGATCAACCATAGTCACTGAGTCTCTATCAAATTTGCATAAGAGTAAAATGTTCTTGCGACAATGAGATTAGCTTTAGTCGCATAGTATCTGAATTAAAATTAAAAGATAAGGTTTCATGGGATATGTCATGAAGTCTCCAAAGGAAATAGTAAAGAGAATTTTTATTTAGCAATTGAGTGACTAAGGGTAGTCATGGGGTCTCATAAAGTTAAAAGAACATTTAGAGACTTGGTGATAAGAGTTTAAAGGATGAAAAGTAACTGTGGTCACGGGGTCTCTGAATAAACTTTGAGTTTTCCAATACTACTAGCGACTTGGATTCATTTGGTTGCGTGATCGCCAGAAGTTAATCATGGTTAAGCTAAGGTGAAGGAAATCATATAGTCACTAGATATCCAGAAGAATTTAGAGTTAAGAGATTTGATTGGCGACAAAGAGACAATGCATAGTCACTTGGTCGCCAAATATGAAAAGTGATAAAAAGTGGCAGTTGCTGACATGACAATGTAGAGATTCATCATCCAATAGAAATATAGGAGATTAATTACAGTATGAAAAGGGTAGCTGAGATGTCTGGTGAAGAACCAATCATATCAAGACATGTTATTTTGTTCAAATTTTATAAGGGTTTTTCTGAAAATGCACTCATATGAATTTGATTTCTTGTCACATTCATGAGCTACGGCTAGGATTTCAATTAATAACACATGTAAAATTGAAGGAACAATTGATTGTCTCTTCAATGATGAGCTAAGTACTTTGAAAATTTACAATAAAGGGATGATCACAGGTTTATTATCATTCATCAAATATCTAGAGTTTTAGAGCAGAGAATTTGCTAGGTTTTCTGTGTCCAAAAAGCATGAATTGATCAATTTCAAGGTGATTCTCCAGTTTTCAAAGTTCTTGAATTGTCTTCAATGCACTGAGAAGAGTAAGGAGTCCTGAGAGAAGATTTGTCTGAATACTGGTGAAAGAGAAGTAGAAACAAAACAAGATGAGTAAAGCTGTCAGTGTGGCTTCTACCAGTGGGAAGAGCGATGAAGTAGATGATGATGCCAAGGGGAAAATGAATTTCTATGATGAATTTTTGAAGATATTACCTGGGTCTACACAAAACAAAAGGGAAAATGCCAATATACTGGCAGATGAATACTGTGAAATCAGAGATGCCAATACACTAGGTTTTGTAGGTTTTTCTCTCTATAACTATTTTTATAATAATATTGATAAGGCCATCCCTGTATCAAACCCTTGGAATGGTGGTTTGGCTAGGTTAATTGTTCCTGATGTCTATATAGATGTAGATTTGTTTCTAGGACTAGCAAACCACTACGATTTCTTATCTAGGACCATTAAAAAGAATGATGGTACTGCATTGTTAATTTTGAATAGGAATTCATTTATGCAAGCTTTCAGTTTATATAGTACCATGTCCACTAAGATTAATATTACAAAGCAAGAAGAAAGGTATAGGTTACAGCCTGGGGTTGCTATGAACCAATTGCAAAAACACATCCTTAAGGAGGTTAGAAACCACATTACCGCTTTACCAGGAACTACACCTTACTATTTCAAATATTTACACTTCTATATAAAGTACATTGCATATGCTTTGTGTAGAGTGTTGGGTATAGATGGAGGAGCTGAGAAGATAAATTCTAGAATTTTAATGATGGTATTAGATTTACAAGATGTGCATTCTAGTACTAGCTATGATTATATATAGTACATCATTGATAGGATGCATGAGGGGTTGTTAGCTATGTAGAAGAAGGATAAAGATCCTAAGTTTTTACATTATTCTATCCTAATGCATTTATTATTGTATTTCAATTATGGTATCATGAATGTAAACAATTTGAACACCTAGAGGATCTTTTATGGTCAGCCCAATCCTATCCAATTTTGGATTAGGATATGGAATTACACCTCCAAGGATTGTGACTTCTGTGGATTTGAGAACTAGATTGTCTACCCTTTGATGCAGAGTTTGGGTATTAGCAAGACTAGACTCCCAGTGAAGATGCTGCAATTGCTGAGACCCTGTGAATATGTTGATAAATGGGAGGGTGACCACAATTGGGGATACTTCTTTTTAGAAGAAAATTTTACTATGATCAGAGTATATGGGTGTACACATCCTCCCCATGTCTTACCATATCATGTGCCATCAAGAGTTGCAGCTATGGAATTTATTTGGAAACTCTTATTAACAGATAATGAGCACTTTACACCACACAGGAATGGGACATTAACCCCTAGGCAATTCAAGGTATTTCAGTTTACAATTGGAAAAGGTGCCATTAATTTAGTGAGCAGATGGTTGGAAAGCTGCAAAATGGGAGCATCATTATATAGATATATTAATCCAGAGGGATTTATTGCAGGAGCTAAGAAAATCCTAACTCCTGCCATACCGAACCGAACACATATGTGCATGGTCTTTGTGTGGAGGAGGATGCTACTAGGAATATCCTTGATGAAGATGAAGTGAGAACTAGGAGAGATATAATTCAAGAGTTATTGAATTTGGAGAAAAAAATAAAAAGAAATGGATTAGCATTTGGAGGTTTTTACCCTGACCTGCCATATTTTGATAAAATTAAAGCTATGATAGATAATGTTTACACACTCTGTGAGCAATTAGATAGAGTTTTGGATGTAAAGAAAGGGGGAAAAGAGTCTCAATATGAGAGTGAGAGTGATGGAGAATATGTCCATCCACCTCAAATAGATCAACCCCAACAGAATGTTGTAGAAGCAATTTAGGTACAGGGGGAACAGGGGCATATCATAGATTTAACTAAGGTTTCCCAACCTGATGATGTAGAAGAGCCTACTACCAAGAGGCAAAAGGTTGACCTTGGTCAAACCTCTTATACAAGAAAAGAGAGAAAGGGGGATAGAATAAGTGCTCATGTTCCTAGGAATAGACTATATGATCATAATTTAAGAAAAGAGATCAGAAAAGGAAAGAGACAGCAAAAAGAGGTAGAGGAAAACATATAATTTCCTCTCAAAGCATGTATTGATGAAAGATTGCTTCACCAACAACAGTTCTTGAGTGATGATAACTTTATTAAAAATGATGAATTTAAGGATTTCTTAAGGTGGCATAAAAAGGAACAGATTAGAGAACATTTGAAATCTGATGGTGAGGAAGTAGTAACAAATGAGGCTCTTCTATCTCTACAAACCTATGATCCTAAGAGTGAAGATGTTTCTCTTGATGAGGCTAGGAAGATGGTCTTAAATAGTGGAATCTTGCTTGCTGAAGGCTAGGATTTAGCCTTAGCATTTATCATAGACCAGATCAAAAAGCAGCCAGATCTAAAGATGGCAACTGAAATTTAAATGGGTGACATGATTAAAGGATTTGGATATAGTCCAAAATCCCAAGAATTTCCCATGTGGAATTTGTGTCCTAAAGACCAGAAGCCTCAACTTTTGAACATTCAAGAGAGCATGGTTCGAAACCAGATGGTGTGGATAGTACAGAACATAGGAGATCTTGAGATTTCCCAAATAATGACACATTGGGAACACCTAAATGAAGAAAAGACAAAATAGTTGTCATAAAAATGTTGTGTCTTAATTGAGGAGGCTAGTGCCCTGGCCAAAGATAGAGAATTATGCCATATCAAAATCCATCATCAGGATATGGTAATTGTTGAAATGACTAACCAATTACAAGAAAAACTAGAAGTTGTGTATGTACCCTCAGTACAACCTCTACAAATAGAAGAGAAAGTTGAAACAAGGGAAAAGGTTAAAACAAAGGATGTGGCCAAAAAGGATAATGAGGTGGCCATAAATGCATTGAGGAATATTATTCAGCATAGGATTAATATATTGAAAGATGAAATAGATGTAATCCTAAATGCATACAATAAATTTCCCATCTTACATGCTGAAGTGATAGGGTACATCTCTATTTTAGCTCCTTTCTTCACAGCATGGTCTCCTAGGGTGTAGTTGTTTGAGAAGTTAGCATCTTTGCAGCAACATGGATCAGATTTACCAGAAATTGTGTTAGAGGTTGAGGATGAAATCAAGAAAGTTAATGTCACTTTACCTTTCTTTAAGGGTAAGTTTAATCAGATAGAGGCTAAGATGAGCCTATTTTCACCAAATTTTAATAGATTTGTTCCTCCATTGAAAGGAGAAGATGATCAGATTAAGGCCTTGGAGGCCTAGAGGAATGAATTTGACAGAAAAATGCCTAGTAATGAGGCATTTATTATAGAATCTGATATGGATTTAGATGGTTTTAATAAAATTTTGAATGAGGCCTTTAAGGTAGGAATTGACATAAATAAATTTTTAGTTGATGTTAAAAGCATTACTGATGTCAGATGGGAAAGGCAGAAAGGACAACTACAGATTATTCAGAGTTTCAAATGGCCTACAGAGGATGATGTGATAGCTTGGTATTTGATGACCAAGCCAAAGAAAAAGAATCCTATGGAGATAGAGGAAGAGAGCCTAGATGAGGAGTAGAAAGGAACACTTTGCGCTTGACCATTGAGCATAGGGAGGTTAGTTATTATCAAAGATAGGTGTAGGTTAGCCTGAAATGGTAGTCACTTGATCTCAGTACAAATATTAGATACTATCCTTAACATTATCAAACAAAGGTGCTAGAATCTAGATGAAGACAAAGAAGATCAGATTTTATCCCTTGTTCTTGTCTTCCCACCGCTTGACATTCTTATTCCTTGTCTTTTCTGTACTTTTTGGGTTAGGTTCCTTAAACCATCCAAAGCTTGTTGCATCCTAACTTGAAGGATTCCAAGATGGTTTAGGACCTATAAATAGATAAAATTGTAATATTTGTAAGGAGATGAAAATATAATTGTAAGACAGACTTCTGGGCTCAAGTCTGTATTTTTTGAATCTTTTAGCCTTTGTATGTATTTGAAGTAGAAATATATGAATAAAAATATAGTGCAACTTTACTCTACATTGTTGTTGTCTCTTTACTTATTGTCTGTACTCTTTTATGTTTAATTTTTAAGGCATGTTAAAAATATTGGCTATAAGGTAGTTATCTGATTATTTGCAAGATTCTTCTAAGGGAAGAATTAAACTTTGTGAGTAGTTTCAAGGAGTACAACAATGATTGAGGATTTGATATAATATTGTAGAAGTGACAGGATAGCTTGCAAGCATTTAATCTAAGTTGTATGTAGGTTATAAGGCATTCAATAGTATTCTTGTTTATATATCTCTACAGATCTATATCTATTGACTCTATTGTCCAAGGATAACCACTGGTCTAGAATTTGTCAAGTGATTCATCATCCAAATATTCAATACTATTCAAAATCAATTACTTTCAGAATATGTGTAAAATCAATTATACTCACAGTGACTATAGTTGAATTTTGTTGATTTCATAAAGAATAAATCAAATAGGTTATTCCTCCTAGATTCACAAGAATTGTAAAAGGAAAGAAATATGGAATTCCCTATTATGTTGTTGTCTGTTGTCATCAAGATAATGATTTGGATTGTCAAGATTTTTCTTAGAATAGTCATAGTTATCTGCATTTTCATTTATATATCCATATAAAAATAGAGAATTCAGCACATAAGTAAAATCTTCTCTAAGGATACTGTCAAGTCATTAATTAGTCATAGGTAAAACCTACCTGAGTCAGTGGATCTCAAAAAAGAAGGAGGTGATAATAGGTATCCCTAGTGTTATCAAAATACCTCATCAATTAGTGTTTTCTCTTTCTTGAGTCAGAGTATCAAAAGCATTGGGAGTCATAGAGTTAATCAAGCATTCAAGCATCTTTAACGGCCCTGTAATAAAAACCCTAACAAAGTCCACCTTCTACAAAAGTATTTTTGTTGTGATGCACTTGTTAGAATGCAACTACAATATAAATGTTGATCTGATAGTGAATGCAATCTCTAATTGCTAATAATAGATCTTGTATAGCTTACAATGTAAATTTAATCACCATGAGTGATTGAGTGATACCTTGTCTATGCTTGTCGGTAGCCTTTCTATGTTCTTGATAACTTCTTTGATCTATTTCTATACTTTGCATGATTTTTCTTCTTCTACTTAGATGCTCTCCATGGCTACTATCATTTGTCAAATGATTACAAGTCTCATTTATTACAAATGATTGAACATCTATTTATACTAGTTTCTAGCTCTATTCTTGATTCATTCTTTTACAAATTAACTCTGGATCCAAGGTTTACAACTTGACCTTGATCTTCAGTTGGATATGTTTTAGATTCATTAGGATGCTTTAAAACATTCACAATTTTCTTGCTTGACCCTCAAGTAAAGATTTAAAACAAATAAAAACTCTATAAATAGAATTACATTGTTTTATCTGACGTGTAAAGTCAGATCCACTTTTTGTGGGTTCTATAATTGATTGTCAGTTCTGATGGTCAGGCTACTTTGTCAGCTCTGTCAGTTTTGTACTTTGTTGGTGTCCCTTAATTGAACTATTCATTGGGCATGCTTTTTCTTCTCTGTTAGTGATATTCTCAATACTATATCATCAGTAATGCTTATCGTCAGTTTGAATCTTTTCAATGTTCGTCAGGCAAGTCTATACTTATCATTTTTACAATATGCATTTTCATCTTGTCGGGTATCCTTGTTGTCTGCTGGTTATGCTTATACTGATGAGCTTTGTCATGTTTTTCCCTTTAAGTTTACTAATGGCAAAACTTAATGTCATCAATCTCCCGCTTTGACATTAGTATCAAAAACTAATATGTGCAACATAATTGATGTATTAGTATGTACACCTATGTATACTTCTTCCTTAGTTGTGAAATGACTCCCCCTATGCATATTCTAGTAAGTGTAAGTTTATGTACAAAACTATTCTTGTTGTACATACATTATACATATCCTCATATAGTATTTTGTACATATGTATACATTCCTCCTTTTTCTACTAAAGTATATTTGTACATATGTATACATTCCTCCTTTTTTTATAATGAGGGAAAAGGTACTTATAGATTTTCAAAAATCTGAGAGTGTGAGGCTTTGATTTCCTCCATCATTTTCTCCCATTTCTCCTTTAAATTCTTAAGAGCCATATGCTCAAGTGATATCCTCACATACATGTCATATATATTGTCTACCACAAACATTTCTAGGGTTGTGATTAGATTTCATGCATCTATTATATGTTGTTGTAGAGTGGTGAGGTTGGTAAAAATATGAGCTTGTAGCTCTGTAACCTCCTTTTTGAATTGTCTTTGCATCCCAAATTTCTTTTCTCAAACTGTTTACCTCTGTGATCTTTTCATGATACAACTTTATTGTGTTTGCATCAGAGGTTAAACTTAGTGCACTAGATGTTAGATCTGAATCTAGTTGTGATAGCTTATCACTATTTTATTTTGCAAAATTTTCTAATGTGCACAATTTCTAAACTAAGGTAACAACTTCAGCAATCATAGGTTCTAATTCACTTGCTAGTTTAGATAGCTTTACCTTGTTCTCTGCCACTTCTTGGCTGATTTTATCAACTAGTTTGTGTTGATACTTCATCTCTACTTTTTCTTCCATCACCTTCTCTACATCAACATTTTGATTTGTGATGGCTTTGGTAAGAAATTCTATTTGTTCCATGACTAATATACTATCTTCAATTTTGATATCTGGAACAAGTTGATGTAGAATGTCCCTTGCTTTATCAAGTGCTTGGGCTTCCCTGTGTGCCTTTTTCATTTTCTCTTGAATTGTTTTTCTCTGACACATCACTCCAAACTTTTGAGGTGCTTCAGTATCTAAAGTGGATACATCCCACTTGGGTATCTCAATTACCTCGTCAAGTGTGACCACTAATATATCTTTCTTCATTGCTTTCTTCTTCTTCTTTGGATGTTTGGCAGATTGGTGCACTACCATTTGTAGGCCTTGAGATTGGATGGATTATGTGGGTGAGGGTCGAGAAGATGAGGCATCTTGTTGCTTCTGTTTTGAGTCCACTGGTTGGTTTTGTGAAGACATCTCCTCATTGGCCTTGGGTGTATCAACATATTTATCTACCTTTTCTTTCATGCTTTCATCCTGCTTGACTTCTTCACTCTTTTCTTTTTATTCATCTTTTCTCAATGTTTCATCTATTTTATTATCTGCTTCTTTGTATTTTTTAGTACACACCTCATTCTGAGTGTTGGTTGCATCTTTCATCTCTATATCTATCTCTTTTGGAGTATCTAATGAATTTTTTTTTGTTCATTACCCATGTCCTTGGATATATCATCATCTTTCTTAGATGATTTCTCCTGACTTGATTCAATATCAATTTCTTGTATTAAAATGTTCATGTTGGTTGGTGTATTGACCTCTACAGTGTCAATAGTTGTATCCTATCCATTGGTATTGCCCTGTGGAGCATTGATATCTTCATCTTTTTGCACTTCTTCTGCAGGGTCTTTTCCTATAGTGTCATTGATAATGTTATCCAACCATGATTCATCATTTATATCATCAGTTATGTTACCTTTTATTATCAAATATTCTTTGGTAACCTCTTCTTCATTACTCAAGTCAATATGAATTGGTCTTGGCAGATTTTGGCTTTCCTCATTCTGTGTGTTGTCAAGAGTAGTGTCGGGCCATGCTTCATCTATAACTTTAGTATGTTTGGGGCTTGCTGGATCACTCTCTTCTTTGTCCAATTCCACAGATGAGTCATCTTGAATATCCTTGATGATGATTTTTTCCTTCTCCAGGCTAGCTTCCTTAATGGGATTTTTTAGTATCTTGCACCATTTATTAATGTTGTCTTAATCAAGATCAATTAGCTTCCCTTTGAGAAATTCATATGCTCTCATTTTTGGTGAGAACTTCTTTTCATATTTCTTCATCATCTCACTTATTTCTTCCTTCTTTGATTCTGAAGGCATAAGAGTAACAAGTACTCTTTCTCTTATTTCTTTTTCTTGATGCAGGGAAAATGTCCATCTAGCAGACAATCTCGCTGATAGTTCCTTTGGAACATCATATTCTGAGAATTGTAGTGGAACATTATGATGTTTTCACATTTTTACTATAATAGCATCTTCTATCTTATTTTGATCCTCTGGATCAAACTTTAACCATTTCCTAATGTTAGGATCAGAAATAGATTGTGACTTTGAAATATTCTTACATATTTTATCAATTTTTGTAGGGACCAAAGGTTCTTTATCCTTTTGTATTTCTACATCAGCTTCATCCATAGCTAAGTCTTCTAGATCCTCTTGTGTCCTGACCCATTTCCTTCTTTTGGTCTGTATCTCCGTAGGTGAGACCGGTTTTCTTTTGTAGTTTCTCACTTTGCCTTTCTTAAGTGGTGAAGGAGTTGATTATTTTGTAGTTTTGCTTCTTGTTCTTGAAGCAACTGTTGTTCTTGATTTCTTAGGTGGAGAAGGAGGTGGAGAATCTGACTGTGTGCCCTTTAAGTCATTCTTTTCTATCTCTTCACTGATAGGTGACTGTCCTTCATTTTGTTCCTCCTTCCTTTTATTTCCTCTTCACCTTCTTCAGTGACTACAAATTGCTTGGTTAACTTTTTAACCATTTTGTTCTTCTTGTTCATGGTTTTCTTGACATTATGATCTGTCTTGATCTTTGATTTGGCTTCTTCATAAGTGCCAAATCTTGGTTGCTTGCTATCAAATGGTTCATTCAATAGTGCCTTGATGCACTTAGTAGCCTGTCATGTTTTAATCTCATATTCCAAATGTGATAGCTAGGATTTCCCAGGTACTGCTGGTTTGATATGGGTCAAATAAGTATCTACCATGAAACATATATCCTCTCTATATTCTTCTATCAAACTTTCAGGTATCCTAGTTCTTGCTTGCATCTTTTATTTAAATTCTTTGAAGTACTCATTCATTAGGTCATCAAAATCTATTCCTAGTGACTCTATATGCTCACATATTTTTATGGTGAGAAGTTTGCTTGTATCCCATACTACTTTGCCTATGGAAGGAAAATATTCTTCAAATTAAAATAATATGCACATAATGAGGGAACCAAACTTACAAGTGTTTGTCTTTGAAGATCTTATGGTGTTCATGTTCTCCTCAAGTTGATTTAACAAAATCTCTGCAAGATCCATCTTCTTTCCTTGATTGATGATCTTGTAAGTTGTACTCATAGCAGTGCTTCCTAATGTTATTCATTCTACTGGCCTGGAAGATCTTGTATCCTACCACACATGTACCCAACTTGAGTTCATCGTCAGTGATAGTGTTGCCCTTGAGAGTTCTTTTGTCTGATTTTACACCAGTTAGCTTTTCCACTTCCTTTAGGGATGGGTGCTTGTGGTCTTGTGGTTTGTCTATTGTAGGATATCCAGTAACTGCATGAATAACATCATTTTTTATTCATTTTGGCTTATTGAGCCATAAAGTCTGGTTATGCATTCTGTTGTGAACTATCTTTATCCATTCTATCTTAAAAACTTGGGGAAAGTATAATGCATTTGTGAGACCTTTCACTTCTAGATACTTGTGCTCTTCTTTCAGGTTTCCAACATCAACAAAGAGGGCCCTATAGGCATTATCTAAGTCCAGATCTCCTAATTTTGAGATCTTACATTGACTATAGGACCTTATGTCCTCTATCAGCAAAACCCTAGGTGGGATTCTAGAGAATGCTCTGGAATCATCAGGTTGTGATGCAATTTCTAGGTGCATCTTGTATTTAGGTTCAACACAAGTGCCTCTACTGATAAGCTTGATCACATTCCTCTTATCTTCTTTCAACTTTTCAACTCTAGAAGTAGATGCCATCATTTTCAAAAATTTAGGGCTTTTTGTAATTTTAAACAGTGTGGTCAATCAATGTAGGTACTTACTGAATATCCTTAATCACTCGTGAATCCTTTGAGTTGATTTAGAATCTTGTTGAGGTCGCACTTCAATTGCTCTTTGTAGCTCTGCTTGGTTGCTCAAAAATTGCGGGTGCAAAATGAGTTCTTCCATCATGCTTTTATAACTTTTGTGCCCTAAGTTTTCATTAATGCCCAACAACTCATCGGTATACAAAGACTGAGTTCGCCGGTTGAGACATAAACAACATCTCTGGTGTAGGCACAAAGTGTTAGGATTTCTAGCAGCTTTGGTGACTTCATTGATGATTGTCGGTGAAATGGCGATGACAACTTTCATTGGCTCAAGGATTATCGATGTCCGTTGGTTTACACTTAGTGACTTTGCTTTTGTGTGATAACTGATACATTTTGGTAAGTAGTGTTAACTTTTCTGTGTGTGCTCATCGATGCTAATTTGTACCCATTACTGATGGTTGTTTTTCAATAATATTACAAGTAACAATATAGTGCATGTTCAATAATGCTAATTTTGTCTATATGATCAACATGCATAATATAACTTGTCATAATGCATTTCCGTACTTACTTGTGCAATTTAATTGGAGATGGTGATGCCACTAGATCTATTGGATGGGGCATCATCATTTGTATTGCTTTTTTCAGCACCTTCAGTGTTTGTGGCTTTTACCCACATCTTATTTCTCATCTTCTTGATGTCATCAATGGTGTTTCCATTGGGATAAGTGCTTGTTTCTATTAGCCATTCTTTGCAATCTTTTATCACATGTCCAACCTTATGACAATGTAAACATGCCATACCTGGATTGAACCATCCTCTTGTTTTTCTAGTCCATTTTCTCATACATTTGGAAAATATATGACCGTACCTTCCACATGCTATGAAATTTACCCATGTGTTATAGTCCCAAACAAATGAGTTACCTACTCTTGTTGGTTTGTAGCCATTATCAAGTTCTTTTGGTATCCATGCTTCCTTATTCTTTTTTCAGCATTCTTGATATGTATGTCCATTCATTTTGTAGGTAGGACAATACTTGTCCATGTAGGTTTCCTTCTTTGGTTTTGTCATCTTGGATCTGCATTCATATGCCTTATTTCCTTGCTTGTGACATTTATAATAGTTACCAATGAAAGTAGATTGTGATTGAGGAATACCTTTCATTTTGTTTCTGCAAATGTTTGAGGTGTGGCCTAGTTTTCCATAGTGATTGCATGACAACTTCTTGGTCCTTGGAGTTGCATAAACATTCCTTTAATCTGATTGATTAGATGATTCTCCATTATTGGCGTACCCTATTCCTATGTAATTGTTGACTCTTCTTTGACCATCAAGGAAATCATCCATTCTTTTATTACTATCTTCGTCTTTCTTGATCATTTCATTGTGTTGATTCTGAATCTTGACTTCATGCTTTAGTTTCTCATTCTCTTCCCTTAGCTCACCAATGATCTATATTCTTTCAATGAGTTCAGTATTTAATCTATTTGCCTCTTGAATCATAAGAATAATCTAATTGGTAATCTCATGGTGATGATCAGTAAGTCTTTGAATCTCTGATTCTTTTTCTTGTAGCTTCTCAGTGATTTTCCTCCTATCATCAATAGCCAATGTTCTCTCTGATTCTGCTTTTCTTTAATCATTCATGACATCAATCATTTTTACCATCTGAGTCTCTTGACCAATTTACAGCATCTTGATTTTCTTTGTCAGATGTAGATTGACTTCCTGTAGACTTGTGATCTCTTCTACTGATGTGTCTGAAGCTTTGCTTGTTGATGATTCGACATATTTGAAGTAATCTGAGATCAACTCTTCTTGATAATATTTTTCATTAAGCTTAGTTGCCATGATCGTTCTTTCATCAAGCAAATTTCTCATGCTTACTCTCACCTCTTTATACTGCCACTAGTACATTAAGCCTATATTTTAGACCAAACTTTTCGACGGTAGGCCAATTTGGCTTGTAAAACTCTTTTTTTTTTGTTTATGCTCCCAAAAATGTTGAAATATTGACATATATTAGGTTTAAGAAGAAATGCCAAAATATTGACAAACACGGGATTATATAGAAAAAAAAAGAATAGTGTTAAACACAATTTTCATTGCCTGCGATCAATTTTGTGTGCCAAAGTGATTTTGGCGGGAGGAGATGGGTTCGTGTGCTGCGATTTCACACAATAGGTAAGGGGCACACACTCCATTTTTTCTAATCTTTGTAAAATTACTATTATCATAGAGGTCCCCTATAGATTTTACGTGGATCTGATGTAGTCTTTGAATCTTTTCTCTATGTAACTATTAATCCTTTCTGCCAAGGGTTTGCTATTAAAGTTTTTTTTTTGTGGGAGCTTCTTGAAAGTTCCTTTGCAAGAAATTTGGATTGAATTCAATGTTGTCATTTCATAGTTATGGAATTTTTCTTTGCAAAATTTATTCAAATATATAAAACCTAAAACCTTTATGTATGGATTTGGTGTCCTTTCAAAACCCTAGGGCTTCCTGAGATGGTTGCATACGTTCTATTTATGTTTCCTTTCTGGGTACCTTCTGTATCTTCTATGGCTAAAAATATTACCTCTGTTATTGCAAGAGAGTGATGAATACCTAAAATGTAGCCT
>MU227716.1:995187-1006842 GCA_018584345.1 Thuja plicata | reverse complement strand
GTGAAGAGGATTTTGATCCTTCTTCCATGGACCATCTTGAAGAGGCACATGTCATAGACCTTGATGATACAATGTATGAACCCTCCAACAAATTCATGTCCTTAAATCCTTCAAATGATAACCCATCCAATGAATCCTTGTCCTTGATGCATCCCAAACTTATTGATTGGGATCTTTTTGAGCCAAATGACTCACTATACTTCCCAAATGACAATGCAATGGCCCTATACCTAAATGCGGTTGAACCAAATTCTTCCATAAATGAATTCACTTTGGACATGATGATAGGGGAAGGTTTTCAACCTCTGAATCCAAAAAAGGAAAATAAAAAATAAAAAAAATGAGAAGGTCTAGTGGTGAAAACCACCATGTGGCAGTGCTAGACCCAAAAAAGTAAAAATAAAGGATGTTTCCAAAGGTGGAAACCCAACTGTGGCACCTAAGGAAGAGAGTTTGGACACCTTACCAGCACATGAGGATGAAAGATCACTTATACTCATTGAACCAACATAAAAGGTTAATAATGGTACCAAAGTGGATCCTAAATTTATTCACTTGGAAACATCTTTGAGTCCCTTGGAGAGGAAAGAGTTCATCAAATTCTTTCAAGAAAAACAAGTCAACTTTGCATGGTCATATGCTGACATGCCTAGATTGGATCCAAATTTCATAATACATCATTTTTATGTGAAACCTGAGGTTAAGCCTATCAAGAAGAAATTGAGAAAAATGCATCCACATATAGCTCTTTTAATAAAAGAAAAATTGGAAAAATTACTCAAGGTGGGATTTATAAGAGTAATTGCATATGCCAAATGAATATCCAATATTGTACCAGTTACCAAACATGATAAATCCATAAGAGTTTGCACGGATTTCAGAGATTTAAACCTTGCTTGCCCAAAAGATGACTTTCCATTACCTAGCATTGATGCTATTGTGGATCTAACTGTAGGTCATTCTATGTTTTCACTTATGGATGGATTTAGTGGGTATAATAAAATTTGCATTGCACCTGAGGATTAAGAGAAGACAACCTTCACATGCCCATGGGGTACTTTTTGTTGGAATGTGATTCCCTTCGGTCTCAAAAATGCCAGAGCCACTTATTAAAGAGCAATGACTACCATTTTTCATGATATGATGCACACCTTTCTAGAATATTATGTGGATGAAATTATAGCTAAGTCAAAAGAAAGAAAAGATCATTTACCCATACTTGAAAAGATTTTTACAAGGCTAGAATAATTTAAAGTAAGACTCAACCCAAAGAAGTGTGCTTTTGGGGTACAATGTGGAAAACTCCTAGGGTACATTGTTTCTGCAAAAGGCGTTGAAGTATATCCTAAAAAAGTACAAGCAATAATGGATATGGACATTCCAAATAATATTATTCAAATGAGGTCAATTCAAGGGAGGCTTCAATATATAAGGAGGTTCATTTCTCAATTGGAAGAAAAATGCCATTCTTTCACAAGGTATCTACACAAGGACACCATCTTTACATGGGATGAAGAATGTGATAAAGACTTTACATTTTTGAAAACATACTTGATGAATCCACCCATCTTGATGTCACCTATTCAAGGAAAACCTTTATTACTCTATATTTCAGCAATGGAAAAACCTTTAGGAGTTTTATTAGCACAAGAGGATAATGAAGGAAAAGAAAGGGCTATCTACTACTTGAGTAGAACTTTGATCAAATATGAATTAAACTATAGCTTCATGGAAAGGGCTTGCCTAGCAGTGGTATTTTCCTCTCAAAAGTTAAGACACTATATGTTGATGCATAAGGTGAAAATCATAGCCAAAATTGATCCATTGAAATATTTACTTAGCAAAACATCTCTAACTGGAAGGATCGCAAAGTGGGTGATGGTGCTTGGTGAGTTCAACATTGAGTATGTTGATAGGAAAGCAATCAAAGGTCAAGTTATTTTAGATCAATTGGCTGATTATCCTCAATAATCTACACATCCAATTCAAGTGGAGTTTCTAGATTCTGAGATTGTTAATGTGGAAGCTAAAACATGGACTTTATACTTTGATGGATCTTACACCCAAAATGGTAGTGGGACAGGCATTCTTTTGATCACTCCTCAAGGTTACACAATCCCAAAATCTTACAAGTTATTATTCCCTTGCACAAACAACATTGCAAAGTATGAAGCTTTAGTCATAGGTATCAAGATGGCCTTAGAATGGAATGTCACATAATTACAAGTCTATGGGGACTCTCAATTAGTTATCAATCAAGTCAATGATGAGTATAATACCAAGGATGAAAAATTGATGCCTTACAACAAATTGGTTGATGATTGGAAAAATTAATTTGCTTTGATTACTTTTGAACAAATCCCAAGAGGCAAGAATAGAGAAACAGATGCAATGGCTAACTTGGCATCTTTGCTTCAAATGCCCAATCAAAACACGAGGTATGAGTTCTTGGTGGAAGAATTGGTTAAACCAAAATTTGACCTACCTGATACCCATATTATTTCTCTTTTAAATGGACATGACTCACCATGGTATGGACCCATTTATGCCTACCTAAAAGACCAAACCTTACCTATAGACCAAACCCATGCCCAAAAGAAAAATTTCATAAGACAAGTGGCTCATTATACCATCCTCTCTGACACATTGTATCATAAGGGTCTTGACAGAAGGCTCCTTAGATGTCTAGAGGAAGATGAATCAAAATTATCTTTAAAAGATGTCCACGAGGGGATTTGTGGGTCACATTATAGTAGTTTAAACTTAGCTAAGACAATCTTATGCATGGGGTACTTTTAGAAAACCTTAGAAAGAGATGATTGTCAGTTTGTCAAAGTTTGTGCAAAATGTCAATACCATAGAGACATGATCCATGCACCAACACAAGAGTTACACCCATTTGTCACACCATGGACATTTTACCAATGGGTTTTGATTTGATTGGTATGATCTATCCACCTTCTTCAAATGGACATAAGTACATTCTCACTACAACGGAGTACTTCACTAAATGGGTTGAGGCTTTTCCTTTAACAACTGCAACAAGGAAAAAATTTTCCATGTTCATCCTTAATCATATCATTTGCTGATATGGAATTCCTCACACCATTATTATAGATAATGGAAAATATTTTAAGAACAAGGATGTAGATGAACTTTGTGACACATTCCATATTATTCATCACTCTTCATCCATTTACTATCCCCAAGGTAATGGACATGCAGAAGCTACCAACAAAAATATCCTCAAACTTATTAAAAGATCAGTTGGTAAGTTAGGAAGAGATTGGCACCTTCAAATCAATCAAGCATTATAGGCTTATAGAACTAATATTTGCACACTGATAAGAGCTACACCTTTTTCATTGGCTTATGGGGCCAAATATGTTCTACCCTTAGAAGTTGAAATACCATCCTTAAGAGTGTCATTACATGGATTGATTACATATGAGGATTATAGGGTCACCCAACTTCAACAATTGGAGTTGTTGGAGGAACATCAAACTCAAGCTTATGATCATTTGAAAGTGTATTAGAATTACATCTCACAAAACTATAAAAAGCATATTAACCCAAGAACCTTTCAAGTGGGAGATTTCGTATTGAGAGAAAATCCAAAAAATTAGGTTGATAGAGAAGAGAAAGGAAAGTGGGAAGCAAATTGGCTTGGTCATTTTGTCATTGTTTCTTCTTTTGGAACGGGGACTTACAAATTGGCCAATTGTGATGGTGATGAATTGCAAGAACCTATCAATAGAATTCATCTTAAGAGATTTCACACCTGATTAGACGAAAGAGTGTCAGAGGAAAGAGTATAAGTTGAGATTATTAGATGATTTAGCATCACCTTTGTACATGAGAAAAAGTCAAAAATACAAAAAAGGAGAAAAGATCAAAATACAAAAAAATTAGAAAGTTCGAAAGCCAAAAACATTAGAAAAGAAGAAAATCAGAAAAAAAAAAAAAAGGAGAAAATTGAGCATGAAGAAAGCTAAAACATTTGGAAAATCAAAAAATGAAAACCTAGAAAATAGGCGCCTTGATGATAAAAATAAAAATAAAAAAACAAAAAAAAATCAAAACAATCAAAAAAGAGAAAAAGTGCTTTGGTGAAAACCTAGCAATAGGTGCCTTGGTAGCAAAAAGAAAAAAAAAAAGAGAAAAAAGAGCAATAATCCCAAGAGGTGAAAACCTGGAAACAGACACCTTTTGTCCCTTAGGTCTTTCCTAGTCACATTTGTACATATTGCTTTTCATCATCTCATTTTTTCCATATCCTCATTGCATCTGTCATTTATGCATAAGTCATAATAAAGTCTCAAAGCTACATTGTTGGATTCTAGGTTTCATTTTGCCCTAAGTTTCATACATTGGTTACATTTATCACTTGGGGGCAAACATCATGAATTTTGATACTAAACGGATTCAAGAGTGCTACATTTTGGTCACACATCAGAAGTAGATTTTTAAATTCAGAGGAGAGATATTTTGGAACCTTTGATGGATATAATTGTTCAACCCTAAATAGTTTGATCCTATAACATGATCCTTAGGTTTCATTGACTTATTTTATCAAGATTTAAAAGTGACAAACCTTAAATGATCAGAATGTTTGGAATTCTTTTTGAAAATATTGATACATTTCAAAACACTTGGAATTTTTTATGAGTTTTTCATTGAATTTTTTGAGTCATGTTCTTTTAGCCAATCAATGATGCTTCGACTAGATTGGTGATGATGAAGACATGATGTTTTCTTAACTTCTGTGTGACTATTTTGAGGAAGATTCTTTAACTTTTATGAATTAGTCTAAGGACATGGTCATCAAAGAACCATCCAGGACATTCATATAAGGAGGGTTAACCTTTATTTTTTTACACAATAGGATACCTTGGCTATTTAGATCTTCAATATATTAATACCGAAATCCACTTGCAACATTGAATCTGACAAAACCGATATTCATACTCCCATATTTGGTCATTCAACTAGTGAGGTTTGTACTAGTTTCCTAAAAGAGGTTACCAAATGAGATGAAATTCATATTCATATTATTATGGTTGAGTGGCACCAGTAAGGATTGTATCGACTCCTAGTTCCACAACGCTCAATGATGAACATATATCTCTATTTGCATTTCTTTCACAAACCTCAAGGACAATTAGGTGCATTACATTCCATTTTCATGATAGATTAATTGCATGTTTATAGTATTTTTCCTTAATCAAGGGGGTGGAAGTTAATAATGATTAAATCATCAAATTCCTAATCAATGTCCTCAAATATCTCATCCATCAAATTGATCACATGCTACATCAAGGATATCATCAATATACATATACTCGCCTAGGGGCAACCTCGCCATTTGATCAACTAGGGGAAATCTAATTCTTTTGATCACTTATACCTATATTTGCACCTGAATCATATCAAATGACCCTATCTATAATAATCCTCCCACCATCTTCTCATTAAATCCAATCCAATAGAATATCAATCAGTCGAATCATCCAATTGATCATCTAAAGTCAATCATTTATCCGATCATCCATTTGCTCATCTTAAACACATCAAATTTCCTAACTCTAGATCTTGAGGAAGGAAAATCAATCTATTTGTTCATCTCTCTAGATCTTGAGAGTGAATTATCAGTTTATCCAATTAATTCATCAACCTACCTATCCTATTTGATTGACATCAATACAACATCAACCAAGTGATTTTGACTGACATCATGTGATATCTGATCATCATCACCGTATCTAAAACATCAACAATGTTTTCTCAATCATAGTTGTTCTCATCATGACCGGGGCATTTTCAAAGTGATTTTATTGGGAAATGAATCTCAATTTCCCAAAATCAACCAAATATTCTAACATCATCTTGATTCATTTCCCGAGGGGGCATTATATCCACATCAAAAATTTCAAATCAGGATTCTACATCATATCTTAAATCAAATCTGGGGCAATAAATATTCAAACTTTATCAGTGGGGCATTCTGCATCAAGTTTCACATCAGGTTCTGCATCAAGTTTCACATCAGGTTTTGCATCAAGTTTCACATCAAGTTCTATATCAGGATTTCACATCAGATTTTGCCTCAAGTTTCACATAAGGTTTCGCATCAAGTTTCACATCAGGTTTCGCATCAGATCATCATATCAGGTTTTGCATCAATCAGACATCAGCATCAAATTAGTGATCAAGACATCAAGTTTTCTTTGAATCAATGCGCTTCACACATCAATTCAAAGAGGGACATTTGTAGACACCTAAAATTGACCAGGTATTTCTTAATCATCCAAATTTACAAATCTCAGCCAATTGCCCCAAATCTCATCAAAATAGATCAAAATCATTCAAATGGATATTTATCAAGCAAATTGGACAAAATAAAATTAAAATCAACGGATTAAATAATCATGAAATCAAATAATCAAATTCAAGCCTAAAGGGATCAATCAAATTATATAATTGATTTTAATCAATTAATTGTATAGTTTTAAATCAAAAATAAAATTCAACCCATTCACCCTTACATGGCTAAATTAATTAAGTGATTGAATTAAATAAGTCATAATTTCTTTCAACTCAAATTGATCAACCAATGAGAATTGAGGATCTTGTCTTCTTGTCCCACCCTTTGAGGACAACCATTTAAATGGTCCCCCCATTTGAAACCATTTGAGGGATCAAACTCAACCAAGGATTAACCCATGGTTAATTCACTCTAACCCCCACCCTTGGGAATTTTCTATAAATACAAGTCATTTTCTATTCATTTCATATCCTAGAAATTCAAGTGCAAAGCATCTTCATTATAGGAAATTTATGAGCAATTGAGAGAATTTGAGAGCAATTGAGAAGTATTTTTGAGCATTTGTAAAAGCAAATGTTAAATTGCGGAGCATATCATAAGCATTTTGAATTAGAATTTCATATCATCTTGAGAATTTGAGCTAGATCTTGCATTTTATCTTTAAATTTCTCATTCTAGGATTGCCCTTGAGAGAGATTAAGGCTGGGAGCTCTCTTAACAAAGCTTAGATAGGGAACCATGACATGTCATGGATTTAATTACAATTCTTAGTTTAAATTGTCATTTTATTTCCATAGAATTGTAGTTTAGAGTCCTAATTTTATGAAGGTGTAATTTCTCACACATAGTTGCTCCTTATTTAAACTAAAACATCACCCCTTCTCCCCAAGTTGAAGAGGTGTGTATGCACCCTAAAATGGTCACCTAGACTTTGGGCCCCATTTTATCATTTTATCAATTTATCAAATTTCTGAATCAATGCTTTGGAACATTTTCAATTCAAATCAATTTCCTTCATCAAATTGTAATTAATTCAATTATTTCAATATTTCCTAAGGTTTGATAATTTTTATTTAATTAAAAGATTTAATCTACCTTTTAATTAAATAAAATTCATCTTATTTAATTAAATTAAATTTCTCCCTTTTAATTAAATAAAATTCCTCTTATTTAATTAAATTAAATTCCTCCCATTTAATTAAATAAAGTTCTTCCAATTTATTTAATTGAAAGAAAACCCCTCTTTTAATTAAATAAATAAAAATCTCCACTTAAAGCTCTTCTTTTGATGAAAAAGGAAATAAATTAAATAAAAATTAAATAAAAATCTCCTTTTCATCACATCTGCCTAAGTGGTGGGATTTTTCCGTTTAATCATAGCCTTTTATTTTTGCCTCTTAATCTCCACCATTCACTTTCCTATAAAAGGAAACCTCTCCTTCTCATTTGATAATCATCAATCATCAATCAATCATCTTTTTCATAGTATTGTTATGTTGCAGGTTTGGAGAGCAATTTTGGAGGAGGATTTGAGCATTCAAGCTTGGATATTGCAACTTCTCTCTTCTTGTCTTCTTCTTCTTGCATTCATGGCTACTCATGTAGATTAGATTCATATTAGATGAAACTTGCATTTGTATTTCCTTCATAGATTAATCATGCATTGTTATTATTTAGATTAATTTCCTTTTATGCATTGTTATCATATAGAGTAGATCTCATTTCATGGTGTACTTGCATGGGCACAACTAGGTCAATCTGAGGGCCTCTATTTCAAACCTTTGCACTCTATAACTAGAGAGCTATGGATCGATATTTGAGGCCCCATTCTTGAGCAACCTTGGATGGAATGATTAATAGAAGTGTGTCAACATTTCAACACACATTTTTAGCACCCACCGTGGGGCATGATGCTCTTGATTTTTCTTTATTTTATTTAGATCTTAGATTTTCTAATCTTTACATGGTTATTTTATTTAATTTTTTCAAGCCTAACCCTTATGCAGATTTGCTTGAAGGTGAAAACCCTAGATTTTCAAATATTTGATCATATCACCCAAACATCTTGGCATTTTAGTCTAAAATTTGTTTTGTAGGTTGGCGACATGTCAGAGAAGCTCCAGTAAAAAATTTAGAATTTTTTGAGGTATTTTGAATTTTTTATAATTTTTTCTTTAATTTTCATAAAACCTTAATTTTTGGCACAAATCAGAAAAATTTTCAGAAATTTTTACATTTTCAGAAATTTCTTTAAATTCTATATGGGGTCCATTCTTTGATTTCTAAATTTGGATGCAATATTATAGCTCATTTGGTCAATTTATGAAAAATGATCTATTTTGGGAAAATGGCTCCCTAGGGCACAAATGAAAAGATATTTTTAAAATTCTAACATTTTTGGAAAGCTCTCCATTTTTTAATATGGGTATCTTTTCTACATTTAGGGTTTAGGATCCGAATTCATGGCATATAAGTTCAATCTTTTTGACTAGGTCAAAAATCAAAATTAAAAAAAAGGGCATTTAATGATTAGCTTGCACTTATTTTTCACATGGTTCAATGCATGATGTGAGTTTTCATTTGGATTATTTTCTGGTTATTATTGCTCCTAACAATTGATTTTCATATCTAACCCTAGAGTTTGCATAAGTTGAATATTTATTGCATATCTTGTTTGCTTGTCTTTCTTGTTGGAGAGTTCATTGGGATTGCTTGGACTTGCGTGGATAAACAACAAAAAAATCGTGTTGCTTTATATCTAAGGTATTTTGTTTCATCTCTATAACATTTTGATTTTGGAAATAAAATGAACATCTCATGTGTCTAGCTTGAGTGTTTCTTGCTTTCATAGATCACATTTCCAATTGGTGCTCTAAAAATGGACCTAGATTTGTTTTCTTGCATATATGTTTCACATAGTAATTAGGCCCTATGAACACTATTTGTGGTGATCTTGAGAGAGTGGGATTAATTAACTTTTTTTACATGTGAATCACTTCTTGACGATAGATCCCCTTGTAGGTAGGGAAGGATTTTGTTTTTATCTCATTGGTCAACTTGATTTGGGCTTCAAATTTTGGCAATACTTTCTCTCTTTTGGGGATTGGTGTCATTTGTTGTTGTGTGAACCTTGAATGAGGTGATTTCAAATTAGTGGTTCAATTAATCTTTTTTTCTATGTTTGGGTGAGGTGAAGAGGATAGAGGATTATGCTCTTTTCCCTTTTGGGAGAATCAGAAACTTGGAACCCTTGAATCTAGACCAAGTCCCCATGTGGTCCATATTGTGAGTCTTCCTTGTTAGAGAGGGTTAACCATAGTGGACATTCTCTTTATTAGGTAGACCACATGGAAGGAACCTCAAGTGGTAATAGCCATTTTTTCCATGGTAGTGACAGCCGCTATATAAATGTCCCTGTGGAAGAAATCTCCATGGGTGTATTTTCTTGTGGGTTGTTAGATCTCCTCAGCAGCTCCTGATTGATTAAATTCTCAGACTATGTCAAAACCTCAGTGTGCCAGAATTGGATTTCACCCACTTGAGATTGCAAAAGTTTCAGAGTCAAACCCTTACTAAGAACCATAGTGCAACCAACTTTTTATTTTCTAGGACTATGTGCATGATTAGAAAACATTTGAGAACATACACAAGTAGCATTCTTATGGAGTAGAATTACTATGACACTATCCATGTTCATGTGCAAGGTTGATTTGTTCCTTGCTCATTGTTTGAAGACATTGAGTGCTTGAACTCCCTGATTTCTATCTTATGTGCTTGATTCATGATAAAATATGTTAATGCATCTAGTTGGTCAATTAAAACAAACAAATATGATTTTGTGAGTGATAAAACTTCAATGTATCTCCCCAAAGAGTGTTATGACATGTTTCTCAATATCCAAATGAACTTAAATGGTATCAAATTCCATAAAATGACCCTTGGTCTTCTTTCTTCCACATCCCCCATGTCTTCCTAGTCTTCCATTCCCATTCTTTCTCTTCTTCTTTTATGCTTCTTCCTATTCTTCCTAAGATCTTCACATATTCTTGATTCTTTTCCTCTTATTATCTAGTCTATCTTATTCTATTTTCATCTATTCTATCACTTCCATTCTTGATTCCTCTTCTTCTAGAACCATAAATTTCAAATATCTTGTTATGGAACCTCTCTTAAGGATAAATGATCTTGAACTTATTGCTCAACTCGAAGAGTGTTGTTTTTCCAACAAATTCCTGGATGATAAATTGAAAAACATGATATGTAAATGAGAAAGTGAATTAGATGCCTTTGCTAGAATCATAAGCATGATCTTGTCACAATGATCTTCTTCTTCCAAGCACATTTCACCTTCTAAGTCATCTCATCATTCTTCATCATCCAAATATTCTTCTTCCACTTCAAAACATATTTCTTCCAAACATATTTCATCTTCTAAGTCTTCTCATCATTCTTCATCATCCAAATATTCTTCTTCCACTAGGTATTCACATCCTTCTTCTTCACGATCTCATTCTTCTTCTACTTCTTTCAAGAGTCATGATTCCCTTCAAAATGAATACCATAATGAGCAACGTGATAATCCTTGTGATATCTCTTCCATGAAGAATGACATGCCTGTTTGTGATGACTATGACTTTGATGATCTCGCCTATTATGATTCTGATGACTTTGAGGCCTATGCTGATGATGGCTATTATGATGAAATACATAGACATACCTATGACAACTCTATTCCTAAGATTCCTCCTCATCATGTGCTCACACTTACTAGGGATGGGGGTTCAGAGTGGAGAGATTTTGATGGTGATCCCTATGATTTTGATTTTGAAAGAGACTTTGATGAGTTTTATGAACAATACTTCAATGATAGATTTGAGGAAGAGAAAGCTTTCCGCGCTAATTACAAATGTCAATTCTATCCCTCCTCTAATTATTCTCGAGCTAAAAATAAAGATTGCACTCTCAAGAAAGACCATGTTAATGATGAAACTTTGTTTTGTGATGGCTCCCTTCCATCCTCTACTTCTTCCAATACTCATACTTCTCCTAAAGTTTCCAAACCTTCCACAAATCCTTCATCTGACAAAATTCTTAATTCTTTTCATGCAGTTCCCTATAGTTATCCTTAAGGGCTACCTCTTAAAGAAACTCAAGCTAACCTTCACTTGGCTTCAAATACTTTCAATAATGCTAAATCTAAAGAGCCTAAGCCTTTATATGCTATGATGCCTACTTTAGCTAATCCTTCCCCATCTCTTCCCAAGTCTCCCATACAATTCCAACATGCTTCCTTGTCCTTAGAAGTGGCTCCATGTCAAGAGGACTCTAAA
>MU227716.1:979782-990940 GCA_018584345.1 Thuja plicata | reverse complement strand
TTAATCTCCCTTTTAATTAAATAAAATTCATCTTATTTAATTAAATTAAATTTCTCCCTTTTAATTAAATAAAATTCCTCTTATTTAATTAAATTAAATTCCTCCCATTTAATTAAATAAAGTTCTTTCAATTTATTTAATTGAAAGAAAACTCCTCTTTTAATTAAATAAATAAAAATCCCCACTTAAAGCTCTTCTTTTGATGAAAAAGGAAATAAATTAAATAAAAATTAAATAAAAATCTCTTTTTCATCACATCTTCCTAAGTGGTGGGATTTTGCCTCTTAATCATAGCCTTTGATTTTTGCCTCTTAATCTCCACCATTCACTTTCCTATAAAAGGAAACCTCTCCTTCTCATTTGATAATCATCAATAATCTTTTTCATAGTATTGTTATGCTACAAGTTTGGAGAGCAATTTTGGAGGAGGATTTGAGCATTCAAGCTTGGATATTGCAACTTATCTCTTCTTGTCTTCTTCTTGCATTCATGGCTACTCATGTAGATTAGATTCATATTAGATGAAACTTGTATTTGTATTTCCTTCATATATTAATCATGCATTGTTATCATTTAGATTAATTTCCTTTTATGCACTGTTATCATATAGAGTAGATCTCATTTTCATGCATTGAATCTCTCATTTCATGGTGTACTTGCATGGGCACAACTAGGTCAATCTGAGGGCCTCTATTTCAAACCTTTGCACCCCATTACTAGAGGGCTATGGATCAATATTTGAGGCCTCATTCTTGAGCAACCTTGGATGGAATGATTCATAGAAGTGTGTCAACATTTTAGCACACAAGGTGGAGTTTACTGGTTGCTCATCATTTTACTAAAACATCACCTCTTCTCTCCTAGTTGAAGAGGTGGAGTTTGCATATTACTTCTCTGATTCCTTTTGATCTGAATTATTCATTCTCCAAATTATAGGATCAATCTAAACCATCCAAATCAGTTCTATATTCTATATAATCAACCGTTAATAACCATTTGAAGGATTCGGGATTTCAATATTTCATATGCCCTTACTCTGCAAGATTATTACTAAAGGCATTTGAAGCATTCTTGTGATCAAAATCAATATCATATTCTTGACGCTCCCATGTCATAGATGCTACTAATACCAATGTTGAGCACCACACTCACATAGTATTTCAAAAGGAGTAGAGAGAGACAATAGAAGATTTGAGCTCTGTTATATTTCATTCATTTGTATTCCTCCTTGATTTCTTGTCATTTTATTGTCCGTAGGTTTGTTCTTAGTAGTTTGATTGATCTTTTTCCATTGCAAATCAGTGCTACTAACCCTTGTTGTTGAGCATACAGAGACATATCCTACAAAGGAAGACTTTCACTTTAATTAGGGTATATGGATTTCCTTAGCCTCCATATGTGCTCCCAAAATATGTTCCTCCAAGGGTTCCAATCATAGAATTTATTTGGCAGCTGGTGTGGATAGACAAAGAGCATTTGGATCCTCATAGAAAATGCACTTTTACACCAAGACAGTTCAAAGTCTATGATTTTCTTATTGGGAAGAAACCTCTGGATGGGATTAACAAGTGCTTAAATAAGTACAATATGGGTACTTCCCCTATAAAGATATGTATACCCAGAGGATTTCATCAAAAATGTAAAGAAATTTTTAATTCCAAGTATTACCACTATCTTAGAACATAAAGGATGTGATGAAGAGGAAATCATCAAAAATGTACTTGATGAACAAGAAATAGAGAAAAGAAATGGTAAATTTTGGGACTTGATAGATTTGGAGGTGCAACTAAAGAAGGCAAGAATTGCATTTGGAGGATACTTTCCTAGTCTATCTTACATAACCAGGATCAATAGAATGATTGATATGTATGACACTCTATATAATCAACTTGCAAATCATTTGGAGGAGAAGATGGAAGTGCCCAAAGAGTATTCATCCTCTGAGTATGGAGAGGATAGTGAAGGATCTTATGAACAACATAGCCCTCCCCAGGTGACTGAACCACCTAGTTTTAAGAAGAGGCCAGAGGTGCATGACACATAGGCAACAAGTGAGCCTCCTTAGAAGAGACATAAAATAGGAGAGGGAGAATCCTCTAAGCTAAAAGAGCATGAAAAGAAAAAGGACAAAGTAGCTGCTCTGGTCACTGGTGATAAACATTACCTGTTGGAAATAATAGGAAGTATGTACTGAGGGGGGAGGGGTGAATTAGTACCTCTAAAACTTTTATCAATTATCCTTTAACCTTTAGTAATCAATTCCTTGTATTACCTATCATATCTGTTATTATATCTTTGTGTATGTAATATCAGTTGATAAACATAATTGCATGTAAACATTCATATACACATTCATGAAATGTATTGACACGTGACACAAGATTTGGTAATGTATAAAATCCCTATTAGAAGGTAAAAACTACGATGGGGATGACAACCAAAAAAACTTATCTATCTGGAGAATGGAAGGGGCTAATTAAGGCTTACAAGTTTGATCAATTTTCATTATCTTACCCTGTTAGGAGTAACATGTTTAGACTGGTTAAGGTCTACTCTGTTAAGATCTTTAGAAACATTTTTTAGTGTGCACTCAGTTAAGAGGTTTACAAAAGGATTGTTAAATCCACCTTCTCAAAGGATTTCTTCTATTTTCTACACTTGTTAGAATGTAGTAAAAAATATTCATTGACCTAAATATAAGCAATCTAGAATTATTGAATATGGATCCATTAATTGCACATGTACAATGTATCACCTATAGTGATGGATTAATACCTCTGTTGCTTGGTAGCCTTGAATTTGGGTCTTGATAACCTATTTCATCTTTTGTTGTCCTTCTGCATAAAAATATTAGTCTGATCCATAGATGTGCTCCACAGTTAAATATATGTAAAATATTAGTCTGATCTTGTTTTGAATTATTACATATCTATTTATATAATAGATTGACCTAATTAAGTATCACTCATTACAAAGATAACTCTATGATCAAAGGTTTACAACTTGACCTTGATCTCCTAGTTTGCATGTTTTCAATCAGTTAGACAGATTAAAACAATTACAATTACATTGCTTATCCTTCAAGAAATGGTTTTAAATAAAATTAAAAAAATAAATATAAAACACAAGTATTTTATCTGACGTGGAAGTCAGATCCACATTTCTCCGAATATAACTGCCTCTCGGTAGACTAGTGCTTTGGTTTCTCTTTAGTCTATCTATTGGTGTTCCTTCTGTGAACTATCTGTTGGGTTCCCTTGATATGTCAGGTTCCTTTGTCAGTTTACTCTATTGGTTTACTCTGTCGGGTTACTCTATCAGGTTACTCTATTGGGTTCCACTTCAACATTTTCGGGTTTCACTTGTAAACTATATCGTCAATTTATATTGTAATCTATTTTTTTAGGTTGCACTAAACCTATCTTTTAGTTTTGGTGTTACCGATGGTTCAAAACTATTTTCCTTTGCATACTAATGGAAAAATATGTCATCAATCTCCCCCTTTGACATTAGTATCCAAAAAATGATATGTGCAAAACTAAAAATGTTCTACTAACTACACCATGTATTTTACTTAGTCAATTTATGACTCCCCCTATGTATATGCCTCGGTATAGTTTATGTACATGTATGTATTATTTCCTTTATACATATATATCTTCCTTTTATTATTTCTCCCTTTTACCTTATCAAATCCCTTTGTCTTTTTGTCACAGATTAGTTTCCCCCTTTTTTTGATAATAAGGACAAAGGTGTATACTTACAACTTATCAAAAATATGGGAATGAGAGTTTTGTATGTCTTCTATCATTTTCTCCCATTTATCCTTAAGGTTCTCAAGGGTCATTTATTCCAGTGTTATTCGGTTATGCATATCATAGATGATGTCAGTTATAGACATCTCCAGGGTGGCAATCAACTATCTTGCCGAAGTCATATGCTATTGCAGTAGTGTAAGATTTAGGAATATTAGATCTTGGAGCTCGATTACCTCATCTCTGAACTTTGTTTCTGCCTTTAAAATTTCTAGTCTCAACCTTTTTATTTCCATAATTTTTTCAAAATGCAACTTGATTGAATTTTCATTGGTGGTTAGACTCTGTGCACTAGCATTTAGATCTGAATCTAATTGTGCAATATTTTCACTATTTTCCTTAGTGAATTTCTCTAAAGTGCATAAATTTTGTACTAAGGTAATTGCTTCTGAAATGATTGGGTCTAATTCATTTCCAAGTTAAAAAAGCTTTACCTTGTCTCTGCCACTTCTTGGCTGATTTTCTCTGTCAATTTGTATTGATATTTTTTCTCTGCTTGTTATTCTATTGATTTCTCTGCATCCACATTTTGAGATGTGATGGCGTCGGTAAGAACAAAAATTTGATCAAGGATGGGGGAATTTTGATCAATGTCTATATCAGGAAAAATTTGGGTTAGGATATCCCTCATTGTTTCTAGCACTTGTGAGTCCTTGTGCTCTTTCCTAAGATTTTCTTGTAAAGATTTTCTCTGACATGTTTCTCCATACACATGGAGAGATTCATAAACTAATGTAGAAGGATCACATTTAGGTATCTCAATGATTTCATTGAGTGTTATCTGCAGCTTTCTCTTCTTGGTATTCTTCTTCTTCTTGGATATGGAGTGGGATGCACCTATATGAAACACCATAGAAAGTTCCTTTTCTTGGTCTGATGTATGAGATGAAGGCTTGGGTGGTGTTGTGCCTTTTTCTTGCTAGTCTTCTATGTCTACCTGTCGGTTGGGAGTTGACGTCTCCACATCAACCTTAGCCTTTATTTGCAACATCTCCTTCAGTATCCTTGGGAATAGCATCACCTTTGTTCTCTTCTTCATCTTTCTCTTTCTTGTCTCTATTTGTTTCTTTTGGTTCTCCATCAATGACATTCTATTCATCAGTTGTATATTTTTGTTCTTCTTCACCCTTATCCTTGGGTATGCTTCCATCTTTGTCAGGTGACTTATCCTTTTCTAAGATAATATTGATAACTTGTATTAATAGTGGCATTTGTCTAGGTATATCTACCTATGTAGCATCTGTAGTTATGTCTTGTTCCTTGGTTTCTTCGGTGGCAACCGTGACATCTTCATCTACCTTTACCTCATTGGCAGGATCATCGGTTATATCTATGATTGTCACATCCTGGAATGTGACATCTATTTCTCCTAATGATTGCAGAATGTGTGGAATGCCATTCATTTCTTTGCTTGCTTCTATTTGTAGTTCTATGAATGTGACATCATCTACATCATTGATGAGAATTATCTCCGAGCTCGGTTTAGCCTGAGTTTCTTCATTGTGTGGATTATCAGTGAGAGCTAATACTCTCTCGGGGCTTTCATCCTTGGTAGGTGGATTGAGTATTTTACTCCAAATTGTGTTACTTTCTTTGTCTAGCTCTACAAGTCTACCCTCTAGTACCTTGTAGGCTATCATCTTGGCTAAGAATTTCTTTGCATTTTTTTCCATCATCTCATCAATTTCTTCAACCTTGCACTCAGGAGGCATGATGGTTACTAGAGACATCTCCCTTATTTGTTCTTAGTTTGCAAGGCATAAGTCCGTCTTGCAGACAATCTATCATTCAGTTCCCATGGCATCTTATTATCAAATTGTATTGGTACACATTTGAAATTAATCATTGCCTTGATGAGTCCTTCCTCTATTTTATTATGATCTTCGGTATCTAGTGTTAGCCACTTTCTAACCATAGGCTTAGTCATAGTACCTGATGAGATGATTGAATCACAAATTTCATCAATTGTTGTAGGCAATTTCTGCTTCTTTTCTCTTGAACACTTTGTGAATAATGAGCTCTTTCATTGACTATTTATAGACATTTTCCCTAAGTGGTGTCATAAATTCTTACCCACTCCTCATTGTATGAAGATAGAGTCATCAGGTGACACACAAATTACATTTTTGGTGAGAACACTATGCTTGGGGAAAGTATATGATCTTTTGACCTTTCATGTGTTTACCAACGGATCTCAGTTTATGGCGAAGACAACATTTTATTTTTACATGATTACTGCTGGATCTCAGTTTGTACTAGCAACTTATCTTTTTATATGTTAACCGACGATTCTTGATAAGTATTGAAAACTTTTCTTTATATGTATACCGATGATTTTTGGTATGCATTGACCGATGAGATTAGATTCACAAATTTATAATAGGTAGTACCATAGTGCATCTTTCATCATGCTAATTTGTAATTTCATCAATGTATAATGGAACTGATGTAAAATATAGCTTGGTACAATGCAGTTCCATACTTGTTCTTCTTAGGTTGGGGTGGTGATGTCACCAAATCCATTGAATACGGTGTCACCAATTATATTGCTTGTTCTAGCATCATCTATGTTTGTGGCTTTCCTCCACATTTTGTTTCTCATCTTCCTGATATATTCAATGGTATTTCCATTTGCAAATGTTCTTATCTCTATCATTTGATCTCTACAATCCTTTCTTAGATGACCGACCCTATGACAGTGTAAGCATGTCATTCTGGGGTTAGTCCATCTTCAACTTTCTTGTCCATTTCCTTATGCAGTTTTTAGCTATGTGAATGAATCTACCACATGCTGTGCAGTTTTCCAATGTGTTGTAATGCCAAACATATGAGTTACTGATTCTTGTCGGTTGATAGGAAGTATCTTGTCCTTTTGGTTTCCATTCTTGCCTTTTCTTTTTCCTGCATTCAGAAGATGTGTGCCCATGCATTTTTCAAGTAGGAAAATACTTTTCCATGTAAGTTTCCTTCCTTGGTTGTTTCACCTTAGATTTACATTCATATTATTTATATCCTTTCCTGTTATAGCTATAACAATATCCTATGAATGTAAGAGTAGATTTAGGAATACCTTTAGCTTTCCTCCTGGAAACATTTGGTGTGCGACCTATTTTTTCACAGTGATTGCATGTCAGCTTCTTTAGCTTTGGACTTGTTAAGACATCTTTGTAATCAGATTGATTTGATGATTCTCCATGCTCAGTATACCCTAGTCCAGTATTGTTGTTGACTCTTGTTTGTCCATCTAGAAAATCATCCATTATTTTGGTACTTTCTTAAGCCCTTTTGATCATATCGGTGTGCTATCTTTGGATCATCATTTCATACTTCATTCTTTCATTATCTTCTCTTAGCTCACCAATTGCTTGTAATTTCCCATTTATTTATGTGTTTAGTTGGTTTGCCTCATGACTCATTAGAACTATTTGATTGGTGATCTCATGATGATGTTGAGTAAGTCTTTGTATTTTTTACTCTCTCTCTTGTAGCTTTTCTGTGACCTTCCTCCTATCATCAATAGCTAGTTTTATTTCTTGTTCATCTTGTCTAGCATTTTTCATAACATCAATCATTCTTACCATATTTATCTCTTGACCGATTTGCAGTATCTTTACTTGCTCTGTCAGATGTTGATTGGTTTGATTTAGACTTGTGATGTTTCCTTTTGATGTGTCTGATGTATTGCTAGATGTAGATCCAAATGACTCAAATAAATCAGGTATCTCTTATTCATGATAGTCTTTTTCATTGTTCCAATTTTCCATTGCTTTTCTTTCATCCAGTAGCTCTCTCATCTTGATTCTTGCAGCCTTTTGTCATTCATAGAAGATCTATATCTCTAGCTTCTGATTCTCAATATTCTTTCTTATCAAGCTTATACTTCTCCATTGTATGATCTTTTCTCTCAAGTGTTTTAAACTTTTACAAATAAGAGATCTAACTCTTATACCAATTTTTGGAAATAATGGGAAGTATGTACTAAGAGGGGAGGGGTGAATCAGTACCTCTAATTTTTTTATCAATTATCCTTTAACCTTTAGAATTCAATTCCTTGTATTACCAATCATATCTTCTATTCTATCTTTGTGTATGTAACATCAATTCATAAACATAAATGCATGTAAACTTTCATGAAATGTAGTGACACATGACACAAGATTTGTTAATGCAAAAAACCCCTGCTAGAAGGAAAAAATTGCGGTGGGGATGACACCCACAAAAAAATCACTATTTGCAAAATGGAAGGGGTCAGTTAAGGCTTACAAGTTTTATCACTTCTAATGATCTTACCCTATTAAGAGTAACATATTTAGATTGGGTAAGGTCTACTCTATTAAGAGATTTAGCAACACTGTTTAGTGTGCACTTGGTTAAGAGGTTTACAAAAGGATTGTTAAATCCACATTCTCAAAGGATTTCTTCTATTTGCTACACTTGTTAGAATGTAGTCAAAAATATTCATTGATCTGAATATATGCAATCTAGAATTGCGTAATATAGATCCATTAATTTCACATGTATAATGTATCACCTATAGTGATGGATTAATACATTTTTTTCTCGGTAGCCTTGAATTTGGTTCTTGATAAACTATTTCATCTTTTGTTGTCCTTTTGCATAAAACTCTTAGTCTAATCTATAGATGTGCTCCACAACTACTATCATCCTCAAATCATCTTATTTTGAATTATTACACATCTATTTATACAATAGATTGACCTAATTAAGTTCACACATTACAAAGATAACTCTATGATTAAAGGTTTACATCTTGACCTTGATCTCCTAGTTTGCATGTTTTCAATCAGTTAGACTGATTAAAACAATTACAATTACATTGCTTGTCAATCAAGAAATGGTTTCAAAGAAAATATAAAAACTAAATATAAAACACAAGTGTTTTATCTGATGTGGAAGTCAGATCCACATTTCTCAGGATATAACTGCCTCTTGGTAGACTGGTGCTTAGGTTTCTTTGTTGTCTATTTTTTAGTGTTCCTTCTATGAACTGTCTATTAGGTTCCCTTTCTCTATCAGGTTCCTCTATCAGTTTACTTTGTCAAGTTCCTTTGTCGGGTTCTACTTCAACATTTTCAGGTTGCACTTGTAAACTATGTCATCAGTTTATATTGTAATTTATTTTTTCGGGTTGCACTAAACCTGTCTTTTGGTGTTGGTTTTATCGACAGTTCAAAACTATTTTACTTTGCATACTAATGGAAAAATATGTCATCATTACCATCACCAATTAAGAAAAAGAACCAGAGAGGGAAAGAAGAAGGAGAGCCAGGAAGAGATTGAATTACCTCTCTAATTGTGCAAATATGAGAGGGAATTGCACCAGGAAGAACTTTTGAGTGATGATGACTTCATCAAAAGTGATGAGCTTAAGAATTTTCTCATTTAGAGATAACATGAAGAAGTAGGTAGTAAATTGCAAATTACAGAGGGCACTACACTGGTAGATGAAGCTTTGTAAGATCTAAAAGCCTTTGATCCCAGCTCAGAATGTATTATAATGGAGGAGGCCAGACAGTTGGTAAAGTCTAGTTGGATTTTTCTTGTACTAGGGTGGGATCTAGTATCAACATTTATCATAGACCAAATAAGGATGCAGCCAGGGGCTCAATTATCTTCAGAGACTTGGATAGGAGATATGATCAGAGGCTATGGTTATGATCCTAGATCTCAAATTCTTTCCATGTGTTCCTTAGCTCCAAGGACACAAAATCCTTCCTTAATAAATGTGGCAGAGAAGATGGATGTGGATGGAGATAAGATTATTTGGATAGTACAAAATGTATATAACTTAGAATTTTATAAAGATGTCACACATTTTTCCCACTTGAATGAAGCCAAAATAGAGTAACTATCCAAGAGATATGGAAGGATTTTTTTATGAAATAATTTCCTTGGCCAAAGACAGGGAGAAGGGCCTGATGAAAATTAGAGTGTTGGAGGAACAATTGGATGACTTAAAGGTAAAATTGGAAGAAGCATCCAAAGTTGTTCCCCCTCCTATTCAATAAATTGAAGTTATTATGCCTGATGTCACTGAAGAACCTATTCAAGCAACTACAAAATATCACAAGGACAAGAATGAGGTTTCCCTCATTGCCTTGATCAGTATTTTGCAATACAGAATGGATGTAATAAAAGGCAAGTTGGATGCAGTCCACAAGTCTTACAATAAGTTGCATGATATTAACAAAGATGTAAAGGATTCAATAGAAACTTTTGATCTACTGTTCAATGTATGGTCTTGCAGGGGCTCTTTATTTGAGAGAATAGAAGCACTATAACCCCACATGCTAGATATTCCTGAGTTAGTAAATCAGGTTGGGGAAATGATTGAGAAGATTGGTGAATCCTTGTCATTTGTTATGGGAAAGGCAAATCGGGTACAGTTAAAATTGAATATGTTTGGTCCTGACTTCAGAAAATAAATCCCTTCTATACATAATAAGAATGTTAAATTGAAAGGTGTTGAGAAGTGCAGAAATGATTTTGATGCATTATTGCCAAAGCAAGAATCTTTCCTAACAGAGGATAATGTTTTGAATATGAAAAAATATAATAAGGTCCTAGATGATATTTTCAAAGCTGAAATAGATTTTGCCAAGTTTGTGGCATATACAAGGGATATCACCGATGCCAGGTGGGAAACAAAAATGAAGCAGTTGGAGGGCATTAAGAGTTTTGACTGAGCAGTAGAGGAGGAGGTTGCACTGTGGGACAAAAGAAAAAAGCCAAAGAAGAAAAAATAGGCAACAAGAGACTTGGAGGAAATGGAGGAGGATTGAATGACACTTGAAACCTGATCAATGAGTATAGGGAGGATAATTATCTCAAAGAATAGTGTATGTTAGCCATGTAGGTGGTCACTATTCTCACACCAACTTTCAGAAGTTACCTTGAATATCTATAGACAAAGGTGCCAACTGTTAAATTTTCAGAATGATTACAAGGTGCTAGTCAAGTTTTCCTCTCCACCAATGGAAAATGATTGTAACTATTTTTGTCTTTTAGTGCCTTTTTATTTTCCTAGCCATCTGAAGCTTGTTGTTGTAAGAATAGAAAAAGTCCTATTTAGTATATCTAGGGGACCACAAACCCTAAATAACATGCTAACCTAACTAATCTATCATGAAAGCCATCTAAAATAAGGATTCACAAAAGTAAAGCATAAAAATCTAAGAACCCCATTTAGATGAAGCTCCCATGTCCTTCTTTCTTCTCCATAATCAGATTAATGTTTTCTCTTTGACAATAACAAGATTGCACAAAGACTCTTGAAAGCATAAATTCGCAATGAGAATACTAGAAGATAGTGGTCTAACCTT
>MU227716.1:923098-972228 GCA_018584345.1 Thuja plicata | reverse complement strand
CAAGGTGGAATGAGACCAAATTGATAAAGGGGTTTGAAATTTGGAAAAAAGGGGGATCAAGTCAAGATCCTATTTTCAACATCATAAAGAGAGGTTCCATGATTTGGATACTTCCTAGGAGTATTTGAAAAGTTTTTAAGGAGGATCTAGAAATGTGCTATGTATGCAAAAAGGCTATGATTAGGACATATGCAAAAGGAACTATAATGTGGATTGAAAGTGAGGTCTATAAAGAAAGGGATTTTTGATATGAAAATGTAAGGAGATTTAGGTCATGAATATGCAATATGAAGGTTATCAAGCATGCCAAAAGGTTCTGAGTGAAAGATTCAAGGTTCCATATGTTCACTCAAAGACAAGGTATTATTGTGACCCATTTGATTATTCTTGAAGATTGATTTGGAAAGTGTTGTTTAAGGAGAGTGTTTTTTAAGATGTCTTCATTTTATTAAGGTTTGAATACCCACACAAGACACATCATTTAGAATGGCTGTTGTAAAATGAACTAACACACTACTTCCTAAGAATAACAAGGACAATATCTATTGAGTCTCCACTTGAACCAAAGTTCAGTCACGCTTACTACTAGTGGACAACCTAGAAGCTTGGAGGCATGGGCTCCTCCTTACATGTGCACTCACTTCTCAGGCACTCCAAGCTTCAACTCTTAAGGGGAATCACTTCCTAAGGGATTTTTGTCTTGACTAATAGTCAAAAAAGTGTGGGGCATCTTAGTTGGTCTCTGACCTTTCACGCCAACAGATAGAAGGTTTTTGGCTACTAAAACATGGTGTTTAATAAGGGCATCCATTTGGGTGATTATATGTGTGGTATATTAGCTCCATTATGGAGGCCTCCCAGCCTATGAAAGTCAAATTCCATAGGTTTTAACGCACCACAAGGGTATTGAGGGAGATCTTATTCCCACTATAATGCATCCAACACCCGTCCATTGAGAGATTAATCACAATGGCATATTTGTATCCTGGTTGGATGGGCTTGGCTTTATCCTATCACCAGTTGGGCATCCACTCTCATTGGCTCTACTAAAGCACTTTGGAGGCAGCCACTCTATAAGAATGATATGAGTTTCTCTTACACCCAAGATCCACGAAGGTGAGGGGAGAGGATATGCTCATATGATTCTTAGGGATTTACAATATAGAAAACACATTAGACACATGAAAGAAAAAAGTTCATTTCAAGGACCAAAGTGAAGTGTTTTCTATCTATAAAAAGAAAGCACAAAAGTTTGGGAAAACACAATGTCTTCTACAAAATGTTCTATATTTGAAACCATTAGTAGTTTTAGGATTTAGTCTTCATCCCACGATTTCCATAATGTTACACAAACTCATCAGTAACACATAAAAATTTCTTATCAAGTGCAAAGATAGGAATAGGAATGAAAAAAAGCAATTAAACCCTCAAAAAATGCAATGTTACCACCTGCACAAAATGTTTGACCACCTACGCAGCAAGTGCAGGTGGTATGACCACCTACATAGAATGTTTGAGTGCTTGTGCAACAAGCACAGGTGGTATGACCACCTACCCAGAAAGTTTGACTGCTTGCACAACAAGCGTAGGTGGTATGACCACCTACATAGAAAGTTTGACCGCCTACACAATAAGTGCAAGTGGTATGACCACCTGCATAGAAAGTTTGACCGCCTGTGCAACAACTAACCATAACCCTAAAAATTGACTAAAAACTTACAAAAATAGAGATTTTCTAAATATCTAAGCATGCAATAACAAAAAAAATATAGCTAGGGTTCATTAACCATGATATTTATGTTGATTTGTAGATATTTGAAGTGAGTTTGAAACCCTAACTAGGTTGCTTGTGCATAGAAATAGTTTAGGAGCACCTTAAAGACCAAATCCGCATTTCATCCTAAACTATTTTAGAGTTCATTTTAAGTGTCCAAATCAGATATGCATATTCATTTTAGACCCATTAACAACTTAAACAACTTGATCTCGCATGAAATAGTCCATTTCCACCCCTAGTTAGGCTATATCGCAAGTTGCTTGAAATTTGAACAAGTTTGATAGCATGACACCCTAGACTAGATGAGATTCATTTTAGGAGCCCTAATATAAATGTGCATGTTCATTTAAAGCCTTGAAAATAAAAGTGTGAAGTTAATTTACCACATTAGGGTTCATTCACCAAACTTAGGGTTCATTTGAATAGTTTAGGGTTCATTTTCGCTTGTAAATAAAGAAAAAGCAGAGGAGAAATCCCTAAATGCATAATAGCTTGCTAAACATTAAATAAATGATCCTAAACCCTAACATAGGACCCCATATGACCAAATACATAGGTAAGAAGCCATTTGTGTAGGTCTACATACCACCTGCATAGGTATGACCACCTGCACAGAATGTATGACCGCCTGCGCAGCTTCTTTGACCACCTGCGTAGCTTCTTTGATCACCTGCGCAACTCTCTTCCAGAACCTGAAAAAGACAAAACAAAAAAAAAAGTTATCATTTAAGGTTTTCCATGTTGGGTTCACCAAATTTAAAACTATAAAAAGGCCTATTTAGCATATTTAGGGGACCACAAACCCTAAATAACATGCTAACCTAACTAATCTATCATGAAAGCCATCTAAAATAAGGACTCACAAAAGTAAACCATAAAAATTTAAGAACCCCCTTTAGATGAAGCTCCCATGTCCTTCTTTCTTCCCATAATCAGATTAATGTTTTCTCTTTGACAATAACAAGATTGCACAAAGACTCTTGAAAGCATATATTCGCAATCAGAATACTAGAAGATAGTGGTCTAACCTTGAATGAGAAATGTCCTCAATTTATAGAAAATGAGACACATTTAGGTGAGATTGCATAAAATTAATGCACCAACCAAGATTTTGGTTGGTAGGATGTTTGGAGGCATGAAATGGGGGAGAGATATTGAGGAGATATTGCAAATATTTGAGAATATTTGTGAAGCACCTTAATAGGGATGAGAATCCTTATTTAAGGGATATGATATGTAGGTGAGATTTTTAATCATCAATCAAATCAATAATCCCATATTCTCAAATATTCCTCAAAATGAAATTAGATTTATGAAATTATAACAAATATCATAAATTTGAAATTAGCTAATTAATTATTGGAGACTTAGGGAAATAGGGAATAAATAAAGTTTATTTATTTATTCTATTAGGACTTAGGATAAATCATGGGTTATTCATCCAAAGGGGGAAATTAGTGGGAAATAGGTCAAATTGAAGGTGATGATGTTGAATTGAAATGATTTTGATAATATTGATAAGGATTAGGGTTAATTCCAAGGGTTTCAAAATAGTTTAGGAAATCACGAGGCATCGATGAATTTTGACAATGCACCCAGATAACGATGATTGGAAATGATTGAAAAGTGCCAGTGAACTTTGATAGTGTCATAGGATTGAAATGGGGAAACATTGATGATCTTTGACAATGTTCCTGAAATGATAATCAGAAATAGTATTGTCAATAATGAACAACACTATCAAATTGAAATTGCTAGATTGATAGCGATAACACCGATGATCTTTGACAGTGTTATCAAATGGTTGATGAAGGGGATACAAAGCATCAATGATCTTGGAAAATGCTCCTGAAATGATGAAAAGATTGATTGAATAGGAATTAGGGTTTGATTGATTGGTTTGAAATTAGGTTGATTAGGCATTGATGAACTTGGAAAATGCCCCAGAATGGTCAGAAACAAGTCCAGACAATTATACAAATGATTAGGAATAGAATAGGAAGGGTTTTAACTAATTTAGGAAGATTTGGAATGGTTTAGGATTAAATAGGATCGATTTAGTATTGAATAGGATTGGTTTAGGGTTTATTGAAAATGATTTGGAAAATGATCGATTTGATAAAGAGAGTAGAAATGTTAGTAATTGATGACATAGAAGAATGACACAATATTAGTGGATGATAAAGATCAAACACACAATATAGAAGACATGTTAAAAAGGGGGCATAGGCAATGAACCATTTTTAGGTTTCTACATTTTCAAGACATGTTAAAAAGGGGGCATAGGCAATGAACCATTTTTAGGTGTCTACAGTTACATCCTGATTCTCCCAGGATTTTAAATATGGCTAGTGAATAATATAAATATCAAGATTTTTGTAATTTTGAAGGAGGGTGAATTCGCAACTACAAGATAGTTTTCTGATTTTAGTCTTGTTTGAGATTTTTGGTCATTTTGATTGTATTGAAACAAAGAAAATTTAATGAAAATACTATTTATCCATTAACAAGTTCATTCAGTACTTATAGTGATCAGGTCAAGCACATCTCTCACAAGGTTAAGAAAATTTAGATTGCAGAACAGAAGCGCATGGTCACTCTACTAGAAATTCAATCCACCTTATCCCCTACTATCACAGTGATGAAATAGAATGTGAAGAAGGAAGAAGCTACACTTTCCTTAATAGATATGAACACTTTAGAAAGTATGGAATTATTTTCTTCTAGTCTACTTGAGCACATCATTTTTATAGGTTACTTCCTAAAGGTATGAGAAACATCCTTGAAGTTAGGAAAAATTAACTTCAAGGTAATCTTTGATAGATGTAAGAAATATTTTATCTACATATCTTATATTTTGTTCCTTTTTCATTGTTTTCAAAGGGAGAATATATGTATGATTCATTATATAATAGGGAGAGTATATGCATGATTTCAGTACAAGGAGTCTTAAGTTGTGATTGTAAACAGTTAGCAATAAGTTGCAATTGTAAATAGTTAGCATGTGTTTTCCATCAATGCCAAAGGGAGATATTGATGATATTATGTTAAGATATTATTGGTATTGGGTTGGTTCTATTCGAGAGATTAAAAAAATGGAAATAAACTTAGGAGAGAATCCAAGAGAGTGAGGAAGAGTAATAATTTTACCAAATACAGAGAGAGAGAGAGAGAGAGAGAGAGAGATCAAACACCAAATTTACCAAAATTCTCTAAGACCAACACAAGTACTCAAGGATTTTTAAAGGGGAAAAATCAAGAAAAAACCCCTTGTATATAATATGAATGAGAAAAAAAGCTTAAAGAAGAAGAGAGAAAGAGAGCAATAAGCTCATTACAATATTGAGAGAAATCTTGAGAATGAGAGGAAAAGTGAGAGAATAGAGAAGATTATTAAACTTGTGAAAACCAACTTAGAACCCCTATGAGAACCCTAAGAAGTGTGTGAGAACCATCTCTTAAGTAGAAATGAGTGGAGGAGTTTTCATGTAACTCCCATAATCTATGTGTGCCACATTCACATTTGGTGTGTGCCATGTGTAGGAATCCTCATAACGGGGAATATCTAATTTCATTATTAAAGGAATTACAAATATGAGACAAGACCCTGGTTTATAAAATGCCAAGGAAAGATTATAATTATAACATCCCCTTTGATCTTTACTTGGGGAGATGAGATCAATAGGTATCACACCCAAATGTTTACAGTGATTTTGAGATATTTCTTTTGAAAGAGTCTTTAGTAGATTGTTGACAGCTTGATCATCATGTATTTCTTCAACTGGATTGGTGGAGCTTGAATGGTATATAGGAATTTTTTTCTAAGTGGATAGCACTTTGACAATACAAAGATGTAATTTCTTGCGGAGGGGGGACCAAATCTTCAAGTGACCATTGAGATTCTTGAGATTCATTTATACATTCTGTATATTCATTTCTAGTAGAAAATAGAGGTGGAGCATGATCAACACCTAAGCCTGCAATAAAGCAAGAACCACTAGTAGAGATCCCATCATTGGGATATCCTAGTGCTAAATCAGTAACACTTTGGAAAGTAAAATCATATTGTGAATCATCAGTCATAGAATTAGAAATGCAATCTTCAGTTGCATAAAAAAAATCTGTAATGTATTCATCATAATATGAAGAATCAAGATAAGCATCACCATTATTATCATTATCCTCCACAACAAACATAGGATTAGTACGATCATCATGAATTTCATCTTGAGTAATAAGCATATCTTGAAAAGTAACATTAAGAAAGTTAGAGATAATTTCCTCTTCTTTTTCAAGAATAACATCAACATGAGAGCAAGGATTATCAAATTGCATTGTCTCAGAAGGAGAGAGCATATAATCACTTTGAGTAGGAAGATAGTAATCAAGAGGGTTATTCCAAGAGTACCCATCATCATATGGTTCATCCCAAATAGTAGTATCATCATAGTGAGAAGTGGACATCACATACCAAATAGTAAAATCATGATGAGTGTTATTATGATGAGATTTAGGAGTAGATGACTTCTCATGTTTGAGTTTCTTAAAACAATTAGTGATCACTTGACCAACTTTCCCACATTAATTGCAATGGGGATGATTATTATTATACCTTGATCTATTATTATGTAATCTAGACATGAAAGCATGTTCATTAGTTTTAAGTGTCCCAAATTGAATTAACTTAGCCTCTTCTTGATGTAAAAGTGTTTGAAAGATAGCATAAGTTAATTTATTTGCTAACAAAGGAAGGGGTAATTGAGAATGAATATTAGTAATGAATTTTTGAAATTGTCTAGGAAGGAATTTTTTTAAGATGATATGAATTAACTGAATATCAGATAAGGATATTCCTAAACTAGTTAATTGACTTCAAATAGAATCAAATTTAAGCAAAAAACCATCCATAGTTGAGAAATACGTATACCTAAGATCCTCCAATTGATCTTGGAGTTGAATCTTTTGAGATTCATTGGCGCTGTCAAATATGTTTTACAAAATCACCCAAGCTACATGTGCTTCAGTACAATGGGCAATTAAGACGTATAAATCTAGATTTAAGGAAATAACTATAAGGCCAAGTGCCTAATAATTTTTATCATTCCATGGATTTTTAATAGCTTGAGGAACAATAAGAGGAGGAACAGAAGTGGAGTCAATTGCAACATCAAGAATATGTCGGTAATGAAAGAGAAAGGTCATATGAGTCTTCCACGCATAATAATTGGAAGGACTTAATTTTATTTCTGGAATTAATGATGACATGATAAACTGAAATAAACTTAAATACAAGTTGTAGATTATAATAATGGATCTAAAAAATCATCTTAACGCGAATAGTAAATAATAAAATGCCAGAAATTTTAAACATAAAAAAAATTTAATTTTTTTGTTAAATTGATGATACTAAATTTAATTGCAACTAAATAATAAATAAACAATTGAATAATGTTTATAATGTTAAAATGAACATGGGTTTAAGACGATTTAAAAATAAAGTTAAGTGTAAATATTTTTATAATAGTTTAAAATTTTTTGTTAAAATATTAAAATTAAGTTTTAAGATTAAATTGCAATATTGAAAAAGATTAAATAACTATGATAAGAATAATCACATAATCTAATGATAAACCCTACAAAAAGATAATCATGAGAGAGATTATCTACAACTAAATAAAAATGTTATAATGAATATGAAGAATGCTAAGTACAGGAGAATATTGATGATGAATAGCCCTGCAAAACAAAGAAGGATTGGATATGGCAAAACAAAATGCAAGTGAGAAGGCAAGTTGCGTAGGCAGTAGGAAAAAGTAGCGCAAGGAGATTTAATCCTTCTTTGTACGAGGAATCAATAGCTAGGGGAATGCAACAAAAAAAAATAGCAGCAGCTATGGCTGCACAGGATGAAGCTAGGCTATGCTAGATGAAACAAGGGAGGGGAGAAAAGTTGGGGAGTTGCTACGTGGGGGGAGAGAAGACAGTTTGGGGGGAGCACTAAGGCTCCTGCACGAGCTACTAGTAGGATAATACTTCATGAGGGAGATAAATAAGGTAGACAATGAGAGGGAGAGGAGCTATGTAGGGGGGCAATAAGAAGCAAGTAGAGAGGCGGCAGAGAATGTTGCATGTTGCACAAGGAAGAAAAGAAAGAATATTAATAAGATATCACAAAATGGAAAAGAAGAACCAGAGTTATAAGGTAGGACAAATGAGAGCTGGAGTAACCTGCAAGGTAAAGATATTAGAAATAAAGGATTAATAAGAAAAAAAATAGAGATGTAATAAATAGTAAACATAATATAAGCATATTTAATGAAAAAAAGGTAAACTGATAAGATATATTAGTAACCAGAGATTAGTTTATAGAAAAAGATATTTTAAACAACGACCGGTCCATAATATAGATATGGTAAGGAAGTCTGAGATGAATATTAATGAAATCCTGCAAGAATCTGAATATTAAACCTTTAAACCATGTAAGAACTAGCAAATTAAATGTAAAACTATATTAGAGATGGAATATAAAAGAGAAAAGAAATGATATCAACAAGAAATGGATAGATAAACCCACAGAATGTTAGTATGCAATAATATGAAAGAATGAAATCTTCCCTTGTGGTTGCCCGACAAAGGGAAGGACCAGAAAAAGAGAAACTAGGTTTGGCAATAAACCGTCCAAACCCAAAAAAAAATAAAAAATAAAACTTGCAACAAAAGTTAGATCATGAAAATCTACAAACGCTCAAACAAGGATTGTTAGCTCTGATACCATCTTAGAAACATTAAAAAAATGGAAATAAAATTAGGAAAGACTCCAAGAGAGTGAGGAGTAAGAATTTTACCAAATGTACAAAGAGAGAGAGAGAGAGAGAGAGAGAGAGAGAGAGAGAGAGAGAGAGAGAGAGAGAGAGAGAGAGACACCAAAATGCNACAAAGAGAGAGAGAGAGAGAGAGAGAGAGAGAGAGAGAGAGAGAGAGAGAGAGAGAGAGAGAGAGATTCACCAAAATGCTCCAAGACCAACACAATAACTCAAGGATTTTGAAAGGGGAAAAAGAAAGAAAAAACCCCTTGTGTATAATATTCATGAGACATAAAGCCTAAAGAAGAAGAGAGAAAGAGATCAATAAGCTCATTACAATATTGAGAGGAATCTTGAGAATGAGAGGTGAAGTGAGAGAATAGAGAAGATTATTCAAATTGTGAGAACCAACTTAGAACCCCTATGAAAACCCTAAGAAGTGTGTGAGAACCATCTCTTAAGTAGAGATGAGTGGAGGAGTTTGCATGTAACTCCCATACTCTATGTGTGCCACATTCAAATTTGGTGTGTGTCATGTGTAGGAATATTCTTAAGGAGGAATATCTAATTTCCTTATTAAAGGAATTAAAAATATGAGACAAAACCTTGGTTTATTAAATACCAAGGAAAGATTATAATTCTAACAGTTATGTTGTTGTCATTGATGGAAACCAAGATGGAAATGGAATCTATGATCGACACCTAGTTAATATCTACTAAGTAAAGTATTATTCAGTAAGAACTGTCATAACAAGTTATAGGTAAAGTGTAGGTATAAGCGGTAAGAGGATAATAATGGAAATTTGGTTAATCCAAATGATCAGTAGAGTTTGATACATCACTTTGGTATAAGATTATTTTAGACATATATGTGTGTGTGTGTGTGTGTGGGTTATGTACCTGCAAGCTGCAACACAACAATTCAATATGTCATTGCATCAATGGTTAAAAATATTAAAAATCAATTGAAAAGCATAAGGAAACTATGAAAATGAACATATTCCTTCCTATCTAAGAAGAGTGTGATTTAAGATATAATTTCCCTTATATTATGCATTAAATCAGTGTCACATTCAATCCTAGAATGAAATATTTATTAAGAAATGAAGCTAATTATCATGCAATTCATGCTTAAAAGTGATGCAAAGATTCAGTTCAAGCACAAATCAAGATTATCTAATTAGCTATGTGAAATTAAGAAACAAAATGATAGCATAAGGGTGCATTCAATATTCTAAAAATTAGGACCAATTGAGCTCAAAATTCAATCCTTTTATGGAACAATTTGAGAAATGAGTGGTTGAGATCAACTTGTGAGGAGAGGTGAGGATTGAATCTTTGGTGATCCATGTGAGTGGTCCATGTGAGTGAACTCTCATTGGTTCATGGATTGACTTCCCATGTGCAAGTGATGAGTTGTATTTATAGAGTTTATTTAATTTCTTTTAATTAATTACTTTAGCCAAGGATTTAATTGGGTTGATTTGATTTAAATAGGCTTAGATAGTCATGAAATTAATTTGATTTTAGGAGATTGAATTTATTTTGATGGATTATGCCAATAATTGAATAGTTGGATTGACATAATCAGGGGTATTGCCAATAATTGTCTCTAGTTAGAGTAGAAAAAATTAGGGTGGTTACATGTTCCCCTCTTTGAATTCATGTGCGAGTAGCACATTGATTCAAATAATATCTGATGTTGACTTCAAAAAGTTTGAGAATTCTACATGATTGAATGAAATATAGCTAATGAGATCAGGAACTAAGACTGATAGTATCAACTTTGAACTTGATAAAACAAAGGTTGACTAAAACGAGATCTAAAGATAACAATTCTAAACTTGATCGAACAAGAATTGACAATATTGACTCCAAACTTGATCAAACAAAGGTCAGAATGAAGCTTCTGAGAGCTGTGAGGTATCAATTCTAAACTTGATCGAACAAGAATTGACAATACTATATCTAAACTTGATCGAACAAAGTTTAATATAAATCTATTGAGGCATTTATAAAGATCTGAGAGATTGTAGGCATATATATCTGGCTTGTTTAGCGATGAAGCCTTCCATCCAACAGTCCCAACTTGATCGAAAGAAACTGCCATGCCCCTAGTCTTTTGATGATGAAGTTAGTTTTTCTTTTTGAGCAAGAATTTGATTGATTTTAAGTGTCATCATGCCCCCTCAGGAATGAAATTGAAGGAAATAGAATAAAATCCCTCTTTAGAATGACAGTTGAATCAAACAGGTTGATTGGATCAATGAAGAATCAATTAGAAGATGAGATGAAGCAAAATGTGTTAAGAGAAAACACAATTTTACTAAGTTGACTACTTGAAAATGATAATGTTGAGCCTGATAAAATGATGTATGACCAATATTTTGATGTCTAATGTGCAATTTTTTGATAGAGAACCATGAAAAAATTATTATGTAAAGCTTGCGAATCATTTTATGAACATATAATAAATTCAGCATTTGTTGGAGACTGTCACAAAATTTTTAATGTGTTGTTGAAAATATTGTCCTTGTGTTTGATTTTTTTCCTGATTGATTAGATAATAAAAATAGAAATTTTATAGTTCGTTGAGGGTTTTGGAGCTTTTGATTAGCTCAAAAAGGTCAATATAAGTCTCAAAAATCACTTTTTACTCATTCATTTTCACTTTCATCCTTGGTAAATTATTGAGCTCTATAGAGAAGATGGTGGTCCCCATGGAGAGGCATTGATTTGAGATAGCATGTCATCTTGAGAATCTGACACATTATGCACAGTCAGTGAGTACCTTGAGACCTACCTTTTTACATTTTTTGTTTTTTTTTGTCACTTTTTGTAGTAGTTATAGGAAATTTAGTGTGGAATCACATCTGGGGTTCCAGATCGCATCCTGTCAATTAGGTGTTGCATCTGGTAAACTTGAAAATTTATAAATCACATCCCATAAAATAGGGTCACTTCTCATAGGTCATTCAAGTGTCATTTTTAGTAGTTTTGTGTCCATCCTTTGAATTTCATCACATCCTATGAAAATAGGGTCGCATCCAAAATCCCGCGTCACATCCTGTCAAAATAGAATCGCTTCCTGATTTCCCCATCACATCCTATCAATTTGGGATCACATACGGGATGCGATCTTGCATCCAGGAAAACCATAGTCATTTTCAGTAGAAAGTGTTATTTGTCCAAGTTTGACTATTTTCCTCTTTTGAAGGAAAAAGACTTAGTTGTTAGATTTTCTGTGTAGCCAACTTATCTAGAATACTGATGTAAGTCTTTAATTTTTGCTTGATAGAATGATTTCCTTGTTCTTTCATTTTGAGGACCTCGACCTACATGAGTCCTTGCATTATTTCACTTCTTGATTGATGTTGAGCTACAGGTTATCGAACACCTTGGCCTATCTTATTTGTTATATTTACCTGACATTAGGGTAAATCAAGGGTTGTTGACTGATCTTTCCAAGAGATGGCACTCAGAGAAAAACACCTTCCATCTCCCGACTGGTGAGATGATAGTGATCCCTGAGGATGTGTGGCATATCCTGTGCATTCCTATGATGGGAAATCAAGTTTAGTTTGAGTCTCGGTCTACTATAATGATTGCAGCTACATAGAGATTCTTTGTAGATCCATCCATAGTATGAAGATACTTAACATGGGATTATATAATTGATCACTATGAGCAGTTGCCCATTTTTCTTTCTAGTTTGATAGGAGGGATCCTAATGCTAGACCGCATAAATTGTGGGTTAATGTGCGGATTGGTCGGTATGCTGGAGTAGATTATTGGCTCCACACATAGATTTGGATGGGGTAGCTATACATTGGCACATATGTATAGAGAGCTTCATGAGATAGTATATGAGTAGTCATGGAACATGACCGTTGGTATCCGATATTAGAGATCTGGGCCTAGGAGCACTTCTCAGTGATACAGCTGATAGTAGACATGCAACGGGCACAAGAGGAGTCATATATTTACATATATTTATGTTATATCTAGAAACCCCACCTAGGTATGCTATAATATTGGTAGCGAGTCCTTGATGATGTTACAGTGGTTGAGTGGAGACCATATCTGGATTGTGAGGAGTGGACCTCTAATAGGAAACATATGCCAAATTTCTTTTAGATCAGGTACTTGATTGGATAGACATGATATATTGTGGAGAGATTTATTGTCACACACATCCTCAGATAGTACAACCAGGTACAATTTATGTCTCAGGATCTTACTACATATGCTCATATTTAGGATGAGGAGGCATAGTGGGGTGCCCGCCTAGCATATGAGACTGCACCGTTAGAGATCAGTCAAATGGTGGTAGTAGGTTGGGACTACCATGAAGATGTTACTGATCTAAGGTGTAATGATGTTTATCTTGTTCATCTTTTTCAGTATCCATTTCCTATCTTTACAACTCCTAATGAGATAGTACCTCACATTAAGGATGTGTTAGACTATGATCCTATTGATGATGGACCTATGAGAAGTAGGGGCAGAGGAGAAAGAGGTGGTGGTGGGAGAGATGGTAGGGGTGGTGGTGTTAGAGATGGTAGGCACCCTCCTATGGAAAAATTTCAGAGACATGGCCGTGACGATAGGGGTGATGATGGTGATGACAGGGGTGATGGTGGTGTTGATGGGATTTTGCAACCAGCTCCGCCAACAGAGGATAAGTTGTCATCGACTATCAAGGTACTGACCAACTTTTCCTAAAGAATTTTACCATGGAATAAATTCCCCTAGCCTCCAAGCACCTAGTAGTCAGGTCTCGACGGTGTGGGGGAGCTAAGTTGGGTGAGTGACTGTTGTTTGAGGGGATAGCTGGTTTTTTCTCATCTTCTTAGGGATTTACAAAGGGATGGGGTTTCCTGCAAGCATTTAGTCTTAATAAAGAAATTGCAAAAGATAGACCAAAGTTAAGATATATTTCTACTTATAGTTGCACCACATATGTTCAAATATCGACAATGCTCCAATACCAAAAAAACAAACTAAATATCGAATACATAAAGAACTAGCGATTCACATGCATTCAATAGAAAGGGGAGATAGAACATAAACTAAATGCAAAATACTAGAGAAAAGGACATGAGAAAACATACATCACAAAAGATATCACTAACTTTGGAGATCAGAACAACACATAAAATATAGCCACAAGATTTTCATCCTTCTTCATTAACTCAAATGGCTCTAGCATCATTGGCGAGTACATTCATGGCTCTAGGGGAGAAATCTAAGCTACTAAGAACAACTGAGCTTTGAGATCCTAAGAAGAATTAAAAGTAAAATGCTACAAAAGTTGAAAATTCTATGCTTCTATTACTTGTTGGACTACAAAATCTTCAATTTTTCCAACCCTTGTTATGACGTCGGACTTCTTATTTATACACAAAGTTTGACCTAATCTAACTGTACACTTGCCAAATATAATACATTATCTATGGCCGATAATACCTCCACCACTTACAATCACCTCAAAATGTGTAGAGGTCTGTCAAGAAAGAAGAAGAAGATAGAGGAGAAATCAAGAAGAATCAGCCTAGAGAAGAGAGTCGAGGTGCTTATAGAAGAAATTTGATCAGCTCGGTAACCTAGGCTACATGCCTCATAAATGTAAATTATGACTCCCTCTCTTCGATGTGCACTAGGTAATTAATGTGGGAATAACACCTCAGGAGAATAATTTGTTAGAGGCATCTCTTCTACCTAACATACCTTATCTATATTTCCTACCTTCTGACCCTTATTAACTACTTGACAACAATCAGTCAGCTCTGAGGAACTCTGACGTGGATCACCATGAATGAATACAAAACTTTAGACCTAGAATTCTGGAGTCCTAGGGATTACACCCAAATAATAACCAATTCATAGAATTGTACCATACTGGTGAAAATCTTCAGAGACCGAAGAACTTTACTATTCCTTATTATTTTTAAAGGTCTCCAAAATCTAGATGATTCCTTCCTCATCTAACTCTTTGATGCCATCCCAGCAGGCGTTGAGGACCCTGAATTGTTCATCAATGTCACTGGCCCCTTCCATAAATTCCATAGCCACCCTTGCTATGTTGTTGGCCCAGAGCATCATCTTGGTTAGGCATGACATTTTCCCTCCATCCGAATCCCCAGAGGACTAGTACCGTGACTCCATCAACTCATCATATTTACTTAATACAAAATCCTTAGTAGCACAAGTCCCGATGGTGAAGGGATCAACTTATGAAACCCTTGCCACAAATGTTGTATATGAATTCAAAGAATTCTAGAATACCAGGATTCTATCTCTAAGGGCCTTTACCAATTTATTTCTCAATTCAATTTTGAGACCAAGTCTAGAGTGTTGGGCCTGGAGAAACCCAAAGGGTCCATCTCCCAAAATTCTTGATCTGCGATGACTTCCTCTCTGAAGTTCATGATCTCCTCTAGTTCGGACCTCAGTTCTTCATACTTTTTAGCCTCTTTTTCCCATAGGGAGATGGCACCATTCACCTAGCTCAAGATTTTATTGGCCTGGTAGAGGTCCAGGAGTGTCACTGCCAAGAACTACCTTATGGCCGTGACTTTCTCAGTGACCCACCCATCCATAGCCTGTGGCTTCTTCTTTGTGGCCCTTAGTGTGTCAATGTCACCCTTTGGGAGTATTATTCTAGATGTGGAGGCTTCTAGATGGATCTAGCCAATGTCTATGTTAGTTCTATGAGAATCCTGAGGAGATTTACATTCTTTTATTTTTCCTCTTTCATCTTTTGTGCCTGTTTGTCATACCGGGCCTAAATTGCCCGAGTAGCCTCTTTCAACAGGTATAATTCCCCCTGTTTGTCTCTTCTCCCCAGGGAATCTTGATGATAGTATATTCTTTGGCTCTTACTACATCTTCTTATGTATATGCGGGAGTGTCGCCACTACTACGAATGTACTTCATCCTGGACCAGTCTGAAGGGTATGGATGGTCTGGGCCTTCTTAGGCTTATGAGTCTCTTGATTTTGGGCCATCATTTTAGCCAGGGAGAGGGGAACTCTGGCTGCTTCTAGGGCCTTCCTTTTTCTTGACTCTACTAGCCATTGGGGCAGCTAGGGTGATATTTCCACTAAGGCTTAAGAATTAGGGCTTCCTTGGGGGTGGGCTACTCTTCTTCAACATTTATGCCCTCTGTGGACTCCTTTTCTCCACTCTCTAGATTCTCTATTTCTCCCACCTTGCTGGTATTTTCATCTATGGTGTCTGGGACCCCATCTCCCCTGACACCTATAGTATCTACATCCATGTCTCTAGGGTTCTCCCCCGTTACCTATTGCTACTAAATTTCTTCAGCATTATCTGCTGGGACATTCTCCTTCAAGGGCACATCTTCTGGAGTGGGCGAAGGTGTCTGGCCTAGATCTAGCTGTCGGGCCGCAAAGACCACCTGGCCAAATTTCACCTTCTTGGGTACCTAACCACCCTGATTAACCAAAGGCATTTGGAGCATGATGACTGGGGGTACGGTTGATCCTGAGGGTCCAGTTTCCCCAGCCATTATCAGCTGCTCATCTTGTGTTTGCCTTGGTTTTGTCTCTATCCCCGGGACCAGTGTTTCTTCCACACTTGGTGGATTTTCCTATACCTACTCTTTCTTCTACTCCTAGACTTCCTCTTCTAGGGAACTTTCATTTTCTTCCCTTTCCCACTCCCCAGGGATATTTTCCACCTCTTGTGCATCAATTTCCTCAAGCGCCCTCTCCACATCGTCTTGCAAATTCACCAAGTCTTCCTTTTGGAAGAGGTCATCAAAATCATCATGGGGAGGGGAAACTCATGAGGGATTATCTTCTTCAGGGGATGATGGCATGAGTTCCACATGGGGAATGTTCGGCATGCCAGGGCATGCATCTATGCTTGGCGGGGGATGATCCACCCTTTGCTTCTTTCCTCTTATTAGTAACAGGGTGCTAACATCCAAATTAGCTATAGCTTCATCCTCAGTCTCTGTCTGACACCTCATATGTGTTGCCAGTGAGGGGAACCTTCCAGAAGGGAAGATCCCATCGAATTAATAGGAAGACTAAGAGAAAGTCAGGTGATCATTGTTTCACCCAGTTGGCAGGATGCCTCAAGCTGAGTATGAAGTTACTCCAGAATTGGGAGAAAAATTGGGGGTGGAAGCTGGGCCAGGATGCTCTCTTTAGCTTTCCCTTTATCTTTTCCCTGCCCTGCTAATTTGGAGGCCAAAGAGGACCCCCGCAAAATTGGACCCCGACGGGTTTTTTTCTTGCACACTCATACAAAATACTCATGGCTACATTGAACAATGTCCTCAATTCTTAAAAGTCTCCGGGGTGTCCCAATACACCAGAGGGAGATCCAACTTGTCGACCCCTTGTAGCTTGTATGACAGGTCCTCCAAGGGCATTCGATCTAAAAAATATTTTGGAAAGGTCTGAAGGTCAAGGCTCTTCATCATCCCTTTGGTCATCCTTGAGTATCTTTTCTCCCAGATGCCAAAGTCATCTTAGCAATCTGCCCAAAAATCCTCCAAGTGAGGCTCGTGCAATGCGAACGCCTGGGGTAGTGCTTTGTTAATATTGTTGAGTGGGTCAAAATTGTTCCTTTCTATGTAGAACTCTGCTAGCCCCAAAATTTTCAACTCATTATCGACCTCTTTGGCCACCACAAGGCTGCAAGAATAGTTCCCGCATGTAATTGGGAATGGGAATGAGGTAACCTTCTTCACTCCATAAAATGTATGAAGCTCCAGGATTTGCTTGTAGAAATCCAAAAGAATAATCCTATCCCCATAATGCTTGGGGAGTAGGTAGGGCTTTCTGTAATACCCGGTCATCAGAATGTAAGAATGTTGATGAAATTGAATAAAATAATTGTCGTATGTACTCACCAGGGCCATAGCCTCCTTTTATAGTTGGTACCTGGAATCCTGAGATGGTATCAAAATGTTGAAATAAATGAAGGTTTCATTTACACAACAAAAATTGGGGAAGCTAGCTTTGCATTGAATTTTGAGAAAATGGTCCCACAGATCATTCTAGTCAGGCCTGGTCCCAAGGAAACCCACTGTAACTAAACCCTGAATTCAGGGTCTTTATTGTGCCAGTGCCCATAACACATACAAAGTCATGTAGAAATTTGATTTCTGGTTGACGTTGTTCAACTTAAAATCTACATGGTTGCACACAATGGTCATCCAGTCAAAAATTTTCCCATTAGTGGAGATAGCATATAAGATATAGTACATCCATAGTGAGAAATATTGGGTGTGAGATTCTTCGAAGACCTGACATAAGAAGATGATCCCTTCTTGGATTCTTTCTTTGAAATCTATTTGGGAGATTTCCAACTTCATCTTTTTTTAGTCTTTCCTTGGTGTCTATAGCTAGTGGTTATTGAGGTGCTATCAGGTGAGCTGCTAAAATTTTTCAAACTCCTATAGTGAGGTGGCATGGGAGATGACAATAGAATTGGAGAATTGGGGGATTCCTAGCCTGGAAGAAAGAGTAGTAGCGTCCAAAGATACTAAGGGCTTTGGATAATCTGTTGGGAGGGTATTAGAAAGTATAACAACCCAAATGGTGGTGTTGTAGTGTTTGACCAAAGTTAGGATCAATTCTGAGACTTGCATAGATTAAGGGAAGTAGGCAACTTTGATGATGCCAAAGGCAGCCACGTTCTTTGCCATATTATCCCTAGCAGCACACTGTATGAACATTGCTTATTTTAGGCCCTATAATCCAGTCCAGGGTTTGACCTAAGTGTCTGTGATTAGCAGCAACTTAGAATCCACCTTGGATCCTACAAGTGCACCATCCTTTGGATATTTGGACATGAGAAGGATTTTTTCCAGTGCCTTCTCGGCCTTTGACTTGGTGGCCACTCTTGTTGAGGTGGTTGGAAGTTACAAACTTCTGGGAGGATTTGTTACCTTAGACATCTTGATCATTGAATTTTTGATAGCCTGCACAACTGGACAACTGTTAATACAAGTTATTAAGTAAAATAAGTTCTGGGTTCTAGATATTTCATCACCATTTTGCACCTGTTCTCAAAAATATGTTAGCTTGCATCAAATCCCAAAAATGTAATAATGAAAATTTACTTTGGATTTAATCAAAACCCAACGGTTTCCTAGATTCTAGTCTATGCAAAAATGTGATGAAGGTTGTGGGAATGCCTGGAACCCAAATTTTAGAGAAACTAGTCATTATTGAAATGACTGGGTAGTGAGCCATACTAGGTTGACGTGGGTTATCGCATGGTCATGCAATAAACAACGTAATGGATTTAAAGGTGAGAAATGTCTTGACACAGATGGAATAAATGCCACTGTGTTTGTTTCAAACACTTGCACGTGTGTGAATTAATCCTGCCATCAATGCCAAAGTGACAGGAGGAGAAATAAAATGACCATGACCCAGATAGGCGAGGTGCCAAGTTCGAGCCATGGTGGAAACTAGGTGAGCAAGCTTGAATTTGGGTTCAAAACACAAAGGGTGAGGTGAGCTCGCCACATGATGGGTCGGGTATGATAGAATATACAAACTATATAGAGACACACAAACTATCCAAATTTATATAGGAAGCCACAAAATGATGAATTTAAAACATACAACTCGCTAACCTACCAACTATTAATGACTAACAAGAAATTTACAACTAATCTACAATATTTACAGGGATTTACAACTGATTTACACCATTTTACACCTATTTAATAGAGAATCATATTCTATTCATAAATGCAAAAAATATATAGTGCACGGAAGGCAGAAAACCTTCCTGTGAAGCCATCTCACCAACGGGAGGCGATGACGAAGACTAGAAACAGAAAATAAAACAAAGCGGAAACAAAACCAGAGATGAAAAGAATGAAACAAACAAAAAGAAATAGAGAAAACTAGAAGGGCCTACCTTAAATGCTAATAAATTTAGGAGAAAGGGCACAGGAGGTGCTCTACAAATAGATAGCTTTATGGACCACGAACATCAAAGACCCTGCAGGATAACTGGAAGAATGCACAAACTCAAACAACAATTGCATTGTTAAACACTCAAAGTAGATGCACTTAGCTTACCGGTAACTTTCACAAATTTCCTTAATTGCTCTTAATTTGCTGAGGGTAATTTGTTCAAGGTAAATTTAAAAGTGACAAGTGAAACTCATTTATACCCTTAAGGTGAAAATGCACCACTTTCTTCTGCAAGTCCCGAGAAAAAGGAAAACCTCTAAACTCTCGGCTTGGGGAATCCATGCAACCATGTCCTCTAACTAAAGAGGAAGTAATGGAAAAGAATCCCAGAGTCCAGAATGCGGCCAACACAAAGAAACAAAAGCACTTTGGGACCCGGCCCTGAAGCAAGGAAGACAACAAAAAGAGAAACAACAACAAAGGCCCCCGTGAAGGCAAAGGCCAGAGGAAACAAAAGAAGGAAAAAGAAACCAAGGAAGAAACAAAAGCAAAAAAAAAGGGGGGACCCAAGATTTTGCCTACAAAATGTAGGGATGGGTACGCAGGGCATAAAAAATGATGACTCATTGGGATGAATGCCTTAGCGCATTTGAGAACCATAAAATCTCTGGTTAGCAAAACTAGAACCATCTTTTCCTGAAGTACTTTATTTGCAAGGCACGAGGTGTCTGAGAAAATCTGGCTCATCACGATTCAATCCTTCAATCTCTTGTTAGATGTGAAGTGTGTTCTTTGGAAGAAAATCAAGCTGATGGCTTCTAGGAGGAACACAAAGATGGCACTAAGTGCATCAGACCAAAATCGCTATATCTTTCTTGGTCCCCCGGATCCCAGAATTCTCTATTCTCCAATTTTCTTTATTTTCTTTTGAAGATGGAAAAGGCGGTACTTCTTTCACTGTAAGCCTCAAGCTTAGCCAATTTTTACGGTGGTACTTATTTCACCTTACCATCTATTTTAGTTTGTTGAATAGGAGAGACATTCTGGACCTAGGATATTCTTTGATTTTTAGATATGGCCAATAACCAGTGAAACCAATCTACTCTCAAGGATCATATGATTACTTGCCCTCTTGGATTTTTTGTTAATTGATGTCAAGACTTTTGGGATATAATTCTGATGAAGATTGCCCATTACCTTTTACCATGCATACAAAATAACTCTAGAGTGTGGATAAATTTGACCATGCTAACAATAGATTCTAGATCAACTAAAATACATAAGGAACCATTCCAAGGACTAGATGTCATGTGAAGCATAACTATCTAAAATAAGGGGAAATATGCCAAGAAAATGAAAACAAAACATGCAAAGTGAAAACAAAATCAAAGACACAAAACAAAGAAGAAAAGCGGCCCCAGAGGGCTGCCGACTATTTACAAGGACAGAACATTTACAGGCAGGGAAAAACAAATATACATATGATACAACATTGGGAAAACTTACCTCTCACTTCTATTCAAAATAGTGTTTGAGAAATTGTCCATTGACGGGCAATGGAACTGCTTCTCCAGTCATGGTGTTGAGGTGGTAAGTGTTAGCTCTGCAAATCTCTGATATCAAGTAAGGTTCGAGCTAGAGGCTTTGAAATTTGGTGTTGTTTTCTTTCTTCTCTCTAGCTTTGTCCTACAAGAGGACTAGGTATAAAACCCTAAAGGATTTATATTGGTCTCTTCTATCAATCCAGCATTTAACCACAGCTTGGTGATGCGCAAAATTTTCCAGTGCTATGTCTATTTGTTCTTCCATCCTCACCAGGTTCAAGAGGAGAACCTCCACAATATTGTACCAGGCATTGAATTCCTGCATGAATTGTAAAATTGGGATTTGTATGTTGATTGGGAACATAGGACTCTGGCCATAAACCAGGTGAAATGGAGAAGTTCCCAGGGCTACCTTAATTCTAATACGATCCGCCAAAAGGGTGAACCTAAGCTTTTGGTGCCAGTCCCAGGGATTTTTCTCTAGCAAATGTTTGATCACTTCTAGCAGGTTTTTGTTGGTGGATTTGGAAATGCGATTTCCCTAGGGGTAATAATTGCTAAAAAAATTTAGAGTGATCTTCCTCTGATAGGTCCATTCTAACAACTACACTGAAGAAAACACTGGACCATTATCACATACGATAGAGAAAGGCATTCCAAACCGTGTGACGATGTTTTCTTCCAAGAATTTGATAACTACAACTATCATGTTGTTCTTACATGGGATTTCCTTAGACTACTAGGTATATTAATCGATCATAGTCAAAATATACTGATGGTTGGTGGATGATTTAGGGTTAATTTCCCCGATAAAGTCAAATGTGGCACTTCTTTACATGATGAGCTGCAGTTTGACAAGTGTGGCACTTCTTTACATGAGTGTGCACATCTTTGAAAATGAAGGGCCAATAATACCTAGCCTAAAGAATTTTATGGGAAGTGGGGTCAACTAAGCCATGCCCAGTTCCAAAATTCCCATGGAATTCTTCTATCATTTTGGCAGCTTGATCTATGTCTATGCATTAGAGATAAATCCCCTCATAATTTTTGCAAAAATGCATCCCATTTTTTATCATGAAGGGTGCACTTTTTAGTAATAAGGAACAATGTTTTTTGGGAGGAAGCCCCTTCAGACATCTATTATTAAGTAATAGGTATACCAGATCGGTATACCACAGATCTTGTGTGATTGACTCCATAGTGTAAGTTTGGCATTCAATGTGTGGAGTGGCCTCTGCCATTGCTATGCATAGTCCTTGGACTCAGACTATCTTCATTGGTTGCATTTTGAGATTGTATTCTTTGAGGATGGCCATCCATTTCCCCCGGCATTCACCTATTTCACTCTATAGCAGTAGAGACTTGACAGATTGGTCCAGAATAATAGCATGTACTTTTCTCCAGAGAATGTAGTGTCAGAATTTCTTCACATCCCAGACTAGAGAAAAGGCTTGCTTCTCCAATGTTGTGTACCAGGATTTGGCATTTTTGAAGGGGGGCCTCATGAAAGAAATAGGTTGTTCTTCCCGTTAAACTTTCTGGGTTAGGACTATTGTGGTAGAGTGTGACAAAGAAAAGGAATAAATATGGAACATGAGGGATTAGTTTGGCCTTTCCAAGACTAGGGCCTCTGCTATAGTCTATTTAATTTGGGAAAATGCCCATTTTGCTTCAGGTCTTCACTCAATCTTGGTATCTTTCTTCATCATATCATTTAGTGTCTTGACAATCTTGGTGAATCTGGTAATGAACCACCGGACAAAATTTATCTTTCCAAAGAAAGATCTCATTTCCTTTTTACTGTGGGGCATTTGTAGATTCAACAGTGCTTCAACTCTCTTAGGGTTGATGGGTATCCCCTTCTCAGAGACAATATGCCCTAGCAGTTTCCCTTCAAATACCCCAAATATGCCCTTCTTGGGGTTGAGGGAGATACCATACCGGTGAAATCTCTCACATATTTGAGCAAGGTGGGTGGGGTGATCATGCCTATCCCAGGAAAAGACTATTAAATTATCCATGTAGATGATTATGCCTCTATTGACCAAACTTTTGAAGGTAATGTCCATGGCCTTTTGGAATGTGGCCCCAGTGTTGATTAGGCCGAAGGGAATTCTCTAATATGCAAACATCCCCCACTTGGTGGTGAACTCCATTTTCATTCTATCCTCAAACTTAACCATAACCTGGTTATATCTGGAGTATCCATCCAAAAAAGACATCATTTGTGATCTGTTTATGATTTGCAACACCTCATCTAGCAAAGGGAGAGGGTGATTATCTTTCTTAGAGGCCTTATTCAATTTTCAAAAATCCACACAAAGGTAGATCTCATCATTTTTATTGTGTTGGTAACCCAAGTTGTATGTTGTATGGGGAAGATAATCCAGACCGACAATACTTTTTGAACCTCCTGGTGGATCAGGGGTTTGATCAACGAGTTTATCGGCCTCTGCTTCTATCAGAATGTTTTGGCATCTGGTTTCAAGGGGATGGTATGAGTCATGATGGATGTATCATTGGTTTTAAGATCTTCATACCCCTAGGCAATAATGTCAATGTATTCTTGGAGGACTGCGAGAATCTTCTCCTTCTCTTTTGGGGAGTAAGAGGTACCAATGTTGAAGAATTTCTCTTCATCGACCTTACCGATGTTGAGTTTTTCAAATTTTCCTCCCTCAAAGGAGGATGATATCTTGTCTTGGCCTTGGGGGTCTGAATCAAAGATGTATTCTAGAGAAACCATCCCCTTGGGAATGGTGTTGGTTAGTAAGTCAATGATCCCATCATCTTCTTCCCCCTGCCCAGTATCATCGTGGTCAATTTCTTCCATGATCTGATCTTCAAAGATGCCAAAGATGGCCATAAAGGCAAAGATATGTTGGTCATCTTAAAAAACCTAAAAGTGGGTAATATTGTCTGGGATGGATGGGGTGGGTACCATCTCAACAAAAAATTTCTAGAGTCGGGAGCCAGCCATTGGCTCGAGGGTGCTGGAAGACACAGTGAGGGCATCTCGAACATAGTTTCATTTTTGGGGAATAAGCTCGATTCCAAAAGTATCAAAGCCTTCAATTAGGCTACATGTCTGGTTGTGGTACGTGACCAAACTTTTATCATGACATGTATATTGGCTTCAGACCTATTTTACAATCAACTCTGAATCACCCATTTCCTGGAGGTGGGTGATCCCTTTTCTTAAAGAAAATAGGAATCCCAACACCAAATCCTTGTACTCTATGATGTTGATGGTATAGTTAAACTACAATCTATAGGAAGCGAGGAAAGATTTCCCTCGCAGGTTGATTAGTTCCACCCTAGCCCCATAGCCTTGTTTATACCAAGACCCATCAAAATTTAGGATCCATAAGTCATTGTCAATTTTTTTGGGCTAAGGACACAAAGTGGCATTTGCATTGGTTTTGAGACTGGGAGGTTTATTAGGTGACTCCTCCAATTTGGGTGATGTGCATGTGAGACCTTCCTCCAGAGATTTTTTGGGTTTGGGTTCCTAGATAGGTGGCATCTCAAGTGTGCCAATGGGTGGATTGCTTGGTCCAGGGAACCCATCTTTGCACTTATTTTCTTGGAGGTTGGTGATGTGGTAGGTAGCGGAAGCAATGAAAGGCTCACACTCCAATTTAGAGTGTTTTTGGTAATGTACCTGGCACCAAGTGTCAGACAAGGGAGTGGCTAGAGTTTTTGTGCTATCTTGTAGGTCTACCTCACATTTCAATTTTGCATCTAGATCCTACATCATCTGAATAATGATGGGATCCTCCCTAGGGATGAAATCAAAGGTCAGGATCTCCAGGGGTTAATATACCCTAAGCAAGGATTTAGAGAAAATAATTTCACTTACCTTCCCAACTTTGGTAAAGGCTTGTTTCATTTTGGGCTTGCTTTCTACCCAGATCTAGTTTGATTTTCCTTTCCAAGGGAGCCACAAGTGGGAGAAGTCCATCAAGAAATGCATGTTAAGGGCCTTTGACCAATTTTGGCTTAATAACATCCTGTAGGTTTCAGGTTTGTCAACCACTTGGATTTTAATGTTGCTAGATATCTGGAGATCTTGGATGAGCTAAATCTAGATGTTCTTTAGCTCACCAACCATTTTCATGGAAATTTTGTCCAATTGGAATACTACACCCTTGGAAGGCATTTAGAGTGAGTCCAAGCTTCTTGTAGATAGATAAGAGCATGACATTTCCCGAAGCCCCGAAGTCTACTAGGCAATTGTACAAATTCTTTCCTTGGATATTTAGGCCTGGTAAGAAGGGTGGGTCCTTTGTATTACCCCATAATATTGTTGCATTGGCACCATCAAAAGTGATGGTCTTTGGTAGGCAATTGACAACTTTCAGGTTTCCCAAGAGCTTTAGAAGGGACTTCTTCTACTCAGGACAATTGAGTAAAACCTCCATCAAGGTCATGGAGGTGGTGGTGTTTTCCAATGCCTTGGTGATATCAAACCGCCCCCCAGGGTGAAGTTGGCTTCCCCTGACCAGATCCTTGGCATGGTTAGGGACAAGTCCTTTTGGTGGAAGGGAATGATCATTCATGTTAGAGTCCTGGGGGGTGGTTCCTTTGGCAGGCATTGAGATGTAGGATGGGCCTTTTCTAGCCTAACTCTAAGTGTTGTATAGAGTCTGTGGGTTGGTGAAGGTGTTGGCCTCGAAGGCCAAGCTAGATTCATCAAAGAACCCCTACAACTTGGGTTCTTCTTCATCCTCTTTATCTGTCCCAAAGAATACGGTCTCACACATAAAAGCAGTGGGAGGGGGCTCTATTGAAGAGGATTCTGAGGGAGTTTGATTGACAAGTTGTTGTCTGTCCGACTAGGAGATCATGATTATATTCTCCAATGTGGTATAATTCACCTTACAATGTGAGCCAGTGTCATGCAATCTACACCACATGGTCAGGGGGTGGAATTCTTTGAGCTACGTAGAATGACTAGGCCCAACACCAACTTGAGTGGTATTTTGATTCAGAGGAGGACCTTCGATGTTTGTGTTACTATTTCATTGTTGTTGATTGGGCCGAGGCCCATTATTGTAGTTTTGGCCTCCAAAATTGGAATTTCAGTGGCCAGAGAAAACATTCCCCCTTTGGGAATTGCGGTTGTGGGGTGTAGAAGGCCCCACATTTAGTTGTCCCATGTCTATTGTCAATAAGGACACAAGTCGCTGGAGGGTTTCAACCTCAGCGGACAGCTAGTTAGTTGTGTCATAGTGTGACAAATAGGTGGTGGATTCCCTAGGAAAGTGGCAACAACTCCTGGAGTTGAGGATGACAATCCTCCAGCCACAGACAACTAGAAGAAAGGTACTCTAGAGGGTTGTGTCAAGGGTTGCTACATTTGTTGTGGCTGATTCCATGGTGAATATTTCAGACTCGGGGTTGTCTAAACTTGGGATGGGTAAATATACTAGGCCTGTTGGTCTATTGGTGATGGGCCCATGGCCATTTTTGGAGTACCTATTGCCAGATTGGGATTGTATCCCCTGACATAAGAAGTTCCATTAGGAAACATATTGAAGGGTAAGCTTTGTCCAATACCACCAGGAGCTTTGCTGAATCCGTGGGAAAACTCCAGGACTAAGTTGTAAAATTTTGCCAGAGTATCTCAGTCATTACCAGCGGTAGTTCTCTAGAGAGTAGCAATAATGGGGCCCATAGCATTGAGGTATGTATGGATGGTCACATGAGTGGATGGGACAAAAGGGCCTATGCACCATTTCAAGGCATGTTGGAACTGATAGTTGAAGGTAGCCAGAGCCTCCTTGGGTTCTTTCTCGATGGAGATGAATTGGCTGTGGGACCAAGCTAGGTCCATGTGAATGCAGAAGGCCACCAGAAAGGATTCTTCCATATCCTACCAACTATTGATGGAGTTGGCAAGAAAGTTTAGATACCAGTTCAACTCATTTGGTCCTAAGGATAGCAGAAACATCTAGGTTACAACATCATGATGTTGTATCTAGTGTCATTTCATGACATCCTTGTATGCCTGGAGATGTCCCTATTTGGTCATGGGACCTAGATGCTCATACTTGGGACAAATATTCTCCAGATGTAGAGGAAGATCATTAGTGGAACCAGGGAACTGCCCCATTAGGAACCTAGTGTTGTTGAAGTAGTTAGCCATTGGGACTATTTGGTTTTGGTTTGGTTGGATGCTAGTCCCTAAGATTATCTGGGGGATTTGGGTATTCTGATGTGCAGTGAATCCCCATGGAAAATTCAATGGTTGTCTCATTTGGTGGGTCCTTTTATTTCAAATGGGAGGTCTGAGTTCTACAAACTCTTAGGGATTAGGGACCGATTGAAGGATTATTTCAAAATGTAGGGGTGAAAATGAACCTATCCCGCGAAAAGTCTGGTTCCTAAAACTACTACTTGGGGAGCCCTCAGGAAGTGTAAAATCAAAATATTTTGAGGGAGATGAGCTCATGCCCTTCTTCTAGTTCCAGTTTCTATTGATGGGACTTTGTGACCGGCTCTTCCAATAGAGGATAAGTTTTCACTGGGTACTGAGGTACCGACCAACTTTGCCTGAAGAGGTTTACTCTTGAATGAATTCCCCTAGCCTCCAAGCACCTGGTATTTGGATCTCGATGGTGTAAGGGAGCTAAGTTAGGCAAGTGACTATTGTTTGAGGGGATAGCTAGTTTTTACTCATCTTCTTAGGGATTTCAAAAGGGATGGGGTTTCATGCAAGCATTTAGGCTTAATAAAGAAATTGCAAAAGATAGACCAAAGTTAAGATTTATTTTTACTTATAGCTGCACTACATATGTTCAAATATCAACAATGCTCCAATAATAGAAAAATAAACTAAATATTGAATACATATAGAACTAGCGATTCAAATGCATTTAATATCAAGGGGAGATAGAACATTAACTAAATGCAAAATACTAGAGAAAAGGACATAAGAAAACATACAACACAAAAGATATCACTAACTTTGGAGATTAGAACAACACATAACATATAGCCACAAGATGTTCCTCCTTCTTCATTAACTCAAATGGTTCTAGCATCACTAGTGAGTACATTGATGGCTTCAGGGGGCATTCTAAGCTACTAAGAACAACTGAGCATCAAGCTCCTGAGAACAGTTGAAAGTAAAATGCTACGAAACTCAAAAATGTTATGTTTCTATTACTTGCTAGACTACAAAATCATCAATTTTTCTGACCCTTGTTATGGCATCAGACTTCTTATTTATACACAAAGTTTGACCTAATCTAACTATATTCTTTCCAAATATAATACATTATCTATGGCTGTTACTACCTACACCACTTACAATCACCTCAAAATGTGCAAAGGTCTGTCAAGACAGAAAAAGAAGATAGAGGAGAAATCAAGAAGAATCAGCCTAGAGAAGAGATCCAATGTACTTATAGAATAAATCTGATCATCCTGGTAACCTAGGCTACATGCCTCATAAATGTAAATTATGGCTCCCTATCTTCGATGTGCACCAGGTAATTAATGTGTGAGTACAACCTCGGGAGAATCATTTGCCAGAGTTGTCTCTTCCGCCTGACATACCTTATCTAGATCACCTACCTTCTGACCCTTATTAACTTCTTGATAGTGATTGATCAGCTCTAGGGAACTCTGACTTGGATCACCATGAATGAATACAAAAATTTGGACCTAGAATTTGGGAGTCCAGGGGCTTACGCCCAAAGAATAACCAACTTTTAAAATTGTACCCTCTGGTGAAAATCTACAGAGACTGAAGAAATTTAATGTTCCTTATTCTTTTTGAAGGTCTCCAAAATCTAGATGATTCCTTCATCATCTACCTCTTTGATGTCATCCCAGTGGGTGTTAAGGACATTGAATTATTCATCAATGTCACTGGCCCCTTCATTGAATTCTAAAGCCACCATCACTGCATCGTGAGCTTGGATCATTATCTTGGTTAGGCATGAAATTTTCCCTCTGTCAAAATCCCTAGAGGACTAGTACCATGAATCCATCAACTTGTCATATTTACTCAATACAAAATCCTCAAGAGCACACATCCTGGTGGTGAAGGGATCAAATTGCAAAACCCTTGCCAGAAATGTTGTATATGCATTCAAAGAATTCTGGACTACCAAGATTCTATCTCTAAGGGCCTTTACCAGTTTCTTGATTAATTCAATTTTGAGACCAAGTCTAGAGTGTTGGGCCTAGAGAAACCCAAATGGTTCATCTCCCAAAATTCCTGAATCTATGATGACTTCCTCTCCAAAGTTCATGATCTCCTCTAGTTCACACCTCCATTCTTCATACTTTTCCACCTCTTTCTCGCATAGGGAGATGATGCCATTGACCTGGCTCAAGATGTTATTGGCCAGGTAGAGGTCCCAGAGTGTCACTGCCAGGTACTGCGTTACAACTGTGACCTATTCAGTGACCCACCCATCCACAGCTTGTGCCTTCTTCTTCATGGCTCGTAGTGTGTCAATGTCACCCTGTGGGAGTAGTGTTCTAGATGTGGAGGCTTCTAGATGGATCTTGGCCAATGGATAATATTAGTTCTATGAGAAGCTCGTGGAGATTTACATTCTTTTCTTTTTCCTCTTTCAACTTTTGTGCTTGTTTTTTGTATCGGGCCTCAATCGCCCAGGTAGCCTCTTTCAATAGGTTCAATTCCCCCTGTTTGTCTCTCCTCCCCAGAGGAATCTCGGTGATAGTATATTCTTTGGCTCTGATTGTGGCCACTTCCATGTCTAGGGGAGGGTTGCCACTACTGTGAGTGTATTTCATCTCAGACCGATCTGAAGGGTATGGATGGTCCAGGCCTTCTTAGGCTTCAAGCCTCTTAATTTTGGGCCATCATTTTGGGCAGGGAGAGGGGAAATCTCACTGTTGCTAGGCCCTTCCTTTTTCTCAACTCTACTAGCCATTGGGGAAGTCTTTCCGCTAAGGCTTGGGCATTGGGGTCTTTTTCAGGGGTGGGCCACTCTTCTTCGGCATATCTGCCCTCTATGGGATCCTTTTCTCCACTCCTGGGATTCTCTATTTATCCCAACTTGGTGGAAATTTCATCTATGGTGTTGGGGACCCCATCTCCCTAGACACCTATAGTATCTACATCCATGTATCTAGGGTTCTCCCCCATTACCTATTGCTACTGGATTTCTTTAGCATTATCCACTAGGGCATTCTCCTTTGAGGGCACATCTTATGGAGGGGGCAAATGTGTCTGATGTAGACCTAGCTGCTGGGCTGCAAAGACCACCTAGTTGAATGTCACCATCTGGGGTACCTAACCACCCAGATTAACTAGAGGCATTTACAGCATGAAGATTGGGGTACAGTTGATCCCAAGGGTCTAGTTTCCCTAGCCATTGTCAGCTTCTCATCTTGTGTTTTCCTTTGATCTGTCTTGGTCCCCGGGACTAGTGTTTCTTCCACACTTGGTGGATTTTCTTGTACCTTCTCTTTCTCTTGCTCCTGGAATTCCTCTTTTAGGGAACTTTATTTTTCTTTCCTTTCCCCCTCCCAAGGATATTTTCTATCTCTTGTACATAAATTTCCTAAACCGCCCTCTCCACATCGACCTGCATATTCACCAAGTCTTCCATTTGGAAGAGGTTCTCAAAATCATCATGGGGAGGGGAAGCTGCTTGAGCATTTTCTACTTTGGGGGAGGATGGGATGAGTTCCACCTGGGGAACGTTTAGCATGTCGGGGCCTGCATCTGTCCTTGGTGGGGGATGATCCACCCTTTGCTTCTTTCTTCTTATTAGTAACAGGGCCCCGACATCTAAAATAGTTGTAGCTTCATCCTTGATCTCCGTCTTCTAGCTTATAAGTGTTGTCAGTGAAGGGGAACCTGTTAGGAGGGAAGATCCCACTGGAGTAATAGGAAGACCGAGAGAAAGTTGGGCGCTCATTTTTTCACTCAGCTAGCGAGACACCTCAAGCTGAGTGTGAAGTTCCTCTAGAATTGGAAGCAAAGCCAGGGTAGAAGCTAGGCCGGGGTTCTCTCTTTAGCTTTCCCTTTATGTTTTCCCTGCCCTACTTTTCTCGAGAGGCTAAAGAGGACCCCCATAAAATTGGACCCCGATGGGTGCTTTTCTTGCACACTCATGAAAAATACTCGTGGCTATGCTAAATGACGCCCTGGGTGATATCCTCGATTATTAAAGTCTTCAGGGTGTCCCAATCCACCAGAGGGAGATCCAAATTTTTGATCCCCTATAGTTTGTATGATGGTTCCTCCAAGGGCCTGGTGTCCAAAAAATCTTTTGGAAAGGTCTGAAGGTTGAGGCTCTTCATCATCGGTTTGGTCATCCTTGAGTATCTTCGCTCCTAGACGTCAAAGTCATCTTCACAATCTACCCAAAAATCCTCCAAGTGAGGCTCATGCGGTGCGGACTCTCGGGGGTAGTGCTGCGTTAATCTTGCCGAGTGGGTCAAAAATTTTCCTTGCAAGGTAGAATTTGGTCAGCCCCTAACTTTTCAACTCATTATCGGCCTCTTTGGCCGCCGCAAGGCTGCAAGAATAGTTCTCGCAGGTAATTGGGAATGAGATGGAGGTAACCTTCTTCGCTCCATAAAATTCATAAAGCTCTAGGATTTGTCTACAGAACTCCAAAAGAATAATCCTATCCCCATAATGCTTGGGGAGTAGGTAGGGCTTTCCAAAAAACCCAGTCACCTGAATGTAAGAATGTTGATGAAATTGAATAAAATAATTGTCGTATGTACTCACCAAGGCCATAGCCTCCTTTGATAGCTGGTAACTGACATCCTAAGATGGTATCAAAATTTTGAAGTAAATGAAGGTGTCATTTACTCTGTAAAAATTGGGGAAGATTTTGGGAAAATGGTCCCACAGAGCATTCTGCTCGGGCCCGGTCCTAAGGATGCCAACTGTAACTAAACCCTGAAGTCCAAGTCTTTGATATGCCAATGCCCATAACACATATAGTGTCATGTAGAACTTTGACATCTAGCTAACGTTGTTCAACTGAAAATCTACATGGTTGAAAACAATGGTGGCCCAGTCAAAATTCTGCCCATTGGTGGAGACACCATCTAAGAAGTAGCACATCCATGGTGAGAAATCCCAGGCATGAGATTCTCCAAAGACCTGACATAAGAAGATGATCCCCACTTGGATGCTTTCCTTGAATTCTATTTGGGGGATTTCCAACTTCATCTTTTTTTAGTATTTCCTTGGTGTCTTTAGCCAGTGGTTATTGAGGTGCTACCGGGTGAGCTGCTAAACTTTGTCAAACTCCTGCACTGAGGTGGCATAGGAGATGACAATAGAATTGGAGAATTGGGGGATTCCCAGCCTGCAAGAAAGAGTATCAGCATCCAAAGATACTAAGGTCATTGGATAACCCATTGGAAGTGTAGAACCAAGTTTAACAGCCTGGAAGGTGGTGTTGTAGTGTTTGGCCAGATTTAGGATCAAGTTTGGGGCCTGCACAGAGTAAGGGAAGTAGGCAGATTTGTTGATGCTGAAGGTGGCCATTTTCTTTGCCATATTGTCTCTGGTAGCATGCTGAATGAACATTGCCTTTATTTGGCCATGTAATCTAGCCTAGGGTTTGACCTCAATGTCAATGATTAGATGCAACTTAGAATCCACCTTGGATCCTATGAGGGCACCATCCATTGGATATTTGGATGTGAGTGGGATTTTTCCTAGTGCCTTCTCAGCCTTTGACTTGGTGGCCACTCTTGTTGAGGTGGTTGGAAGTTCCAGACTTCTGGGAGGAGTTGTTACCTCAGAAATCTTGATCGTTGAATTTTTTATAGCCTACACAATAGAAAAACTGTTAATATAAGTTATTAAGTAAAATAAGTTATGAGTTCTGGATATTTCATCGCCATTTTGCACCTATTCTCAAAAATATGTTAGCTTGCATCAAATCCCAAAAATGTAATAAATGACAATTTACTTTGGATTTAATCAACACCCAAGGGTTCCAGGGATTCTGGTCTATTCAAAAATGTGATGAAGGTCATGGGAATACATGGAACCTAGAGTCCAGAGAAACTAGCCATTATTGAAATGACCAGGCAGCGAGCTATACTGGGCTGATGTGGGTTGTCGCATGGTCATGCAATAAACATCGTAATGGCATTAAAGGTGACAAATGTATTGACAGAGATGGAATAAATGCCATTGTGTTTTTTTTAAATGCCCGTGTGTGGGTGAATTAATCCTGCCATCAATATCGAAGTGACAGGCGTAGAGAGAAAATGACCATGACCCAAACATGTGAGGTGCCGAGTTTGAGCCATGGCAGAAACTAGGTGGGAAAGCTTGAATTTGGGTTCAAAAAATAGAGGGCTTGGTGAGCTCACCATAGGATGGGTTGGGTATGAAAGAATATAAAAACTATATAGAGACACACTAACTAAACAAATTTATATAGGAAGCCACAAAATGATGAATTTACAGTAGACAACTCGCTAACCTATGGACTATTAACAACTAACAAGCAATTTACAACTAACCTACACTATTTATAGGGATTTACAACTAATTTACACCATTTTACACCTATTTAACAAATAATCCTATGATATTCACAAATGCACAAAATATACAATGCACAAAAGGTGGACAACCTTCCCACAAAGTCATCCCACCAACGGGAGGTGATGACGAAGACAAGAAACAAAAAAGAAAAAAAAGTGAAAACAAAACCAGAGATGAAAAATAATGAAACAAACAAAAGGAAATAGAGAGAACCAGAAGTGCCTACCTTAAATGCTGATAAATGTGGGAGAAAGGGCATGGGAGGTGCTCTGCAAATAGATAGCTTCACGTACCACAAAAATTGAAGACCCTGCAGGATAACTAGAAGCACGCACAAACTCAAACAAAAAATGCACTGTTAAACACTCAAAGCAAATGCACTTAGCTTACTAGTAACTTGCACAAATCACCTTAATTTCTCTTAATTTTCTAAGGTAATTTGTTTGTGGTAAATGTAAAAGTGACAAGTGAAACTCATTTATACCCTTAAGGTGAAAATGCACCACTTTCTTCCACAAGTCCTGAGAAAAAAGAAAACTTCTAGACTCTGGGCTTGGGGAATTCATGCAACCACATCCTCTAACTAAAGAGGAAGTAATGGCAAAGAATCCCAGAGTCTAGAATCCAGGAAACACAAAGAAACAAAAGCACTCCGGGACTGAGCCCCAGAGCAAGGAAGACAAAAAAAGGGAAACAACAACAAAGGCCCCTGCTAAGGCAAAGGCTGGAGGAAACAAAAGAAGGAAAAAGAAACCAAGGAAGAACCAAAAGAAGGAAAAAAAAAAAAAAAAAAAAAGGGGACCCAAAATTTTTCCTACAAAATGTAGGGACAAGTATATAGGGCATAACAGGTGGTAGTATAGAGGGCAGACACACTTGTCTCAGATTTGTGCCTCCACGCATGGACCCAGGTCCATTACTTATGAGACACTGGAAACAACATGAAAGATCTTCAGGGCAGAGACCTAGTGGGGGAGATGGTCCTATGAGATAGAATCTACCAAGAGATCCTAGTAGAGATATAGGAAGGGACAGAGATCCACTGTCACAGTGCTAGAGAGAGAGAAACTTAGGGGTCACATTACTACATTGAAGACACTGCTGGTAGATAGGGACAAGAAGCTTGATGTTATGAGATTAGAGAGGGATATCTAGGCACACATAACCACACATCATGGTTAGAGAGATGCATATTATTTTTCCTTGTATTATATTGCAGTTCCATTGGCATAAAGAGCGCCTTTTTATTCAATGATAGCACAATAGTCAGAGGGAGCTATGCCTCCACTAGCTCATCATCCATGAGAATATGCACCACCTCCTCCTCCTGATCAGGGAGAGGGTGGCAGTCATACATGACTTTTATGATTATTTTTGAGATATTTGTATATTGATCCTTCTTTAATGATGCTTTGTACTTCAGACCTTTGATACATTTGTATATGTTTTATCATGATCTTACTGATACTGTTGTAGACATTTCCAAATTTTTGATCTGGTAGTCACTGATATATATATATATATATATATATATATATAGACACACACACACACACACACACACACACACACACACACACACACATGATATCCTCTTCTGATTATGATATTCTCATTGGTTTTCTTTTTGATGTATGTGATAGATGACTAGATTCATTTGCATTGGATGATGTACTTGGTCTTGATGATGATTTAGAATGACAACATTTATACTCTTTGATTATTACTAATATATAAATGTGTTAGATGATTCTAGATGAATATGAAGATGTATGTTTTTGAGATTTTTTGTATGCAAATATATGTATGGATGCACTTAGGATGTAAAATGCAACACTTGGATGCTTTGTTTTTTGTATTTTCCTCTTTCCCTTTATGAATGAAAAATGAATGAAATGGATATGTGACAACATGGATATATCAGTGACATAGATTAATTATTCAAACTTGGATTTTGAATGAACCAAGAAATTATTTTGAGTTCAAGTCTTTATGCTGTTTAAAATGAATCATGCAATCTTAAATGCAACTAAATACAAACTTCTAGGAATGTCACTGATCTTTTTAGATTTTATAATTTTATCATCATAGGGTGTTTGTGCAGTGGGAATCATCAGCTAGTAAAATTGTCACTTTTCAAGAAAGTATGAATAATATTTTTATTGGATGCAATGTCAAAAATAAACCTAAGCATCAAGGCATAAAGGCCAAGATGACTTGTCAATTATCTCCTTTTTCTTTAAGAGTCATCTTCTATTTGTGTGTAATATAAGATATGTAACCCGCAATGACCTTTAATATTCATATCCTTGGGTACATAATGTTTTGTACACCTTACTTAGAAATTGATTAGAAACAGACAAGGAAATTGCTTCAACCTCACCGTAGCTTACACATAAAAATGATTGAGATATATGCGGCTACCCACTCATGTTGGAAGCTCTTACCATAAACATCCAAGTAAGGTAATATTTATAGGATCATGGAAACAATCACCATACGTAGAAAACAAATAAAATGTTATGCCCCTTGTCCTTGCGACTCTTTGTCTTTTAATAGATGTCATGGAGTATCTAGGAAGACATAAAAAGCAACAATTGATAATTAGACAGAGAAAATTCATAACTATTTACATGCCCATAGTTTGAAACAACATTGGAACATGAGAAGAGTCATAACCAAATCAAGATCAGTCTATATGTGCTTATGTGGTGTTAAAGAACACCGTTGATTTGTTTTCCAATCACAGTAGAGAAATCATCAATTGCAACTTGGAATTAAGCAATATATTTTTATGTCTGAGTTAGTGAGATAAATATTATCAGCAATTGCCATCCAATGTAGTTTTGAGAAACAAGTAGGTGGTGTTTAAGAAACACCCTTGTTTGTGATAGTGATGTTTTGATGCAAGTCTTAAGAAATATTTTTTGTAGTGGAAAACCTTCTTAAACAAGGACTTGGGATGACCTAGCAACCAAAAAATGTCAATTGAACATGCTAGCAGAGATGCCTCCAGTGTAGAATGACTACCCCTAAGACATAAATGAAAAAAAACCCTAGGCAAGGATAGGACATTTGTGAGTAATTCAGATTCAACTGATATAAAACATATGATCCTGAAGGATAAGTGTCGGTAGTGCATTGATAGATGGAGCACAGAGTACAAGTGATGCATATTTTCCAGGTTTTTACCACTCGAGCAATTTTTATTTTTTCTACCAAGACACCTGTTTGCCAAGTTTTTTCCAAGGCACTTTTTCTCCTTTTTCTCTTTTTTTTTTTAAATTTGTATCAAGGTGCTTATTTTCTAGGTTTTCACCAAGAATACCATTTTTCAGAACTTTTTCTACTATTTTTTATTTTTCTCTTTTCCACTATTTTTGGCTTTCTTTAGGATCAATTTTTTATTTTTTTGGTATTTTCTGAGAAACAATTTTACTCTACAAACCCTTCAACCAGATGTCAAGTGTAGAACCACTTTAAGTATAAGGTACTGATAGGACTAGGAAGGAAACCTCCCTCAAGTGTAGCTAATTGATAAGCTCCTATCCTAAAATTTGTTGTGATAACAAAAGGCCCCTGCCAATTGGGTTCAAACTTGCCTTTTTTTTCTCTATTTGGCTGATTTTTAGGATTCTCTCTTAGAACGAGATCCCCCACTTGAAATTTTTTTGGCTTTACTTTTTTGTTATACCCTTTTGACATCCTTTTCTAGTATACCTTGAGGTGAATGAATGCTTGTTTTTTGCGCTCATCTAGTAGTTCTAGTGCATGAGCCCTATCAATGTGGTATTATTCATCTGTGACAAGACCTTGGAGAGATATTCACAAAGAAGAAATGTCTACTTTCATTTGTAGCACTGCTTCTATGCCATAGACTATAGCAAATGACATGGCTCCTATTGGTGTTCAGATACCTATTATATAGGCCCATAGTGTTGGATTTAATTACAAATGCCAGTCTCTACTAACTTACTCATAGTTCTATGTAGGATTTTCAAAATGTTCTTGTTTGAAGCCTTAGCTTGTCCATTACCTTGAGGATAATAGATTGAAGAATAATGTTGAGTGATGTGAAACTGTGTACAAAGGTCCTCGATATCTTGGTTTTTGAATTTCCTCTGATTGTCTATTACAATAGATGAGGGTATCTCGTACCTACAAATGATGTAGTTCAAGATGAACATAGCAACCTTTTCCAGTGGATTTGATTAGTGACACTTCTTCAACCCACTTTGTGAAATACTCAGTGGCCATGATAATGTATTGTGTCCACTTGAAGAATTAGGATAAATCTATCCAACAAGAAAAAAGGCCCATTGCTAGAATTGCCAATGTGTTATAAATGGTATGAGTTATATGATTGGAGCATGGATAAGGTCTCCATGTGTTTGACATTTTTGACATATTTTAGCAAATTGCACTGCATCTTTTTCCATTGTAGGAAAATAGTATCCCACTCTTAGAAGTTTCTTAGCCAATGAAAAGCCATTTGAGTGTGATCCACATACACCTTCATGGACCTCTTTTAATGTGTGATGAGACTCTTCTTGTTCTAAACACTTAAGTAGTGTTCATTCAAGACCTCATCTATATAAGTTAGAATTAATGAGAACATAACGCGATGTTGTCCTAATTAAGGCTCTTTTTTCATTCTTGGATGGGCCATTAGGTAAGGTTTGATCTATAAAATAGGTAGTTATTTTGGCATATCTGGATTGGTCTTAGGCATTTAAGGCACAAATAACTTTGGATTTAGGTGTATCAAATACGAGAAAGGATAATTCTTCCACTAAGAAGTCATAGCAGAATTGGTGTTCCTCCATTTGTAACATGGATGCTAGCATTGCCATAGCATATGTAGCTCTTTTTTCTCTTCTTAGAATTTTTTGGAATGTGATGAAGACAAAGTACTTTTTCAACTCTTCTACCATCTATTTACATAAGGAATCAGCTTCTCATCTTTTTTTTGATATTCAACATTTACTTGGTTGATAATGAGTTGAGAGTCACCATATACAGGTAATTCTATGATTTTACATTCAATAGCTAGCTTGAGCCCATTTACTAATGCTTCATATTCTAAGATGTTGTTGTTGCATTGAAACATCATTTTATATTCCTTAGGTATGTTGTAGCCTTGAGGAGTGATAAATAGTACCCTTGCTCTAGATCGTTATTGTGTGAAAGAACAATCAAAATACATCTTCCAAGGATATTATGTTAAGTGCATTATTGTATCATCTGGAAACTCTATAATCAAAGGTGTTGCATCTTGTAATGGTGAATCAACTAGTTGATTGGCTAGCACTTGTCCTTTAATATCCCTCCTAGCTACATACTCGACATCAAATTCACTGAGTATCAAGACCATTTTGCTAGTCTTCTTGTCAATGTTGTTTTACTCAAGAGGTATTTAAGAGGGTCAATCTTTGTGATAAGTTTCATTGTATGTGAAAGCATGTAGTTTCTCAACTTTTGGAATGCAAAACCAACTGCCAAGCAAGCCTTTTCAATAATACTATAATTGAGCTCATAAGACACCAATGTCTAGCTGATATAATAAATCACCCTTCCCTTTGTTTTCGTCCTCTTGGTCTAGCAATGCTCCAAGTGATGTAGCCATAGATGAAATATATATTAGCAATGGTTTTCCATGAATATGCACCATGAAAATAGGAGGATTAGCCAGATAGTCCTTTAATTATTTGAAATTATTTTCACAATGTTGATCCCATTTTAAAGTGACTCCTTTATATAAAAATTTTGTGAAAAGGTTGAGCCCTATCTGCTAGTTGAGACATGAATCTTCTGATTGATTGAAGTCTCCCTTGAACTATCCTCATTTTAATGATATTATGAGGATGTGGCATTTCCATTATCACTTTTACCTTTTTGGGATGCACTTCAATTCCTCTAGCTGACATAATAAACCCTAAGAGCTTCCCTGATTAGATTCCAAATGCACATTTTTTTGGATTGAGCCTGAGTTGAAATTGTTCCATTCAATCTAGTATATCCCTCAAGTCTTCAATTTGAGTCATTCTTATCTTCAACTTGGATAATGTATCATCCACCTAGTCCTCCATGTTCTTGTGTATCACATCGTGGAATATTGTCATCATATCTCATTGATACGTAGATCCAGCATTCTTTAGCCCAAATGGCATGATGTTCCAGTAAAATGTTCCCCATGCGTATGTAAATGCTATCTTTTCTTGGTCTTTAGGAGCAATATTTATTTGGTTATAACCTGAGAATCCATCCATGAGTGAATAAATTGCATATCCCACCATGAGGTCTATAATAATAACAATATTAGGTAGTGGAAAGTCATATTTAGGGAAAACTTTGTTTAAGTCCCTAAAGTCTGTGCAACTTATGATAGATTTATCTATTTTAGAAATTGGAACTACATTAGAAATCCATCATGCATAACTGATGACCCTTATGAATCCAACCTTTAAGAGTTTTTCCAACTCGTCTTTTACCAATAATGCCACATATTGGTGCATCTTTCTTAGTTTCTATTTGACAAGTTTAATTCCAAAAGCTATAGATAAATGATGCATTATTAACTCAGGATCTAGTCCAGGCATATTAGTATAAGAACATGCAAAGTTGATCTTTTTATCTTTGAGGCACTTAGTAAACTGTGTCTTTTCTTCTTCTGATCATGATTATGCATGATGAATAAATTAAGGAGCTTCTTTTGTGCCCAAATTAACTGGTTTTGTTGGCTCTATCAGTACTAAAGATATTTCTTGAAAGTTCTTAGGGAGGATATCAAGAATCTCATCTTTTGGCACCTCTAAGAGGTTTTCACCATTAGATACGTCTATTATTTTTACCATTTTAGGATCTGATACTGCCACAACATGGTTTTCACCATTATTTCTTTGTTTATTTTTATTTTTCAAATTTTTAGTAAGAAATTTGATATCCTCCTCTGTCAGATTCATGCTCCTTGAATTGGTGGAAGAGGAATAGGTATCACAAGAATTTATATAATAGGCCAAAGGATAGTCATTGGGAAAGTCCATAATAGGAGTAGAATTTGAGTCAGTCTAATCAATAAGTTCATGTTTTACCAAGGATAATTATTTAGAGGCTTTTAAGGATAGCATCACGTCAGCATCAAAGCTATTAACTGACAAGACATGCTCTGTTAAGTCAACTTCTATAGTGTTTAGATCATGAAGAGTCTGGTGGTACCCTAAATTTTTAAAATTTAGAAGTCCCAATCTATTATAAAGAAGTAAGTTTCTCCATACTAGAAAAATCTGAGGAAGGAAGCTTTATGACACAAATAAATAGAAATAACTAATCAAAGCCTTCAGAAAATGTTGGAATTTAGACATGCTACAAAGATGATGCCGATAGAGGTTGACGATGGTCAAATTTTAAAAATCTAAAAATGACCGAGTTGGGAAATCAAATTTCCTATCTCTAGAAGAAATATTATCTTTTCACAAGGTATTTTGGATTTTCGAACAAAGCCAAATCTGAAAGTTAGGTAGTTATTTTTTAGTTAGTTTATTGTTTTATAAAAATAATTTGTAATAAGAGTTGTGTCTTTTCACCCTAAAGAGGTGTGAAAGCCACTCAAACACATATATATACATAATGTAAAATTTAAAGAGACAAGACATTACAATATAATACAATTTCACATATTTGGATAGTTTTGGATAAACAACTGTAACATGGACCTGGATGTACTATTTTTTTCAAAATAATAAAGATAAGTGTTTTTTCTTTCATCTGTGGGAATTGACTCAACTTCATTTTCTATTAGTCCTTTGGATAAAATCTTTAGATTTTCTTCAAAGTGATAGTTTGATGTTGCATACTTAATTGATTAAATTTATAGCTTTCATTATCAATTGGTCTTTTCATCTTGCATGGTAAAATTCAATTGATTGTGGCCACAATTAATTGATCTATCATTTGAGGAGTTAAACTAATTTGAGATGGCTATGGATTTTTATTAAGATGCATGCTCATCATAATGCCTTTGAAGTGATATGTTTCTTGCAAATTGTGTCTGAGGTTGTACATAGGGTTGGGATGATTTTGACTCTATTTCTCGTGATAGAATAAGGCACTGGTCTAATCATTGTTTGGATTATAGTTATTTAGTTCATTGTTTATAGTTTTGTTATATCTTATCTATCTATTCATTTCAAATTACACACACATTTACTAAACATTCTTTCAATTACTTAAAGTATTTCATTTTATAGTTCATGATATATTGCTTTCAGTTATATTTATTTCAAGTTCCTTGCCATACATGAGAGAAGGTTGAAGTGTTTCTCATCTGCTATAAAAAGCCTTGTAACTTGAAGGATAAGTCAATGTATAGGCCTACTAGCCTTGGTTTTGCAGAGCAAGAATCGCAGAAGTTCCAACCTTGACTTGGTTGTGACTTGTTAGTTGGCCAAATCACTTGGTTTTCCCAGCATTGGATTGGAAAGTCCATAGGAAATCCAATCTATTGATTTGAGCACCAATAGATTGGCGACTCTAATGGGGAGTTGTTCAAAATAACTTTTTAATATTTTTCCTACAAGCTCTAGTGATATATTTAAGACTCTACTGGGAGAAAAGAACTCAGAAGCTAGTAAGTATTTTACTTTTAATAAGAAGGTGGTGACTCTATTTAATAAATTATTTTAGTTAGTGACTCTATTGAGGGAAAAGACTCAAAAGGAGATAAAAAGGTGGTGACCCTGTATGTTAGAAGTTTTAAATTTCTCCACTGAGGGAGATATCTTGGAAGGGGTGATTATTTGTCCTTTAATAAGTAATAGAAGATCTATTACATAATGTTTAAAATTCTGTTCAAAAGGTTTTTGATTCTCATTGATATCAGGCCTTTGGATCTTAGAAAGTTTCAATGCAGTTCTAATGAATTATTTTCACAACTTTCATAGAGGGTTCCTAAATTTTATGAAGATTATGATGAATCAACTCTTGATCATTTGGATTCTTTTTATATATTCCTTGATAATTATGAGGTCCATATAGAAGATGATGCCATGAATATATTTGCATGGTCATTAAGAAATAATGCACAAGAAGAATATGAATCATTACCTACGTAGTCTATCTCATCATGGAGATAGTTTGAGCAATAGTTTCTTTATACATTTCACGATGCCAGTGGTGAAGAAGACAACATGTGATATGAATGGTATGAAGACAAAAGTTTTAGCATTGAAGATGATCCTAGTATGTCTCCACTTGATGTATTTTTTTAATCTTGGAGAAATTTAAAGGGGAGTCTTCTACACATTTTCTGATAAGAATGGTGAACATTCTTCGAGAAATACCTTCAAACATTATGCCTTCACAAAAATAAATCATGAGAAAGGTCAAAAAATTGGGAATCACATCAGATGATCCTTCTATAAAGTTCCTTGCGCATATATTAGAAGAAGATGATAAAGACAGAAAAAGGGAGGGTTATGCTTATATTGAACAAGGCCTTGTGCTTGATGATTATCTTTGTGAGGAAGATGAGTGCACTAGTCATGCAGAAGATAAAGAAGCATCCATTCTTGAGAACCATAATAATACTTGTGATGACATGGAGGAGAAAAATTCAGATCATATTGAAGAAAAATTTGTACATAGTGATATTTTCATGGAAAGAAGTATCAATGACCATGATGATGAGGAAGAAGATCTTCTCAGTATAGAAGAAATCTCATATTTACTAGACATGGAATATCAAAAACATGTTGAGAAGAGTGGTCAAATTTTTTTCTCAATACATCATGATAGGAAAGTTGATGGATTAGTACATACACAAGGGGTACTAAATGAAGAAGATGATAAATTTTAGGAATCAAATAACAGAGATGAAACATAACAACATACAACATTTGAATATGAAGAAGTTTCAGATGAAATCTCTCATGGAGATAAGCTCAAGTTCTCTATGTCCTTGAATCCATTATTTGAAGAATATTTTCTATGAAATCAAGTCCATCAACATCATGATAAAGACAATGGACCTAGTGATCATTTTGAAGATGATGAAACTCCAAATATGTATGGGAAAATCTATTCAAAAATTGAGACATGCATTATTTCATCCTATGAGCAGAAGTTGTATCAAACATGTGAAGATGAGATGGAATCAAATAGACATAATGAGAAGAATGTGTTGAAGATTAGTTCTAAAAATTATGTGAGTATCACATCTGATCAAATTCTTGATAAGAAGGAAGTTCCTGAATGTGAGTTATCTCCAAATCCTTTTTGTGAGGAGAATCAACATCTTGAGTATAGGGAAGATTGTGTACGTAAAGGAATCCAAGCAAAAGAGCTTAATCTATTTACTTGTAGGGTTGATCAAATGCATGGGGATCTTCTATTTATCAAGGACTATAGTGCACTTCTAAATTTTTTGAGGGTAAACAAAATTCAAAGCATGTTAATAAAGCAATGAATGTTGTCCATGAGAATGGTGGCATTGTATTTGGGAGATGCAAAGTATTACATGATCATAATTATGTGTTTGATAGAGGAAAGAAGTAGTGTTCAGTTTTTTTGAGGGCCTGGGGCCATCTAATTTCAATTTGGATCAGATTAAGTGTGGATACTTAGTCTCCTTCTCCAAAGATAGCTGGAATCTTTCTATGCTCACTGGGATCATACATCCCCAGAAAGAGCCACTAGTGTTACCCTAAATTTTGAGAATATAGAAGTCCTAATCCTTTATCAAGAAGAAAGTTTCTCCATACTAAAAAAAACAAAGGAAGGAAGCTTTATGACACAAATAAATAGAACTAACTAATCGAAGCCTTCAAAAAAATTTGGAATTTTGACCTTCTACAAAGATGATGTTGACAGAGGTTGTCAATGGTTCAATTTTAAAAATATAAAATGACCCATCTTGGGAAATCAAATTTCCTATCTCCTGAAGAAATATTATATTTTCATGAGGTGTTTTGGGTTTTCGACCAAATCCAAATTCAAAACTTAGGTTGTTATTTTTTAGTTAGTTTATTATTTTTTCAAAATAATTTGTAATAAGGGTTGTGTCTTTTCACCCTAAAGAGGTGTGAAAGCCACACACACACACACACACACACACACACACACACACACAATGTAAAATTTAAAATGTAAAGAGACAAGACAATACAATATAATACAATTTCACATATTTGGATAGTTTTGGATCAACAACTGTCACATGGACCTGGAAATACTTTTTTTTCAAAATCAATAAAGATAAGTGTTTTTTATTTCATCTGTGAAAATTGACTCAACTTCATTTTCGATTAGTCCCTTGGATAAAATCTTTAGATTTTCTTCAAAGTGATAGTTTGATGTTGCATACTTAATTGATTAAATTTACAAATTTCATTATCAATTGGTCTTTTCATCTTGCATGGTTAAATTCAATTGATTGTGGCCATAATCAATCGATCTGTCATTTGAGGAGTTAAACTCAATTGAGATAACTGTGCATTTTTCTTAAGATACATGCTCATCATAACGCCTTTGAAGTGATATATTTCTTGCAAAATATCTTTGAGGTTGTACATAGGGTTGGGATGACTTTGACTCTATTTCCCATGATAGAATAAGGCACTACTCTAATAATTATTTGGATTATAGTTATCCAGTTCATTGTTTATATTTTTGTGATATCTTATTGTAGACACCCTAAAATGGACAGGCTTGCAACTTTACATTAAAAATACTAATTTTCTTCTATTAATTAATGGTTTTTTAATCATTAATTAATCTTCTATTTTCTTCTAAATTCATTCCCCAAATCATCTAATCAAATTCCCAAAATTAATTAAATAATTAATTTTATTTAATTAATTAGCTTTAATTGATTAATTATCATTAAATTAATTAATTAAACTCAATTTCCTATAGTTTAAATCCAAATATTTAAACTTACTAATTAAATTCTTCCAATTAAGTTAATTTAATTTCATCAAATAAAGCAATTCTTAATAAAAAAGAATTCAATTATCTCACATGTTGAAAACAAGTATTAAATAAATGAATTAAATATTCATTTATCTTCAAAGTGATAACTCCAATCAGATCACATGGGTTACTCCACCCATCTCTCTAGTCCACATGGGTAACTTCGCCCACCTCTTCAGTTCAAAAAGGCAACTCATAATTAGCTCTTCAGTTAACCAAACCCTATCTCCTCTTTACCAAATTAAGAGGTGGAGTTTACTGAGGACCTCTCTTGTTCCTTTTGATCTCTACCGTTCATCTCCCCATCTTTGGGATTGATCTCAACTGTCCATATCATCACCAATTCCTATATAATAAACCCTTCATAACCATTTGAAGGGTCCAGAATTTCAAGCTCTCATGCGCCATTACTCCGTCAGTTTGGTTCTAGCATTCAAGCCATCTTGCGACCACACACACATTTCAATTATCAAATTCTTGACACTTCTCAAGTCATAGACGCTGCCCCGCCAATACTGAGCATCAAGAACAACGTTTCAGAAGAAGTAGAGAGAAACAATAGAAGCTTCAAGCATCATGGGGTTGGCATTTAGTTGTCTTCCTTTCTCTTGCTTGTACATTTTATTCCTCACGTTTTTGTTATTCATTTAGTAGTCATTATATACTTGATTTGCATTCATTTGTGAACCTTTGCTACTAACCCTCGCCTTTGGAAAGCTGTGGGGACCGGAAAGAGAGGCGTACATTTTGGTGAACCCAATGTGAAAAAAAAGGCCCAAATATCTCTTGCAGATGAAGAAATGAATTGATCAACCACGGTCATACTGTCGTAAATTTAAAAATCACACTTTTCTTTGACATTTGTACTATTTCACAATTGTTGGTATTTTGCCGCAATCGCCCATACTGTGCCGCAATCACCTGGTTTAATACCACACTTGATTGCAGGCTTTCACAATTATTCTGTCCATTTCTTGTTTTTGACTTCTAGTATTTTGCCGCAATCGCAAGAATTTTACCGCATTTGTCCGATCCATGCCGCAATCGACAGCACTTTGCCACAATTGCCAGTTAATTACCGCAATTGACAAAACTTTGCTGTAGTTGCTAGTTAATTACCGTAATTGACAGAATTTTACCGCAGTTGTCAGTTATTTACCCCAATCGTCAGAAGATTACCATAGTTTAAATAATATTGCCGTAATCGCAGCAAATATTGTAAATATTAGATCCAAGTCTTCTTCCTGTCTATTTTTAAATTGACATTCTTTTTGGTTTCTGTACAGGATTGGATCAAAGTCATCAAGGATAGAGGAGGGTAAGTTTTGGTAAGCACCCTTTCATTTTTTTCAAAGTTTCACATTTTCTCATTTTGTGAATAATCTTTTTTGGTACTAACTTGTTTAAATAACACAAACTAAAAGGAATTCATTTATCGATTTGGGTTTAAAAAGAACAGTTCTTGCAAAACATATCACACCTCATACTTTGGATTTGGGCTTAAAATTGACGTGGGGATTAAAAATTGAACAAAGGCAAAGAATCTCTCGATTTGGTGCACTAAAATTGAACAAGCAATCAACACCTACTTTTTGGGCTTAAAATTGAACATTCATGCTTGTATGGTGGTGTAGCTTAGTTCACATTTCAAAATTTGGAGCTTAATCAATTTACCTCATGTCTTGAGTTTTGGGTGCACTTGCACAAACTGTTAGATTACAAACCTTTATACTTTTATAGAAAGGCCTATTCAGGGAACGCGCTTCTTCCTCGGAGGGCGACCTTAAACCAATAATCCTTCTGATCAGTATATAAACAAGCTGTGAACCAAAGTTCCATCTTATCTAGCCAAGCTCAGGTGAGGCATGTTGATGATAGTCTGGATCGGGTGAATATCCCTAAGGAGCTAGCATGATCAACTAGGCTCTTAAGTGAGTCACGCACGTACAAACCGATTGGAGAGACACCACGGACCCTTACTACAACCTTGATTAATTAGAGGCCAACCCATTTTACCTCTGAACAGATACCTTATTATAGTGCAAGGGGTTGCAGAATTTTCCCCCAAGATTCCCAACATATGTGTCCCACGGTATCTGTATAGTGAAAGAGATCTTTACTCCACGGAAACAATACCTGGAAATGACAAAAACATGGGCACCTACGTCGTGGACCTTCAATCCTAGTAGCATGACAATTACTATGTGAGCTAACAGACATTCAAGCATTGGGCCTATAACATTGTATTCTAAGGCCAATTTGACCTAGATTAATATAATTGTTCATTGTTGAGACCTCATGATAACCTTGCAACTTGAAAAATTTGTAGAACATACACAATCTCAGTCTTCATTTCCCAAAACATAGTGTCTATTGTGCTTGTTCCTTTGATCAGTTTCTGAAAATGCAAAACAAAACATGCAAACTGTCAAAATGAATCAAACATGTTAAAGTCTAGGGTTGTCAAAATGTCAACTATCTTGCAAATCAGAAGCCTTGTGTGTGATAAAACTACCAAAATCAACCAGTTATTTTACCGCAATCAGAAATTGTACCACATTTTTTACAGAGATACTATATTCATATTTTGACCTAAAAACCTTGAAAAGAATTCTTCATTTGGTGTCCAAAACTAGTGTTTATCCTAGGAAAATGTGAAGAACATTGTGTGAATCTCTAAACATTAAAGATTACCCTTTCTCTATAAAGCACGATTATTGTCTAAAACATTGTTAGTTCAAAAGCTTAGACTCGAAATATCTTGATCTCATCATATCAAACATTATCATCTTTATCAAATTGACTTTGTCCAAGACAAAGTTTGAAAAATCTTATCTTTTATCATCACCACTTTGAGATCAAGTTATATCAAAATCTGTCCTTAGAATTACCCTTGTCCAAAACATAACTCAAACTTTTCATAGAAAGGATTCTCTTCTTTGTTTGCTTTATATCACTTGTTTTAGTTACAAAACTTGGACCGCACTATGTCTCAAACACCTCAAGGAGGACCTTACACAAGGTCTAAGGCTAGAGCTCAACCAGATGAGTCATATATCAACCGTTTCCCTTCTTGGGAAATAGAGAAAGAGAACGATCCCTTCATGAATACTAGTTCTTCTCTATTCATTGAACAACCCCATGGGGCAGCCTTTTTCTAAGATATCACAGAAGAAGAACTTGAAGATGTGGAACAAGATGCCTACTCCACCAAAGTAGTTGACACTATTGTAGAGAGGAACCCTGAACGTTACTTAGCCATGCTAATAAAGAAGGGATTCAAGCTTCCTGTTGAATTTAGTGTATCAACTATATGGCCCGAAAACCCTCTCGTAGGTCAGAATACCACTTAGCTTCCCTAGATACTACTTGTTGTGTCACAGATCTTTCCACCATTGGCCTTACCCACATAAACATAGACTGTATCCAATCAAACCAATGATCCAACCCAAGCTAGCACATCATCTACTCAAGGAATGACAAGCTCGCAACCAAGTGCACCCATGGTCACTAGTATGCCTCCACCCTTAATCTCATGGCCAGCACAATCCAACTCTCATGCTATGCCTTCCATCCCACCAAACACCAGTTGTTCTGAAACTA